>OW121742.1:46578486-47178486 GCA_933228675.1 Stomorhina lunata | reverse complement strand
TATAAAAATAAGAAATTTTTGAAAAATTTCCTATAAAAATAAGAAATTTTTGAAAAATTTCCCATAAAAATAAGAAATTTTTGAAAAATTTCCTATAAAAATAAGAAATTTTTGAAAAATTTCCTATAAAAATAAGAAAATTTTGAAAAATTTCCTATAAAAATAAGAAATTTTTGAAAAATTTCAAATATTTGATAAATATTTGATAAAATATCTTAAATCAGATTTTTTATAATACTAACATTGAGACCAATTTTTTAATTGTTTAAATCCCTTTTAAGGTTAAAGTAAAATTGATAGTTTTACATTAAATTCCCAACAAAAATGTATTCCCGGTATTAAAATAAAAACACTTTTCTCCTAGAGCCCGCATTTATTAAACAAAAACCCCAGAAATAATAATTTAAATCTGCTTATAAAAGCAGGATGTTTTGTGGAAACAAAAGCGAAAAAAATAGCAGAATAAGATTACAATAATATTTTATGGTTGAATTAAACCTGGATATACAATTCAGAGTCTATCCATTCATTCATCCATCCATTCATCTGTCTGTCCGTCCGCTAGTCCATTCATTCATCCCCTGGTAATGACAAAGAGTGTTTGTTTATTTTTTGTACATTTTTAATGTTAATGTTTATTTTTGTTTCATTTTTTTATTATTTATTGTTATTATGAATTTTTTGCTACTTGAAAAATTATCTTCAAATTATGAAACAACAACAGTTCAACGTTGATGAAGAATAAATGTAAAACATTTTTAATTTACTACCAACCATATACAGAGACGAACCAAGTGCATCCCCATGGAGCTGCACAAGGTGTACTTACTCCTGCCGTAGAGTAGTGTCCTGTTTATTCATTTTTCAAGGATTATTTTTTCTGTTTCTTGAAAATCTTGTTGATGACAGAGTCCCAACACAATGAGTGTAGATGACAATTGTAAGAGTAAAAAAATATTCATGAAATTGTATGGATCTTGGTTTTAACGAGGATAGTTTGACCAGTGAATTTATGCTCTTCAACAATAAGAAATTTTTTAAAATTTTCCTAAAAATATAAAAATAAGAGATTTGAAAAAAATATATATAAAAATAAGAAATTTTTGAAAAATTTCTTATTTTTTTTGAAAAATTTCCTATAAAAATAGGAAATTTTTGAAAAATTTCCTATAAAAATAGGAAATTTTTGAAAAATTTCCTATAAAAATAGGAAATTTTTGAAAAGTTTCCTATAAAAATAGGAAATTTTTGAAAAGTTTCCTATAAAAATAGGAAATTTTTGAAAAATTTCCTATAAAAATAGGAAATTTTTGAAAAATTTCCTATTTTAAAAATTGGAAATTTTTGAAAAATTTCCTATAAAAATAGGAAATTTTTGAAAAATTTCCTATAAAAATAGGAAATTTTTGAAAAATTTCCTATAAAAATAGGAAATTTTTGAAAAATTTCCTATAAAAATAGGAAATTTTTGAAAAATTTCCTATAAAAATAGGAAATTTTTGAAAAATTTCCTATAAAAATTGGAAATTTTTGAAAAATTTCCTATAAAAATAGGAAATTTTTGAAAAATTTCCTATAAAAATAGGAAATTTTTGAAAAATTTCCTATAAAAATAGGAAATTTTTGAAAAATTTCCTATAAAAATAGGAAATTTTTGAAAAATTTCCTATAAAAATAGGAAATTTTTGAAAAATTTCCTATAAAAATAGGAAATTTTTGAAAAATTTCCTATAAAAATAGGAAATTTTTGAAAAATTTCCTATAAAAATAGGAAATTTTTGAAAAATTTCCTATAAAAATAGGAAATTTTTGAAAAATTTCCTATAAAAATAGGAAATTTTTGAAAAATTTCCTATAAAAATAGGAAATTTTTGAAAAATTTCCTATAAAAATAGGAAATTTTTGAAAAATTTCCTATAAAAATAGGAAATTTTTGAAAAATTTCCTATAAAAATAGGAAATTTTTGAAAAATTTCCTATAAAAATAGGAAATTTTTGAAAAATTTCCTATAAAAATAGGAAATTTTTGAAAAATTTCCTATAAAAATAGGAAATTTTTGAAAAATTTCCTATAAAAATAGGAAATTTTTGAAAAATTTCCTATAAAAATAGGAAATTTTTGAAAAATTTCCTATAAAAATAGGAAATTTTTGAAAAATTTCCTATAAAAATAGGAAATTTTTGAAAAATTTCCTATAAAAATAGGAAATTTTTGAAAAATTTCCTATAAAAATAGGAAATTTTTGAAAAATTTCCTATAAAAATAGGAAATTTTTGAAAAATTTCCTATAAAAATAGGAAATTTTTGAAAAATTTCCTATAAAAATAGGAAATTTTTGAAAAATTTCCTATAAAAATAGGAAATTTTTGAAAAATTTCCTACAAAAAAAGAAAATTTTTGAAAACTTTCCTATAAAAATAGGAAATTTTACAAAAATTCTCTATAAAAATAGGATATTTTTGAAAATTTTTTATATAAAACTAAGAAACTTTTTTCCAATAAATATAAAAGTATTTTGAATAATTTCCTATAAAAATAGGCAATTTTTAGAAAATTTCTTATAAAAATAGGAAATTTTTGAAAATTTTCTCATAAAAATACGAAATTAAAAAAAAACTTCGAAATTTTTTTTATACAAAATTTTTAAAAAAATTCGTATAAAAACAAGACATTTTTGAAATTTTTCCTATCAAAGTTTTTTAAAAATTTCCTATAATAATAGAAAATTTTTGAAAAATTTTTCAAAAATTTTGTAATTTTTATAGCAAATTTTCAAAAAAATTTCTTAGTTTTAAAGGAAATTTTTCAAAAATTTCCTATTTTCAAGGAAATTTTTTAAAAATTTTTATTTTTTTAGGGAAATTTTTCAAAAATTTGTTATTTATAGTAAACATTTTTTAAAAATTTCTTATTTTTTAAAAGAAATTTTTCAAAAATTTCTTATTTTTACAGGAAATTTTTTAAAAATTTCTTATTTGTATATAAAATTTTTCAAAAATTTCATATTTTTATAGGAAATTTTTCAAAAATTTCTTATTTTTATAGGACTATTTTTCAAAATTTTCGAATTTTTATAGGAAATTTTGTTTTTTTATTTCTTATTTTTATAGGAAATTTTTCAAAAATTTTTTATTTTTTAAAGGAATTTTTTTAAAAATTTCTTATTTTTTAAAGGAATTTTTTGAAAATTTTTTAATGAAACTAAGAAATTTTTTTCCTATAAAAATAAGAAAATTTTGAAAAATTTCCTATAAAAGTAAGCAATTTTTATAAAAATAGGAAATTTTTGAAAATTTTCTCATAAAAATAATTAAAAAAAAAAAACTTTCCTCTAAAAATAAGAAATTTTTTAAAAATTTCGAAATTTTTTTTATACAAAATTTTTCAAAAATTTCGTATAAAAACAAGACATTTTTGGAAATTTTCCTATAAAAATTTGAAGTTTTTAAAAATTTCCTATAATAATAGAAAATTTTTGAAAAATTTTTCAAAAATTTTATGATTTTATAGCAAATTTTCAAAAAAATTTCTTAGTTTTAAAGGAAATTTTTCACAAATTTCCTATTTTCCAGAAAATTTTTTAAAAATTTTTATTTCTTAAAGGAAATTTTTCAAAAATTTGTTATTTTTAATATAAATTTTTTAAAAATTTCTAATTTTTTAAAAGAAATTTTTCAAAAATTTCTTATTTTTACAGGAAATTTTTTAAAAATTTCTTATTTTTATATAAAATTTTTCAAAAATTTCATATTTTTATAGAAAATTTCTTATTATTATAGGATTATTTTTCAAAATTTTCCAATTTTTTTTAAATATTTCTTATTTTTATAGGAAATTTTTCATAAATTTTTTATTTTTTAAAGGAATTTGTTTAATAATTTCTTATTTTTTTAAAGAAATTTTTAATTTTTTATGGAAGTTTTTCTAAAATTTCATGTTTTTGTAGGAAGTTTCTTAAATAAAAAAAAATTTCTATCAAAATAAGAATTCTTTTGAAACATTTTCTATGAAAATAAGAAATTTTTGAATTTTTTTTTGATAAAAATTCGAAATTTTAGAAAAAATTCTTATAAAAATTAAAAATTTTTGAAAAAATTCTTATAAAATTTAGAAATTTTGAAAAATAAAATGAGAAATTTTTGAAAAATTTCTTGTAGAAAAATATGAAATTTTTGAAAAATTTTCATAAAAAAATTTGAAATTTTTGAAAAATTTTCTAAAAGAGTTTCTTTTTAATTTTCTATAAAAGAATAAGAATTTTTTAAAAAATTTTCTAATATTTGAAATTGAAAAAAATTAAAAAAAAATTTCTTGTGATCATAGTCTGTTACAGACTATGGAAAGCATATGTCTTTTCATATTCGCTAATTTTTCTGTTTTTAGAGACTTTTCGATTAACCTGTATTTGGGAGTCTCATTAAACAAAAAAAGCTGTGAAAATATAAATAATTTTTAATAGAAGAAACACTTTGTCTGGAATGGGAAATATACACTTAACATAGGTAAGTATTCAACTAAGTTTTTAGCATGAGACCAAGTGCTTGTATCTCGAAAGAAAAACAGTTGTTAAATTTATTTTTTTATGAATAAGAAAAAAAAAGTAAATTATAAAAAACATTTTTGGTAAAGAATACAGGATGAATGAATGGATGATAGCTCCTGTACAGAGAAAAGAAATGGGCTCTAAATAAACATTCAAGGGGAGTGAATATGTTTGGTCACCAAACAGGACGCACACACCTAAATTTTGTACAAGGTCCTTAACAATGTTGGTACAACTTAAGCAGCAATGAAACAACAAAACAAAATGATGTCTCCAAGTAGCAATTATTTCCAACCAAGTTGGACCTCCTTCCGTTTTAACGCAGTTTCTACTTTTGAACAATTAATATGACACTCAACATGGGAGTCTTCAGCTGGATATATTTTGGTGTCCTGTTTAAAAGAAAAACAATTTTAAATTAACAGCAATGAAAATTACAACATGTTTTAAGTTTTTGTAATTTTTAATCAATTGCAAAAATTTGTGTGTTTTGCCATAAAAAATTTAAAACTTTTTTTCTATAGGGAAAAGACATAAAATTGTCCTTTTTGTTTAAGTTTTAATTAAACTGAGCCAAAAATACATTAATATTGTAATGAAATATTTACTTAACACTTACAAAATAACGTGCAGCCTATTTTTAGTACTTTTTGCTTTAACACATTTCCTTATATTACTTTTTGTCCTTAATACACTGTAAGAAAATATAATTAACTCTCACTTGTTTTAACAACATATTATTAAAAAATTTACTCAACCTCAAAAAAGTTACTACCTTTTTTCTTGACTCACATCAATATTTTATCCTTTAGAAGAAAAAAACTTTGAAATTGCCCACTGGTGTCATCCAGTGAAACCCATAATTATTTGAACATGCAATAACATGACCCTTAAATAAAAATTTATAGCCTAATAATTAGTCAGTGCTACGAACAGCCGGGAAAAAAAGAAGGCAAACTGACCAACCAAAAAAGGACTACCTCAATATTTTTCCAGTTACGTATCTAAAAAGTGAGACAGAAACTAAATATTTTTGGTTTTGGTATTTAATGCACGTAGTCCGATCATTAAGTTTATGTTCAATGATTATGACTGGTCAAAACTTAAAACTTAAGTTTATTATAAACTGCAAATATTTAAAGTTTTAATAACAATGATTACAGAGAAAATGATTATAAAGTTTATGTAAAAAATAAATTGTTATTTGTTAATATTTGTATATTTTTTTTAAATAACAGTAGCTTTATTTTATTGGACAATTTATTTTATCATTAAAAATTTAAGAATATTTAAATCGTTATATTATGAATTTACATTAGAGTGCGTTGTCAATTGTCAAGATCGTAAACTACAACGAATTCTAAGAAGGTTTTTTCTACGAAGCCATGGTTAACGCATCCTACTTGAAAATACTCTTCCATACTCCATTCAAAATTAATGGGGGTATATTGAGATTATCTGTCTGTCTCTGTCTATCTGTCTGTCTGTATTTATGTCTGTCTGCCTATCCGTATGTCTATTGAAGGTACGATAGGGGCTAAACAAAATGAACGAGGTCACCGAAACTTGGCCTCGTTCTAAAATTGTGCGAAATTGGCGAATTTGACCATAGCTCCCGCATAACTTCACTAAGGCTAATCACTTGTTTTCTAATAAATGACAAAAATTTATTAAAAAAGTTAAACAAAAATTTTGGAACATCATACATTTAATTAAAAAGTTTTACTATAGTACATTGCACTAAGATCCCAATTTATTACATTTATTTATTATTGTAATAAATTGCTCTTTTGTCTTAGTCGCCAACAAAGCAACAACAAAAGTGTGGGAAATACAAAAATGATAAAACTGAAAAACGTTTGTGTGTTTCTGTTCAGATGATAGTCTTTGCTTTAGGTTAATATTTGTTGGACACAATAATAATTCGTATTTATTCTGTCCCTCAAATCGTATATTCTTAAACCAGCAATAATTGTATGTATCTATATATAGAATGGCTATCTCGAAATTGGCTCTAACGATTTTGACAAAATTTAGACGCTGGGTACCTTTTTGCCGTATAGATCGAATATGAAGGGACTTTTGGAAGTTTTACCGCTAAGGGGGTAAAAAACGGGAAATAGGTATAGAAACGGAGTAATAGGTATAGAAACAAAATTAAAATTACGTTTTGAACAGCTATACAAATAAGCGGATAAGTATTTACTACTTTTTTGAAACTATCGGGTGTTTTTTATTGAGGTATAGAACTTTAAGTTGGCATCACTTTTTTAACTGGCGGCCATTTTGTCAGCTGTCAAGTGATTAATATTTAGTTTGGTTTGCCATTTCATCATGAACAGGTTGACAAAAGAACAACGCTTGCAAATCGTGCAAATTTATTTCGAAAATAATGGTTCAGTTCGCGAAGTTTACCGCAAGCTCCGTCCATTTTATGGTCGACATAATCGTCCATCAGAGCAATTAATTCGGTTAACCATGGATCGTTTTCGCACTACGTTTACTCTATGTGATAATACGCATCCGCAGCGACGTCGAACAGTGCGCACCGAAGAAACAATTGCCGCTGTAGAGCAAAGTGTTGAAGAGGACCCGAATGAATCGATTCGCCACCGTGCACAGCAATTGGAGCTTTGTCCATCAACTTTATGGAAGATTTTGCTCAAAGATCTTGGCTTGCGACCTTACAAGATCCAGCTTGTGCAAGAATTAAAGCCGCGAGATCATGCAATGCGTCGTGATTTTGGTGTATGGGCCGAAAATGATATTGATCTCGATGCTGATTTTCATCGCAAAATTTTGTTCAGTAATGAGGCTCATTTTTGGTTGAATGGCTACGTCAACAAGCAAAATTGACGCATTTGGAGTGAAGAGAATCCACATGAGACCCTTGAGACGCCATTACATCCACAAAAACTGACTGTTTGGTGTGCTCTATGGGCTGGTGGAGTCATTGGGCCATACTTCTTCCGAAATAATGCTGGAGAGTCAGTTACCATAAATGGAGACCGGTATAGAGCCATGATAACCGACTATTTTGTTCCCCAATTGGATGGCATGAATGTGGATGAGTTGGGGTTCCAACAAGACGGCGCTACATGCCACACAGCGCACGTCACAATTGATTTATTGAAGGAAACATTCGATGAGCGCATAATTTCGCGGAATGGACCTGTCAATTGGCCACCAAGATCGTGCGATTTGACACCACTGGATTATTTTCTTTGGGGATATGTGAAGTCGCTCGTCTACGCCAACAAACCAGAAACGTTAGGGGACTTGGAAGCCAACATTCGTGGCGTTATTGCCAACATACGGCCCCATATGTTCGAAAAAGTAGTTGAAAATTGGACCTGTAGAATTGGCTTTATTCGAGCCAGCCGCGGCGGCCACATGCCCCAAATCATATTTAAACATTAATGACATAAAATTATCCTTCCAATAAAGCCAAATTGATGGACATTTAAAACGATTTTCTTGTGTTTTATTTCAATTCGAAGTTCTATATCTCTAAAAAAACACCCATTATGTCCGATAGGGGGTAAAAGAGGGTGAAAATTTTTTTGTACTTTTTTAACCCACTCTTATTTTTTAAACCAAAGAATATAGGAAGGAACTTTGTACTGTAGTCAAGAGATGTGAAAGAAATATGTAACACGTATTTAGTTTTTTTTTTATTTTTGGTCCAAAATGGGTAAAAAAAAGGGATAAAATAATAACTAAGCCACTGAAAATTACTAAAAATTAATTAAATCCTAAACTGTGCATTTGATCATGCTCTGCTCATTAGCAAAATTGTAGCTCATGAGCCGGCAAAGATTTATTAGTTAGTGTGAACAGTTTCCGATAGGTGTCGCTACTGAAAATTACTCAAAGTGAGTTAAATCGTAAACTGTATATTTGATCATGCTATGATCTTTAGCAAAGTTATTGTACATAAGCCGACGAAGGTTCTTAGTTGTTATGAAAAAAAAATCGATAGGTGGCGCCACTGAAATTTACTCAAAGTCAATTAAATAGTAACCTGTACATTTGATCATGCTATGATCTTTAGCAAAGTTGTTGCGGATAAGCCGGCGAAAGTTTATTTATTGGTATGACCAAAGTCCAACAGATGGCGCCACTGAAAATTACTCAAAGTTAATTAAATCGTAAACTGTGCATTTAATCATGTTATAACCCTGAGCAAAGTTGTTACGCATGAGCAGACGATGGTTTTTTAGGGGGTACGAACAACTTTCGAC
Source organism: Stomorhina lunata (assembly GCA_933228675.1). Lineage (NCBI taxonomy): Eukaryota > Metazoa > Arthropoda > Insecta > Diptera > Rhiniidae > Stomorhina > Stomorhina lunata. Next base: position 47,169,698 of record OW121742.1, on the reverse strand, counting down.
AGGTGACGCCACTGAAAACTACTCAAAATTATTGAAATCGTAAACTGGGCATTCGATCAGGCTGTAATCTTTAGGAATGTGATTGCGCATGAGTCGACGGAGGTTTCTATGGGTATGACCAATTTACAAAATTATTCAAAATGAGTAAAACTGTAGACTATGCAAACTATGTGTTGATTGGACAAAATAAATAAAATAATTCAAAATTAACCAAATATATGTGTAATGTCTTTCCTCTAAATTAAGAATAGTACTTCATAAAATAAAATATATGAAAACTTTAAAATTTGCCTCAAAATGCTTATCATAGAGCTCCGAGCAAGGCTCGGTCAACCAGGTACTTAGATATAATGTATGGTTTTCGCTCTGTCTAGAATTAGAAAGAAAGGCTTCCCCACCAACATTTTTTTGGTTTCATAAATAATTGCAATAAATTGGGATCTTAGTGCAATATATTACAGTAAAACTTTTTGATTAAAAAGTTTATATTGAGAATGTTTCTGTAAAAAAATTTGTATATATCAAAATTTTTTATTCAAAATTTTTATTTCGTTCCAAAGATTTGACTCTGTAAATACCAATGTATCAGAATTTTGAAAAAACCTATATCGTTTTTAACCTTTGATTTGTCATATATGTTCAAAAACATTGAAGTTAAGTTGGTTTTCGATATTATCTTAAAAATAGCCAATTTTCTAGCTAAAGTCTGCATTTCGGCACTTTACTATTTTTCAGGTCAAAAATCTCCAAAACGCCGATAAATCGGCAAATCTGGCAGTCCTGGTTTATATACAACTAGGAAGGTAGCTCATTTTCAGCTGGCACGTGCTGTAGTTTTCATGTATGTGTCTGCCGCCTGTTACCCACAGTATATGGAAAGATGGTATCTAGAAACTAAATGACAGCTTTACTATCAAAAAATACATATATTTATCCCAACTATTTTGATAATATTACATCTCAGTAAAATCTGTACTTCTCTAATGCCTAAAAGAGTTATTTTTGATCTTATAAAGTAGTACTTAAATGTATCCAGCAGCTCATAAAAGTACTTTTAAAAGATTCTGAAGTGATTATACATTTTGGGTTGACTTTAGTATATACTCAAATATATAAAAATGACTTTCAATGTAACATTTAAGCCAATTGTAAAAGTTTTTAAATAAACAAAAATTCCCGTGATCCCGGGAAATTAAAAAAAATCGCACTTTCCCGAAAAATAAAATAGTCCGAGAAAAGAAAAACTCTAGATAAAACACCCAACTTTAATGATTTTGAAAGAGTTTTCGGCTATTAGATCTGAGAACTCTACAGAAAATCAACTAAACAAGTCCGCTTTAATAAAGTAATAGTTCGTCCTGCTCGACAAGAGTATCACAGTTCCGGAGTAAAACAGTGATACTTCTTTCATCAAGCAATGGAGCCCCCTGCGGTATACAAACGACAACTACTTAATGTTTAAATTATATCCAAAATTTATTTAGGAAATGTATCTAAGTTATTCGAAGTACTTTTTATATTATATACATTCATCGCATATTTACATCTTAGTTGTATGCACTGTTACTTTTACAGTTCTATGTTAAATATTACACTACTTCAGGCCATTTGAACATAAGTCCATATTAACATTTACATTCCATCTAAATACACCCTCCATGCTGAGTTCTCAAATTCCAAAAACACATTGAAATATTAATATTTTACATCTGCATTAAAAAAAAAATAACTGAAATTCTAGTTACATAAAAATGCCAATAATATGCTGAAGGCGAAATGATGAAAATACTTAATAAATAATTTTAAAATTAAATTTTATGACTACAACAAGTACGTGAACATACAAATACACGAAAAAAATGATAATAACGAATTATTGCAATGAATGCAATATCATCGTCATCATCATCATCGCCACCACTAAATGCTAACAGCGACATTAAGCAGCAAAATTAACGTGTTGCATTCAACATCAAAATTTAAATGTTAAGCAGCTCCATTGCGAAGCATCGGTAATAGCTAAGAGTAAGTATTCAGAAAATTGTGTGACCAGTGACAGTTAAAATAAAAACTTAATGTCTGAAGGCGTTTTCGCAGATATTCCCAAATTATTAAATGATCATATTCTCTGTCTGTCGGTCCATCCGTAGCTACATATGCAAAAACATTATTAAAATAATTGTTATTTCTTTGGCTGTCTTGTTGCTTTTTCATATTTTTTCTTTAATAAATTTTTAATTTTTTTTTATACAAATTTTAACTGAAATGCATTTAATGTTGTAATTTAAATATTGCTCATGTTTACAGCCAAATACGTTAAAACTTTGAGCATTAAATATGCAAATGAGTTGAACTGAACTGAAGCGATGGTTAAAGACGTTACAGGCATACAATTTTTTTTGAGGTTTGCCTGAGGCTTGTTTAAGGGCAGTGAAAGGATATTTTTTTTGGGGTTTTTATGACGTTTGTAGTTGTAAGCAGGTGATGTAATTGTGGTTAATAATAGGATTAACAAAATGATATGATGTCAATTTGATGTTGGAAAAAATATGTTAAATATAGGATGATGAAAATTTGTTTAACAGAATCGTTAAACAAGAGTTTACAACACATACACATTTTTTTATATACATATAAATTCGATTTTAACATAAATGCTGTTGAAAATTGTAATTTATGGACGGACAGGCGTCATCAAAAACTTGTCATTTAAAAGTTTACTTTAAAACTTTCTAATAACAACTACTTAATCTTAAGTTTAACAACATGTACTCATAAATTTTCCTTAATATCCAGGATATCGTTTCGTTATCAGTCAAGCTTCTTCCTAGCCAATCCTCTCCAGTGACATGTATACGCCCTAAGCCTAATCATAGTGCATCTGTTTTTTCAGCTAAACTCATTAAAATTGCTAAATAATGAAACACTCTGTTCAAAAATACCTACAGCACCTCTAAAACTACTGACAGTGTTTCGGAGAAACAGCCCAAGGATGACATTCCAGTAAGGCCAGACGCCAATTTGAGAGCTGAATAAAATAGTAATAAATTTTCGTATCTAATTACAAAAAAGCCAATATCAGGTGATGAAATAGAATTTTATTTAAGACACTTTTAAAATGTCAAAAAATGATTAAGTGAATGATTGATGTCGATATGAAAAATTACTTTCAAATTTATAAGATTAAGGATCAGAAAAGTTTAAAAAAATAAAAATAGCATTGGAATTGAAATATATAATACAAGTAGAACTAAAACTGAACAAAAGGAAATTTTTGTAAAAAATTTTCATTTTTATAGAAAGTTTTCAAAATTTTTCTATTTTTATAGGAAATTTTTCAAAAATTTCTTATTTTTAAAGAAAATTTTTCAAAAAATTTCCTATTTTTATAGAAAATTTTTCAAAGGAAATTTTTCAAAAATTTCCTATTTTTATACGAAATTTTTCAAAAATTTCATATTTTTATAACAAATTTTTCAAAAATTTCCTATTTTTATAAGAAATTTTTCAAAAAGTTTTCAAAAATTTCCTGTTTTTATAGGAAGTTTTTCAAAAATTTCCTATTTTTATAGGAAATTTTTCAAAAACTTCCTATTTTTATAGAAAATTTTTCAAAAATTTCCTATTTTTATAGGAAATTTTTCAAAAATTTCCTATCTTTATAAGAAATTTTTCAAAAATTCTAAAATTTCCTATTTTTTTAAGGAAATTTTTCAAAAATTTCCTATTTTTTTAGGCAAATTTTTTAAAAATTTCCTATTTTTTTTAGGAAATTTTTCAAAAATTTTCCTATTTTTTTAGGCAAATTTTTCAAAAATTTCCTATTTTTTTTAGGAAATTTTTCAAAAATTTCCTATTGTTTTTTTAGGAAATTTTTCAAAAATTTCCTATTTTTTTAAGGAAATTTTTAAAAATTTCCTTTTTTTTAAGGAAATTTTTAAAAATTTCCTTTTTTTAAGGAAATTTTTCAAAAATTTTCTATTTTTTTAAGGAAATTTTTCAAAAATTTCCTATTTTTCTAAGGAAATTTTTCAAAAATTTCCTATTTTTCTAAGGAAATTTTTCAAAAATTTCCTATTTTTATAGGAAGTTTTTCAAAAATTTCCTATTTTTATAGGAAATTTTTCAAAAACTTCCTGTTTTTATAGAAAATTTTTCAAAAATTTCCTATTTTTATAGGAAATTTTTCAAAAATTTCCTATTTTTATAAGAAATTTTTCAAAAATTCTAAAATTTCCTATTTTTTTAAGGAAATTTTTCAAAAATTTCCTATTTTTTTAGGCAAATTTTTTAAAAATTTCTTATTTTTTTTAGGAAATTTTTCAAAAATTTCCTATTTTTTTAAGGACAATTTTCAAAAATTTCCTATTTTTTTAAGGAAATTTTTCAAAAATTTCCTATTTTTTTAAGGAAATTTTTCAAAAATTTCCTTTTTTTTAAGGAAATTTTTAAAAATTTCCTTTTTTTTAAGGAAATTTTTCAAAAATTTTCTTTTTTTTTAAGGAAATTTTTCAAAAATTTCCTATTTTTATAGGAAATTTTTCAAAATTTTCCTTTTTTTTAAGGAAATTTTTCAAAAATTTCCTATTTTTTAAGGAAATCTTTCAAAAAATTCCTATTTTTTAAGAACATTTTTCAAAAAAATTCCTATTTTTTAAGAAAATTTTTCAAAAAATTCCTCTATTTATAAGAAACTTTTCAAAAATTTCTTATTTTTATAGCAAATTTTTCCCGAAATTTCATAGTTTATATGAAATTTAAGAAAAAATTTATAAGTTTTATAGTAACTTTTATAATTTTTTTTATTTCTATAGGAAATTTTTTCAATAATTTTTATTTTTATAGGAAATTTTTGCAAAAATTTCTTATTTTTAATAAGAGAAAAGTATAAACTTAATACCATAATATTTTTTTTTGTTATAGGATAGTTTGCCTGGAATTTTAAAATAATCTTTATAATTTTCCATTCCCAAAAAAAGAAGACTCAAAATCACATTCGCATATTTAATATCCCAAAAAATGGCTGTGTTTTGTCTAAAAAACACACGTTTAAATCCAAAAACGTAAAAGTATTTTAAAGAAACTTCCCCTCTAAAACAAATATAAAGAAATTAAATAAAATACAAAATATTTGAGCTAAAGAAATATAAGACAAGATTTCTACCAGCAAAAATAAGAGAGAAAGTTCTGTCTTGAAATACAGAAAAAAACAAAATACAATGGAAAACAAATGCAACAACAATTGATAGGAAAACATCGAGAAAAGCCATTGTCTGTTGAAATTTTGCGCTCCCAAAATCGATAAGAGCACATGTTTGTTAATGTTCTTCCTTCGTCCTTTTACCTTTTAAAAAGACTTTTATGTGTAAGTGTGTGTGTGTGTGTTTAGTAAGTGTGTGTTTGTAAATAAAAATTCAGCAAGATTTTGGCTTTGCTCTGGGTATGAGTACTATGGAAAAAAATGTTACTCATACAATATGATGATCCCTCTAAAGACCGGGGGTGTTGGTTTTATCTACACGCAGGACATGTACTGACATGCCCTGGCACAGACTTAATACAACGCAACAACTAAATTTAATATAAGGTTAACAGACTGATTCATGTGCGTACTACTGGATTGAATGGGGGTCTTTAGGGGTTTTGTATTAGTGCAGACATGTTTAAGTTGGTGATTTCATATTAAGCAAATATTAAGGATATACTAGATGTATATAAATGTTTTAATTTTTTTTTTTCTAAAATTCCCTACTTTTAAAGGAAATTTTCCTAAAATTTCCCATTTTTATAGGAAATTTTTCTAAAATTTCCTATTTTTATAGGAAATTTTTCTAAAATTTCCTATTTTTATAGGAAATTTTTCTAAAATTTCCTATTTTTATAGGAAATTTTTCTAAAATTTCCTATTTTTATAGGAAATTTTTCTAAAATTTCCTATTTTTATAGGAAATTTTTCTAAAATTTCCTATTTTTATAGGAAATTTTTCTAAAATTTCCTATTTTTATAGGAAATTTTTCTAAAATTTCCTATTTTTATAGGAAATTTTTCTAAAATTTCCTATTTTTATAGGAAATTTTTCTAAAATTTCCTATTGTTATAGGAAATTGTTCTAAAATTTCCTATTTTTATAGGAAATTTTTCTAAAATTTCCTATTTTTATAGGAAATTTTTCTAAAATTTTCTATTTTTATAGGAAATTTTTCTAAAATTTTCTATTTGTATAGAAAATTTTTCTAAAATTTTCTATTTTTATAGAAAATTTTTCTAAAATTTCCTATTTTTGTAGAAAATTTCCTATTATTATAGAAAATTTCCTATTTTTATAGGAAACTATCATAAAAATTCCTACCTTTATAGGAAATTTTCACAAAATTTCCTATTTCTAAAGGAAAATTTCCTAAAATTTTCTATTTTTAAAGAAAATTTTCCTACAATTTACTATTTTTAAAGGAAATTTTCCTAAAATTTCCTATTTTTAAAGGAAATTTTCCTAAAATTTCCTATTTTTAAAGGAAATTTTCCTAAAATTTCCTATTTTTAAAGGAAATTTTCCTAAAATTTCATATTTTTGTAGAAAATTTTTCTTAAATTTTTATAGGAAATTTCCTATTATTATAGAAAATTTCCTATTTTTATAGGAAACTATCATAAAATTTCCTGCTTTTATAGGAAATTTTCATAAAATTTCCTATTTCTAAAGGAAATTTTCCTAAAATTTCCTATTTTGAAAGGAATTTTTCCTAAAATTTCCTATTTTTAAAGGATATTTTTCTAAAATTTCCCATTTTTATAGAAAATTTCCCATTTTTACAGGAAATTTTCCTAAATTTTTCAATTTTTTATAGAAAATTTCCCATTTTTACAGGAAATTTTTATAAAATTTCCTATTTCTAAAGAAAATTTTCCTAAAATTTCCTATTTTTAAAGGAAATTTTCCTAAAATTTGCAATTTTTAAAGGAAATTTTTATAGGAAGTTTTCCTAAAATTTCCTATTTTTATAGAAAATTTCACATTTTTACAGGAAATTTTCCTAAAATTTCCTATTTTTATAGGAAATTTTAATAAAATTACCTATTTTCATAGGAAATTTTAATAATTTTATAGAAAATTTTAATAAAATTACCTATTTTTATAGAAAATTTTCCTAAAACTTCCCCTTTTTATAGGAAATTTTCCTAAAATTTCCTCTATTTATAGGAAGTTTTCCTAAAATTTCCTATTTTTAAAGGAAATTTTCCTAAAATTTCCTATTTTTAAAGGAAATTTTCCTAAAATTTCCTATTTATATAGGAAGTTTTCCTAAAATTTGCCATTTTTTAAGAAAATTTCCCATTTTTACAGGAAATTTTCATAAAATTTCCTATTTCTAAAGGAAATTTTCCCAAAATTTCCTATTATTAAAGGAAATTTTCCTAAAATTTTCAATATTTCCTCTATTTATAGAAAGTTTTCCTAAAATTTCCTATTTTTAAAGGAAATTTTCCTAAAATTTCCAATTTTTATAGGAAGTTTTCCTAAAATTTCCCATTTTTATAGAAAATTTCATATTTTGATAGGAAATTTGCCTAAAATTTCTTATTTTTATAGGAAATTTTCCTGAAGTTTCTTTTTTTGATAGGAAATTTTTCTAAAATTTCATATTTTTATAGAAATTTTCCTATTTTTTTATTTAATAAAATATTAAAATTTTTTAGGATACTTTTAAACTTTTTTGTATAAATTGTTTGCTCATCTCTAATATCTTTTTCTTCCATATACATTCTCATTTGCTCATATCATACAAATAATCTAAGGTTGTGTTCATTGTAGCGCAAACTCTTGTATTAAATCCAAATTCTACGTATGAGTTTAGAAAATTGTTTTTGTAACTTTCTTTTTTCTCCAGTTTTTTGTTCGTTTTTGTTTGGATGTTAGTTAAACTTTTAGTTGGGGTTTCTTTTGTTAAGAATTTTTCATTTGTTTTTTTTTTGCGTTCCCCATTTTATTTAAAATATTTTCTTGTTTATTTCGCATTCTTTTCAATTTGCTGATACTGCAAAGAGGGTTGCCATTGTCTGGTTTTAGCTGCCTTAGAGAAAATTTATAACAAAGTAATTGACTTTTAACAGAAGGTAATGCAAAGAGTAATGAGTAGCTATTATCATATATATTTAGGATATATGTATATGGTAACATTGACTTTTTACAATTTAAGCTTCGACATCGAACAAAAGACATTCTTAAATATTAATTTCAATATGACTTCAATATAATGCTTTTTCGTTATCTATTTGGCAACCCTTGGGTCTAAGTTTGAAAACATTCATTTTGTTTAGTGGTTGAGTATTGCATTTGATAATAAAGTTTTCTAAAAGGCATGTTAGTTAAATCGTTATTATTCTTTTGCCAAAGTTTTCGACTTCTTTGCTCTTGTGTTTACAAAACTTATTTAAAATAACTAAACTCATACATTGCTTAAAATAAGGCATACAACATAAAAGTTAGAATTTTTTGAAAATATTCCTATAAAAACAAGAAACTTTACAAAAATTTTTTATAAAAATAAGAAATTTTTTAAACTACAGAAAATTTTCTTACAAAAACAATAAATTTTTGAAAAATTTTGGAACAAAAAAAAAATTTTTTCAAAAATTTCCTATAAAAAAAAAATTTCTATAAAGCAAGAAAATTTTTCGAAAACTGCATATTAAAATATGAAATTTTTGAAAATTTTGTTATTAAAACAGGAAATTTTTTAAAATTTTCTCTAAAAATTACAAATTTTTGCAAAAATTTCTTATAAAAATAGGAAATTTTTTAAAAATTTCCTATAAAAATAGGAAATTTTTTAAAAATTTCCTATAAAAATAGGAAATTTTTTAAAAATTTCCTATAAAAATAGGAAATTTTTTAAAAATTTCCTATAAATCTAGGAAATTTTTGAAAAATTTCATATAAAAATAGGAAATTTTTGAAAAATTTCATATAAAAATAGGAAATTTTTGAAAAATTTCCTATAAAAATAGGAAATTTTTGAAAAATTTCCAATAAAAATAGGAAATTTTTGAAAAATTTCCAATAAAAATAGGAAATTTTTGAAAAATTTCCAATAAAAATAGGAAATTTTTGAAAAATTTCCAATAAAAATAGGAAATTTTTGCAAAATTTCCTATAAAAATAGGAAATTTTTGAAAAATTTCCTATAAAAATAGGAAATTTTTGAAAAATTTCCTATAAAAATAGGAAATTTTTGAAAAATTTCCTATAAAAATAGGAAATTTTTGAAAAATTTCCTATAAAAATAGGAAATTTTTGAAAAATTTCCTATAAAAATAGGAAACTTTTGAAAAATTTCCTATAAAAATAGCAAATTTTTGAAAAATTTCCTATAAAAATAGGAAATTTTTGAAAAATTTCCTATAAAAATAGGAAATTTTTGAAAAATTTCCTATAAAAATAGGAAATTTTTGAAAAATTTCCTATAAAAATAGGAAATTTTTGAAAAATTTCCTATAAAAATAGGAAATTTTTGAAAAATTTCCTATAAAAATAGGAAATTTTTGAAAAAATTCCTATAAAAATAGGAAAGTTTTGAAAAATTTCCTATAAAATAGGAAATTTTTGAAAAATTTCCTATAAAAATAGGAAATTTTTGAAAAATTTCCTATAAAAATAGGAAATTTTTGAAAAATTTCCTATAAAAATAGGAAATTTTTGAAAAATTTCCTATAAAAATAGGAAATTTTTGAAAAATTTCCTATAAAAATAGGAAATTTTTGAAAAATTTCCTATAAAAATAGGAAAATTTTGAAAAATTTCCTATAAAAATAGGAAATTTTTAAAAAATTTCCTATAAAAATAGGAAATTTTTGAAAAATTTCCTATAAAAATAGGAAATTTTTGAAAAATTTCCTATAAAAATAGGAAATTTTTGAAAAATTTCCTATAAAAATAGGAAATTTTTGAAAAATTTCCTATAAAAATAGGAAATTTTTGAAAAATTTCCTATAAAAATAGGAAATTTTTGAAAAATTTCCTATAAAAATAGGAAATTTTTGAAAAATTTCCTATAAAAATAAGAAATTTTTGCAAAAATTTCCTATAAAAATAAGAAATTTTTGCAAAAATTTCCTATAAAAATAAGAAATTTTTGCAAAAATTTCCTATAAAAATAAGAAATTTTTGCAAAAATTTCCTATAAAAATAAGAAATTTTTGCAAAAATTTCCTATAAAAATAAGAAATTTTTGCAAAAATTTCCTATAAAAATAAGAAATTTTTGCAAAAATTTCCTATAAAAATAAGAAATTTTTGCAAAAATTTCCTATAAAAATAAGAAATTTTTGCAAAAATTTCCTATAAAAATAAGAAATTTTTGCAAAAATTTCCTATAAAAATAAGAAATTTTTGCAAAAATTTCCTATAAAAATAAGAAATTTTTGCAAAAATTTCCTATAAAAATAAGAAATTTTTGCAAAAATTTCCTATAAAAATAAGAAATTTTTGCAAAAATTTCCTATAAAAATAAGAAATTTTTGCAAAAATTTCCTATAAAAATAAGAAATTTTTGCAAAAATTTCCTATAAAAATAAGAAATTTTTGCAAAAATTTCCTATAAAAATAAGAAATTTTTGCAAAAATTTCCTATAAAAATAAGAAATTTTTGCAAAAATTTCCTATAAAAATAAGAAATTTTTGCAAAAATTTCCTATAAAAATAAGAAATTTTTGCAAAAATTTCCTATAAAAATAAGAAATTTTTGCAAAAATTTCCTATAAAAATAAGAAATTTTTGCAAAAATTTCCTATAAAAATAAGAAATTTTTGCAAAAATTTCCTATAAAAATAAGAAATTTTTGCAAAAATTTCCTATAAAAATAAGAAATTTTTGCAAAAATTTCCTACAAAAATAAGAAATTTTTGCAAAAATTTCCTATAAAAATAAGAAATTTTTGCAAAAATTTCCTATAAAAATAAGAAATTTTTGCAAAAATTTCCTACAAAAATAAGAAATTTTTGCAAAAATTTCCTATAAAAATAAGAAATTTTTGCAAAAATTTCCTATAAAAATAAGAAATTTTTGCAAAAATTTCCTATAAAAATAAGAAATTTTTGCAAAAATTTCCTATAAAAATAAGAAATTTTTGCAAAAATTTCCTATAAAAATAGGAAATTTTTGCAAAAATTTTCTATAAAAATAGGAAATTTTTGAAAAATTTCCTATAAAAATAGGAAATTTTTGAAAAATTTCCTATAAAAATAGGAAATTTTTGAAAAATTTCCTATAAAAATAGGAAATTTTTGAAAAATTTCCTATAAAAATAGGAAATTTTTGAAAAATTTCCTATAAAAATAGGAAATTTTTGAAAAATTTCCTATAAAAATAGGAAATTTTTGAAAAATTTTCTATAAAAATAGGAAATTTTTGAAAAATTTCCTATAAAAATAGGAAATTTTTGAAAAATTTCCTATAAAAATAGGAAATTTTTGAAAAATTTCCTATAAAAATAGGAAATTTTTGAAAAATTTCCTATAAAAATAGGAAATTTTTGAAAAATTTCCTATAAAAATAGGAAATTTTTGAAAAATTTCCTATAAAAATAGGAAATTTTTGAAAAATTTCCTATAAAAATAGGAAATTTTTGAAAAATTTCCTATAAAAATAGGAAATTTTTGAAAAATTTCCTATAAAAATAGGAAATTTTTGAAAAATTTCCTATAAAAATAGGAAATTTTTGAAAAATTTCCTATAAAAATAGGAAATTTTTGAAAAATTTCCTATAAAAATAGGAAATTTTTGAAAAATTTCCTATAAAAATAGGAAATTTTTGAAAAATTTCCTATAAAAATAGGAAATTTTTGAAAAATTTCGTATAAAAATAGGAAATTTTTGAAAAATTTCCTATAAAAATAGGAAATTTTTGAAAAATTTCCTATAAAAATAGGAAATTTTTGAAAAATTTCCTATAAAAATAGGAAATTTTTGAAAAATTTCCTATAAAAATAGGAAATTTTTGAAAAATTTCCTATAAAAATAGGAAATTTTTGAAAAATTTCCTATAAAAATAGGAAATTTTTGAAAAATTTCCTATAAAAATAGAAAATTTTTGAAAAATTTCCTATAAAAATAGGAAATTTTTGAAAAATTTCCTATAAAAATAGGAAATTTTTGAAAAATTTCCTATAAAAATAGGGAATTTTTGAAAATTTTCCTATAAAAATAGGAAATTTTCGAAAAATTTCCTATAAAAATAGGAAATTTTTGAAAAATTTCCTATAAAAATAGGAAATTTTTGAAAAATTTCCTATAAAAATAGGAAATTTTTGAAAAATTTCCTATAAAAATAGGAAATTTTTGAAAAATTTCCTATAAAAATAGGAAATTTTTGAAAAATTTCCTATAAAAATAGGAAATTTTTGAAAAATTTCCTATAAAAACAGGAAATTTTTGAAAAATTTCCTATAAAAATAGGAAATTTTTGAAAAATTTCCTATAAAAATAGGAAATTTTTGAAAAATTTCCTATAAAAATAGGAAATTTTTGAAAAATTTCCTATAAAAATAGGAAATTTTTGAAAAATTTCCTATAAAAATAGGAAATTTTTGAAAAATTTCCTATAAAAATAGGAAATTTTTGAAAAATTTCCTATAAAAATAGGAAATTTTTGAAAAATTTCCTATAAAAATTGGAAATTTTTGAAAAATTTCCTATAAAAATAGGAAATTTTTGAAAAATTTCCTATAAAAATAGGAAATTTTTGAAATATTTCCTATAAAAATAGGAAATTTTTGAAAAATTTCCTATAAAAATAGGAAATTTTTGAAAAATTTCCTATAAAAATAGGAAATTTTTGAAAAATTTCCTATAAAAATAGGAAATTTTTGAAAAATTTCCTATAAAAATAGGAAATTTTTGAAAAATTTCCTATAAAAATAGGAAATTTTTGAAAAATTTCCTATAAAAATAGGAAATTTTTGAAAAATTTCCTATAAAAATAGGAAATTTTTGAAAAATTTCCTATAAAAATAGGAAATTTTTGAAAAATTTCCTATAAAAATAGGAAATTTTTGAAAAATTTCCTATAAAAATAGGAAATTTTTGAAAAATTTCCTATAAAAATAGAAAATTTTTGAAAAATTTCCTATTTTTATAGGAAATTTTTGAAAAATTTTTTATTTTTATAGAAAATTTTTTAAAAATTTCCTATTTTTATAGGAAATTTTTGAAAAATTTCCTTTTTTATAGGAAATTTTTGAAAAATTTCCTCTTTTATAGGAAATTTTTAAAAAATAAGAAATTTTTTAATTTAATATTACTATAGTCCCCATTTTATAACCAACCATTATTATTGGCTTTAATGTTTCATATTCTAACCAATGTTTATAACATTTTTTTTTCTCCCCTTTTTGCAGCGAGTCGACAATTTTATGTTTGATAGGAAAAAAATCTAGAGAAAATGTGAAAGTGGTAGACGAAGGCGAAGCAGAAATCTACATAAAATTTAACTACATTTTAACGCGAATTTCAATTTGGAACGGATATAATTTATAGACGACTGACTTTCATGATACAACAGATACAACACGTAAAACTATGTTGTACTAAAAATTGAATACTAGAGTACGAAGGCAACACAACAGCAATGTTTCAATATAAAATCACATTACCATGCACAATGGTATAGATATGGACTACAGTGTGGACTAGCTAAAGCTTTATATCGAATACTTTATATCAAAAAAGTGACTTTGAAATAATGAATATGTCGATTCTACCAAATTGGAAACCATTGATACATATGCCGTGTAGCATAATAAATTAGTATTGATGATTAATCTCCTAAATCTATTAACCCATTCATTTGAGCGGGACTCTTATGTAGATGTCATCACATTAAAAAGGCACAATATTGTTGTTGCTTCCATCTTACAACCCGCACACTAAAAATCCTATAAAGAATTGCAAACATTGCAACATTGTCTATCTTTCCGCATGGGTGTATGAACCCGGTAAGCCAAAAATGTGGACACATGATGAAATGTTTTTATTAGATTTTACAACTAATTGCTAAATTTTAATTCTTTATTATTTAAAATCGATGAGACCTAGCACTATTATTTCACACCGATCCAATCGAAAGCTATCCCAGTGGACTTCATATCATATACCAAATCCAAAGCTGACATGGTTATAGCATCAGTAATTAGGGATGTACTCGGTATTATATTTTTCTACTATCTTGAAATGCATAAACCCATGAGTGCTATTTCAAATGACGAATTTTCGTTCCGAAAAATTAGTTGTACGTCCCAATTATGCTCATACCTATATGAGCATATTTAGCTTTGAGCCTTTTTAACTCCTAAATTTTTCGATGTTTTTTTGTCATTAACAATTGCTTATTGGGTATGGCGAATAACGGAATATGTATTTGTGTTGTAAGTAAATGTTATTATATTTTAATGTTGTAAAATGGTTGCAACATAAAAATAAAATTCACATCTATAATGGGCTGTAACGAGTTGAAGGTTTTGCTATAAAAAAAAATCTTCTATTTTTTGTGGAAATTGATTTAAGAAATAGAGAAAGACTAGTAGAGAAATTTTTTCCTAAATGGCAAAAAAATCAATTTAATCAATTTTCTATAAATCATTTAAATCGTTTTATGCAAGAAAAAATACAAGAGATTTCTAAAAGATACTTTTTCAATGCGAAATGATAAAAAACTGATGATGAATAGAAAAATACGTAAGATCTCGAAAAAGCCCAGAAATGGAAGCAGAAAGGTTCCCTATATATATCTATAAAAAAAATTAACGAAATTTTGTCTATAAGAAAAAAATGTTAACGAAATTGTTTCTATAAGAAAAAATTTTTACGAAATTTTTTCTATAAGAAAAAAATTTTTACGAAATTTTTTCTTAAGAAAAAAATTTTAACGAATATTTAACCAAATTTTTTCTATAAGAAGAAATTTTTAATGAAATTGGTTCTATAAGAAAAAATGTTTAACGAAATATTTTTTATAAGAAAAAATTTTAACGGAAATGTTCATTCATTTCATTCATTTCATTTATTTATAGTAATCAAAAAGCCAATTAAGGCCAAAATGCGATTACACATTTAAAACCAGATTTTACACACAAGATTTTAGAAAATAAATTTTACAATATGTTATACAAATATTTAAAGTATGTATATAATAAAATAGAAAGGATTTGCACAAAAAGGGGCGGTGGCGTTGTTTTGAAAAATACTTTTAACAATATAAAGTGTAAAGTATCAGCAATGAATCTTTGTCAATATTACACCATAATTTCTTTTACCATATTTACAAAACATTTTATTGACTTAGAGAAGTTACGTCCATTAAATGGAATTAAGTTATTCCACAAACGAATCACTCGTATTGCAAAGGATTTCTGCATAATTAGACCATGAAATATAGGACATATAAGAGAGTTTTTTATAAGAAAAATTTTTGACCGAAAATTTTTTTATAAGAAAATTTTTTTTACGAAATTTTTTCTATAAAAAGAAATTTTATTTTTATTTTTTATAACAAAAAATTTTTAACGAATTTTTTCTATAACAAAAAATGTTAAAGGAAATTTTTTCAATAACAAAATATTGTTAACGAAATTTTTTCTATAAGAAAAAATTATTAACGAAATTTTTTCAATAAGAAAGAATTTTTAACGAAATTTTTTCTACAAGAAAAAATTTTTAACGAAATTTTTTCTATAAGAAGAAATTTTTAACGAAATTTTTTCTATAAGAAAAAATATTTAACGAAATTTTTAACGAAATTTTTTCTACAAGAAAAAATTTTTAACGAAATTTTTTCTATAAGAAAAAATTTTTAACGAAATTTTTTCTATAAGAAACAATTTTTAACGAAATTTTTTCTATAAAAACAATTTTTAACGAAATTTTTTCTATAACAAAAAATTTTTAGCGAAATTTTTTCTATAAAAACAATTTTTAACGAAATTTTTTCTATAACAAAAAATTTTAACGAAAATTTTTCTATAAGAAAAATTTTTTAACGAAAATTTTTCTATAAGAAAAATTTTTTAACGAAAATTTTTCTATAAGAAAAATTTTTTAACGAAAATTTTTCTATAAAAAAAATTTTTTAACGAAAATTTTTCTATAAAAAAAATTTTTTAACGAAAATTTTTCTATAAGAAAAATTTTTCAACGAAAATTTTTCTATAAGAAAAATTTTTTAACGAAAATTTTTCTATAAGCAAAATTTTTTAACGAAAATTTTTCTTTAAGAAAAATTTTTTAACGAAAATTTTTCTATAAGAAAAATTTTTCAACGAAAATTTTTCTATAAGAAAAATTTTTTAACGAAAATTTTTCTATAAGAAAAATTTTTTAACGAAAATTTTTTAACGAAAATTTTTCTATAAGAAAAAATTTTTAACGAAAATTTTTCTATAAGAAAAAATTGTTAACGAAAATTTTTCTATAAGAAAAATTTTGTAACGAAAATTTTTCTATAAGAAAAATTTTTTAACGAAAATTTTTCTATAAGAAAAATTTTTTAACGAAAATTTTTCTATAAGAAAAATTTTTTAAAGAAAATTTTTCTATAAGAAAAATTTTTTAACGAAAGTTTTTCTATAAGAAAAATTTTTTAACGAAAATTTTTCTATAAGAAAAATTTTTTAACGAAAATTTTTCTATAAGAAAAATTTTTTAACGAAAATTTTTCTATAAGAAAAATTTTTTAACGAAAATTTTTCTATAAGAAAATTTTTTTAACGACAATTTTTCTATAAGAAAAATTTTTTAACGACAATTTTTCTATAAGAAAAATTTTTTAACGACAATTTTTCTATAAGCAAAATTTTTTAACGAAAATTTTTCTATAAGAAAAATTTTTTAACGAAAATTTTTCTATAAGAAAAAATTATTGACGAAATTTCTTCTATAAGAGAAAATTTTTAACGAAATTTTTTCTATAAGAAAAAATTTTTAACGAAATTTTTTCTATAAGAAAAAATTTTTAACGAAATTTTTTCTATAAGAAAAAATATTTAACGAAATTTTTTCTACAAGAAAAAATTTTTAACGAAATTTTTTCTATAAGAAAAAATTTTTAACGAAATTTTTTCTATAAGAAACAATTTTTAACGAAATTTTTTCTATAAGAAACAATTTTTAAGGAAAATTTTTCTATAAGAAAAAATTTTTAGCGAAATTTTTTCTATAACAAAAAATTTTTAACGAAAATTTTTCTATAAGAAAAATTTTTTAACGAAAATTTTTCTATAAGAAAAATTTTTCAACGAAAATTTTTCTATAAGAAAAATTTTTTAACGAAAATTTTTCTATAAGAAACATTTTTTAACGAAAATTTTTCTATAAGAAAAATTTTTTAACGAAAATTTTTCTATTAGAAAAATTTTTTAACGAAAATTTTTCTATAAGAAAAAATTTTTAACGAAAATTTTTCTATAAGAAAAATTTTTTAACGAAAATTTTTCTATAAGAAAATTTTTTTAACGAAAATTTTTCTATAAGAAAAATTTTTTAACGAAAATTTTTCTATAAGAAAAATTTTTTAACGAAAATTTTTCTATAAGAAAATTTTTTTAACGAAAATTTTTCTATAAGAAAAATTTTTTAACGAAAATTTTTCTATAAGAAAAATTTTTTAACGAAAATTTTTCTATAACAAAAATTTTTTAACGAAAATTTTTCTATAAGAAAACTTTTTTAACGACAATTTTTCTATAAGAAAAATTTTTTAACGACAATTTTTCTATAAGAAAAATTTTTTAACGACAATTTTTCTATAAGCAAAATTTTTTAACGAAAATTTTTCTATAAGAAAATTTTTTTAACGAAAATTTTTCTATAAGAAAAAATTATTAATGAAATTTTTTCTATAAGAGAAAATGTTTAACGAAATTTTTTCTATAAGAAAAAATTTTTAACGAAATTTTTTCTATAAGAACAAATTTTTAACGAAATTTTTTCCATAAGAAAAAATTTTTAATGAAATTTTTTCTACAACGAAAAATTTTTAAAAAATTTTTTCTACAAGAAAAAATTTTTAACGAAATTCTTTCCATAAGAAAAAAAATTTAACCACAGTTTTTCGATAAGAAGAAAACTTTAACAAAATATTTTTGTGTAAGAAAACAGTTTTAATGGGTCTTTTTTTACAAGAAAAAATTTTTAACGAATATTTTCTATAAGAAAAAAATTTTAACTACATTTTTTTTACAAGAAAAAATTTTTAACGAAATTTTTTCTATAAGAAAACATTTTTAACAAATTTGTTCAAACAAAATTTTTTCTATAAGAAAATTTTGACGAACTTTTTTCTATACAAAAAAAGGCTAACCACATTTTTTCGATAATAAAAAACTTTAAACTAAATTTTTTCTAAAAGAAAACGAAATTTTTTCTATAAGAAAAAATGTTTAACGACATTTTTTCTATAAGAATTAAATTTTAACGAAATTTTTTTTCAATAGAAAAAGTGATTTTTTTCCATAAGAAAATATTTGTAGCGAAATTTTTTCTATTGGAAATAAATGCAGTGAAATATTTTTTATTAAAAAATCGTTTTTTCGTAAAATCATTTTTTCAGTAAGAAAAAATTAAATAAAATTTTTCTTCAAGAAAAATTTTTCACGAAATATTTCTATAAGAATAAAAACTTTTCTATAAGAATAATTTTTTGGCTATATTCAAAATTTGTTGACAAACATTTTTCTATAAAAAAATTTTGTTACGAAAATTTCTATAAAAAATTTCGTTAAAAAATTTTTCTTATAGAAAAATTTTCGTTAAAAAATTTTTCTTATAGAAAAATTTTCGTTAAAAAATTTTTCTTATAGAAAAATTTTCGTTAACAAATTTTTCTTATAGAAAAATTTTCGTTAAAAAAATTTTTCTTATAGAAAAATTTTCGTTAAAAAAATTTTTCTTATAGAAAAATTTTCGTTAAAAAAATTTTTCTTATAGAAAAATTTTCGTTAAAAAAATTTTTCTTATAGAAAAATTTTCGTTAAAAAAATTTTTCTTATAGAAAAATTTTCGTTAAAAAAATTTTTCTTATAGAAAAATTTTCGTTAAAAAATTTTTCTTATAGAAAAATTTTCGTTAAAAAAATTTTTCTTATAGAAAAATTTTTGTTAAAAAAATTTTTCTTATAGAAAAATTTTCGTTAAAAAAATTTTTCTTATAGAAAAATTTTCGTTAAAAAAATTTTTCTTATAGAAAAATTTTCGTTAAAAAAATTTTTCTTATAGAAAAATTTTCGTTAAAAAAATTTTTCTTATAGAAAAATTTTCGTTAAAAAAATTTTTCTTATAGAAAAATTTTCGTTAAAAAAATGTTTCTTATAGAAAAATTTTCGTTAAAAAATTTTTCTTATAGAAACATTTTCGTTAAAAAAATTTTTCTTATAGAAAAATTTTCGTTAAAAAAATTTTTCTTATAGAAAAATTTTCGTTAAAAAAATTTTTCTTATAGAAAAATTTTCGTTAAAAAAATTTTTCTTATAGAAAAATTTTCGTTAAAAAAATTTTTCTTATAGAAAAATTTTCGTTAAAAAAATTTTTCTTATAGAAAAATTTTCGTTACAAAAAATTTTTCTTATAGAAAAATTTTCGTTAAAAAAATTTTTCTTATAGAAAAATTTTTGTTAAAAAAATTTTTCTTATAGAAAAATTTTTGTTAAAAAATTTTTCTTATAGAAAAATTTTAGTTAAAAAAATTTTTCTTATAGAAAAATTTTAGTTAAAAAATTTTTTCTTATTCTTCTTTTCTTAGAACAATTTTCGTTAAAAAAATTTTTTCTTATAGAAAAGTTTTCGTTAAAAAAATTTCTCTTATAGAAAAATTTTCGTTAAAAAATTTTTTTATAGAAAAATTTTTAGTAAAAAAAATTTTCTTTAGAAAAATTTTCGTTAAAAAATTTTTCTTATGGAAAAATTTTTGTTAAAAAATTTCTCTTATGGAAAAATTGTTGTTAATAAATTTCTCTTATAGATAAATATTCGTTTAAATACATATTTTTCTTATATACAAAATTTTTCTAATATAGAAAAAAAATGTTCGTTTTTCTTATAAAAAAAGTGCGTTAAAAAATTTTTGTTGAAAAATTTCGTTTCAAATTTTAAATTTAAAAATGTCTTAAATTTGTAATTTCTTTTTTAGTCCTTAAATGCTCTAAAATCTTTGTGAATAATTGACCTTAATTTATTTTTAATTTCACCTTCAACTTTGTTTTTCAGGAAATTTCAATGTCCTTGTACCAATTACTAATTAATTTTATTACTTTCATATTTGGCCTTGACCTTTATAAAACATAAACTCCTATTATAATTGTGACGTCACTAAATATTCCACCAACCGTCTCATTAAGGTCATAAAAATGCTAATGAAACAAAAAATTACTTGCACAAACTTATGTTCAAGATTTAGCTCAAAAGTAAAATTCTTTAAAAAAAAATCCTAAATAAACATTATTTAAATATTGCCCCCCTCCACCAACAAATTTAAAATTGTGAAAATAAGACTAAATGGCCATAAAAAAAGGCAGCGACCAAACGAGCGCAACTACCCTCAAACATTTAAGACAAGAATCTAATTAGACGCAATATAATTATCACACCATTTCTCTGGCCCATAAGAAGAGGGTGTTAATGGTCAGGGGAGAAAACAGAAGATTTAAAGAGAAAATAACATAAGCGAAAGTTAAACTCAATATTTATCATCCAAATGAGTCTTACTTTTGGACTAAGGAAAATGAAAATATCGGATGACTTTGATAGAAGAAAGGGAACTATTTTTAAATAACGTTATTGAAAAGATAGAATTTGAATTAATTTTAGAATTGTCTTAAATTTTTATCTCGTATCATATCAAATTTAAATTTCAATTCAAGGATCTCCATACCATTCAAAATTTATTTACAAAAAATCTATCATCCTCACGCATATCGAATTAATATCATCTGCCCGACATCCTTTTTGTTATCCTCTTGTTTGCCACTGCATAATTTGCATGGATTTACATAAATTTATCATATTTTGTAATTAATTTCAACCCTTTGAGAGACAAAATTCCCATGTCCTTCCCAGTCCAAAGTGTGTGAATTTTTGTCTTTTTGCTTAAATTCCTTGAAAGTGCATTTGAATATTTTGAATGCATGTTGAGGAATTTTTGGTGGTGGGTACAGATTTTCAATAAATTTCGGTATGGGATGAGAGTTTAGAATAATGTTGGTATTTTAATGCAAATTTTGTTTTATTAAACCAAAGGGTTAAATGAAAAAAGCATAACTTCGAATTTAGATTTCTCATGGTTTTATTAAGAGTTTTAAGCGATTTTTTCAGCAGCTGGGAATTGACATGACTTAAGGGAATTTTTTTTCAAATGTAGTTCAAAACCTGAGAAATTTTTAAAAATTTATTCTAAAAATAATAAGTTTTTGAAAAATTTCCTATAAAATTAAGAAATTTTTTAAAAGATTTTTATAAAAAAAAAAAAATTGAAAAATTTTCAATAAAAATAGGAAATTTTTGAAAAATTTCCCATAAAAATAGGAAATTTTTGAAAAATTTCCCATAAAAATAGGAAATTTTTGAAAAATTTCCTATAAAAATAGGAAATTTTTGAAAAATTTCCTATAAAAATAGGAAATTTTTGAAAAATTTCCTATAAAAATAGGAAATTTTTGAAAAATTTCTTATAAAAATAGGAAATTTTTGAAAAATTTTCTATAAAAAGAGGAAATTTTTGAAAAATGTCCTATAAAAATAGGAAATTTTTGAAAAATCTCCTATAAAAATAGGAAATTTTTGAAAAATTTCCTATAAAAATAGGAAAT
The DNA here is from genome assembly GCA_933228675.1 of Stomorhina lunata. NCBI lineage: Eukaryota > Metazoa > Arthropoda > Insecta > Diptera > Rhiniidae > Stomorhina > Stomorhina lunata. The sequence goes on along the minus strand of OW121742.1, from coordinate 47,147,853 downwards.
TTTTGAAAAATTTCCTATAAAAATAGAAAATTTTTGACAAATTTCCTATAAAACTGGGAAATTTTTGAAAAATTTCCTATAAAACTAGGAAATTTTTCAAAAATTTCCTATAAAAACAAGACATTTTTGAAATATTTCCTATAAAAATAGGAAATTTTTGAAATATTTCCTATAAAAATAGGAAATTTTTGAAAAATTTCCTATAAAAATAGGAAATTTTTGAAGAATTTCCTACAAAAAGAGGGAATTTTTGAAATCCTATAAAAAGAAGAAATTTTTGAAAAATTTCTTATAATAAAAGGAAATTTTTGAAAAATTTTCTATAATTTTTGAAAAATTTCCAATAAAAATAAGAAATTTTTGAAAAATTTCCCACAATAAAAAGAAATTTTTGAAAAATTTCCTATACAAATAAGTAATTTATGAAAAATTTCCTTTAAAACAAAGAAATTTTTTAAAAATGTCTTCAAAAATAAGAAATTTTGAAAAATTTCTTAAAAAATATGACATTTTTGAAAAATTTCTTAAAAATCCAAGAAAATTAAAAAAAAAATTAATAATTTTTTAAAAATTTCCCATTAAAATAAGAAATTTTCTATAAAAATAATTTAAAAAAATTTCTTAAAAATAAGAAATTTTTTAAAAATTCTTATAAAAATAAAAAACATTTTGGAAAATTTTCTATAAAAATATGAAATGTTTGAAAAATTTTCTATAAAAATATAAAATTTTTGAAAATTTTCATATAAAAATAAGAAATTTTTGAAAATTTTCCTATAAAAATAAAAATTTTTCAAAAATTTCTTATAAAAATAAAAAATTTTTGAAATATTTCCTATAAAAATAAAAATTTTTTGAAAAATTTCCTATAAAAATAGGAAATTTTTGAAAAATTTTTATAAAAATAAGAAATTTTTAAAAAATTTTCTATAAAAATAAGAGATTTTTGAAAAACTTCTTATAAAAATAGGAAATTTTCGAAAAATTTCCTATAAAAATAGGAAATTTTCGAAAAATTTCTAATAAACATAGGAAATTTTTTTGAAAAATTTCCTATAAAAATAAAAAATGTTTGAAAAATTTTCTATGAAAACAGGAAATTTTTAAAAAAATGCCTATAAAATAGGAAATATTTTAAAATAGGAAATTTTAAAAAAATACAAAATACAAAAATAAGATATTTTTTCAAATTTTTTTATAAAAATAAGAAATATATATTAATATAAGAAATTTTTGCAAAAATTTACTTTAAAAATAAGAAAATTGTTTCAAAATCCTATAAAAATTAGATATTTTGTAACCTACATTTAAATATTTTCTTTGGCTTAAATGTCTTTATTAACAAGAAAACTATTGTCATTCTTTCTTCACGCCAAAGAAAAGGTCAAGCAAAAGTTTAAAAACCTCAACATTCGACTTGACCCATTTTTTAATAAAACTTTTTTCTTACCCACTGATAAAAATTACTCCTGCCATCGTCTAATGAATGAATTACTACAAAAATTTACACTAAAGACTTAAGTGGAGCATTTAGCAAAACTACAACAAATACTTAAGACTTAAACGAGAACGACAATTTTGAAACAAGGAACTAAGGCCAAGGACATTTTCTAAAGAGCTTTCAAATTAAGAAAGAAAATAAATGAACAACAACAACTTATACATATTCGAAAAAAGCAGCAACTGCTGCCTGCATTAGCAGCAACAAGAAACTTTTAACTTGACATTGAAAATTATAAATTTTCAGACGAAATCAAAACACAAGAATAGAAATTACAGTGGGTGGTGCTTGGGTGTTTTTAAGGAAAAGCCTGCAAACAAATTAACAACTACTTAAGAGTTTTGTGTGAGTGTTTAAATGAGTGTTTTCAAACGAAAAGTTAATTAAAAATTTTCCACTCAAATATTTAACATTTGTATATCAGTCAAGTTTGTGTAGTTTAATGTAATTTGCTTTCTAATATTTATGCCAGCCTGATATTTTAAGCTTAATAATATTCTCTTATTCTCTCAATTTCCTTCATTATTTTTCCAAAAACAATTTTCCTCAAAGAGTTTATGTAGTTTCCACAGTTTTGACAAATATTTTCTACTAAGATATTTTACTATAAGAGTCTGTGAGTGGAAGAGAGTTTTCTTTTGGCTGGAAAATTGTCTTTTAAACGAGTCATTCACTCCGTTTCGTATTTTGCATATAAAGGAATTTTCTTTATTAAATTTCCAAATTTTGGAAATATTTGTTTATAGTAATGAACTCTTTTGATTAGAAATTTTTAAGTTAAGAAATTTTAGCGAGCTTTTCGATTTAAGTCATAGTCTAGTCATAGTCTAGTCATAGTCTAGGCATAGTCTAGTCATAGTCTAGTCATAGTCTAGTCATAGTCTAGTCATAGTCTAGTCATAGTCTAGTCATAGTCTAGTCATAGTCTAGTCATAGTCTAGTCATAGTCTAGTCATAGTCTAGTCATAGTCTAGTCATAGTCTAGTCATAGTCTAGTCATAGTCTAGTCATAGTCTAGTCATAGTCTAGTCATAGTCTAGTCATAGTCTAGTCATAGTCTAGTCATAGTCTAGTCATAGTCTAGTCATAGTCTAGTCATAGTCTAGTCATAGTCTAGTCATAGTCTAGTCATAGTCTAGTCATAGTCTAGTCATAGTCTAGTCATAGTCTAGTCATAGTCTAGTCATAGTCTAGTCATAGTCTAGTCATAGTCTAGTCATAGTCTAGTCATAGTCTAGTCATAGTCTAGTCATAGTCTAGTCATAGTCTAGTCATAGTCTAGTCATAGTCTAGTCATAGTCTAGTCATAGTCTAGTCATAGTCTAGTCATAGTCTAGTCATAGTCTAGTCATAGTCTAGTCATAGTCTAGTCATAGTCTAGTCATAGTCTAGTCATAGTCTAGTCATAGTCTAGTCATAGTCTAGTCATAGTCTAGTCATAGTCTAGTCATAGTCTAGTCATAGTCTAGTCATAGTCTAGTCATAGTCTAGTCATAGTCTAGTCATAGTCTAGTCATAGTCTAGTCATAGTCTAGTCATAGTCTAGTCATAGTCTAGTCATAGTCTAGTCATAGTCTAGTCATAGTCTAGTCATAGTCTAGTCATAGTCTAGTCATAGTCTAGTCATAGTCTAGTCATAGTCTAGTCATAGTCTAGTCATAGTCTAGTCATAGTCTAGTCATAGTCTAGTCATAGTCTAGTCATAGTCTAGTCATAGTCTAGTCATAGTCTAGTCATAGTCTAGTCATAGTCTAGTCATAGTCTAGTCATAGTCTAGTCATAGTCTAGTCATAGTCTAGTCATAGTCTAGTCATAGTCTAGTCATAGTCTAGTCATAGTCTAGTCATAGTCTAGTCATAGTCTAGTCATAGTCTAGTCATAGTCTAGTCATAGTCTAGTCATAGTCTAGTCATAGTCTAGTCATAGTCTAGTCATAGTCTAGTCATAGTCTAGTCATAGTCTAGTCATAGTCTAGTCATAGTCTAGTCATAGTCTAGTCATAGTCTAGTCATAGTCTAGTCATAGTCTAGTCATAGTCTAGTCATAGTCTAGTCATAGTCTAGTCATAGTCTAGTCATAGTCTAGTCATAGTCTAGTCATAGTCTAGTCATAGTCTAGTCATAGTCTAGTCATAGTCTAGTCATAGTCTAGTCATAGTCTAGTCATAGTCTAGTCATAGTCTAGTCATAGTCTAGTCATAGTCTAGTCATAGTCTAGTCATAGTCTAGTCATAGTCTAGTCATAGTCTAGTCATAGTCTAGTCATAGTCTAGTCATAGTCTAGTCATAGTCTAGTCATAGTCAATGATTAATGATTTTTATAGAAACTAATAATTACAGAAATTGGTGTTTGCCGCGACTAGGGCTCGAACCCTGGGTGATTATGATATGTTATGTTTAGTAGTTGACGTGCTAATTAACTAAGCCACAGCACCCCCGGACCCACCACCAACAGAAAAACATATCAAGTGCTCAACGCTTTGACTACCTAATCCACATCGTCCAAATCTAGTGATTTTATATGTAAGAAACGTTCAAGTATTTTATTCAGTGAATTTCTCCAAGTGTAGCTTATTTACATATTTTTCCAAAAATACCTTTATGAATTCAATACCAGATACTTCTAATATAACATCCCTTTATTTTTAAAATTTTCGGTTCATTTTTTGCTACCTATACCTCTTGCCATTGTTGCCGGTAGCTGCTTTCTTGTTTACGATAATTGTTTCTATGATAATGATGATCCTGTCGTAAGTGGTGGTTTGAAGTCAAGTTTCGTTTAGAATGTAATGGTAGGAGATAATTGAGTATTATTGCTAATCAATAGGATTTCTCACATTTATTTCGTTATATATTGACACTCGTCTTTGTTCTATGATTGTGAGTCTTTTGTTCGTTTCATGTTTGTTTGCCAAATTTGTGCGTTTTGTCTGTTTGTTTTCAGTCATCATTGTCACTTCGTCCTTTTTTCGATATTTCGCATAAGCTTGTCAAAATTGTTGTCAATTTTTATAAGGTAAATTGCTGCTTTTCATTGATGTGACACTGATCAATGAAAAGGGGAAGATGAACAATCTATTTTCTGTACAAATGACACTAATCAATAGGTTGGAGATATCTGAGAATATTTATAGAATTTGACAATTGGTTTATGGAAGAGGTGTGTTTTGAAATGTGACAAAGGAGTATTTTTAGTTCAAAAAGGGACTTTGAAATGATCACTTTTAAATTTAAAGGGATAATTGTTACTTAGTAGATATTTAAGTGTTCCTTTAAAGTTCCTGCAGTTTTATCACACTAGTCCACAAGATCAGACTTTTTGCTTTACATCTGACCACCACTATATTTTTTTTTTTTTAAATTTTCGAAAAATTTCCTAAAAATAGTCAATTTTCGAAAAATTTTCTAAAAATAGTCAATTTTCGAAAAATTTCCTAAAAATAGTCAATTTTCAAAAAATTTCCTAAAAATAGTCAATTTTCGAAAAATTTCCTCAAAATAGTAAATTTTCGAAAAATTTCCTATAAATAGTAAATTTTCGAAAAATTTCCTCAAAATAGTAAATTTTCGAAAAATTTCCTATAAATAGTAAATTTTCGAAAAATTTCCTATAAATAGTCAATTTTCAAAAAATTTCCTATAAAAAGTCAATTATCGAAAAATTTCACAAAAATAGTAAATTTTTGAAAAATTTCCTATTAATAGTCAATTTTCGAAAAATTTCCTATAAATAGCAAATTTTCGAAAAATTTCCTATAAATAGCAAATTTTCGAAAAATTTCCAATAAATAGCAAATTTTCGAAAAATTTCCTATAAATAGTCAATTTTCGAAAAATTTCCTATAAATAGTAAATTTTCGAAACTTTTCTTATAAATAGTCAATTTTCGAAAAATTTCCTATAAATAGTCAATTTTCGAAAAATTTCCTATAAATAGTAAATTTTCGAAAAATTTCCTATAAATAGTAAATTTTCGAAAAATATCCTATAAATAGTAAATTTTCGAAAAATATCCTATAAATAGTAAATTTTCGAAAAATATCCTATAAATAGTAAATTTTCGAAAAATTTCCTATAAATAGCCAATTTTCGAAAATTTTCCTATAAATAGTCAATTTTCGAAAAATTTCCTATTAATAGTCAATTTTCGAAAAATTTCCTATAAATAGTCAATTTTCGAAAAATTTCGTATAAACAGTCAATTTTTGAAAAATTTCCTATAAATAGTAAATTTTCGAAAAATTACCTATAAATAGTCAATTTTCGAAAAATTTCCTGTAATTAGTCAATTTTCGAAAAATTTACTATAAATAGTCAATTTTCGAAAAATTTCCTATAAATAGTCAATTTTTGAAAAATTTCCTATTAATCGTCAATTTTCGCAAAATTTCCTATAAATAGTCAATTTTCGAAATATTTAATATAAATAGTCAATTTTCGAAAAATTTCCTATAAATAGTCAATTTTCGAAAATTTTACTATAAATAGTCAATTTTTGAAAAATTTCCCATAAATAGTCAATTTTCGAAAATTTTCCTATAAATAGTAAATTTTCGGAAAATTTTCTATAAATAGTCAATTTTTCGAAATTTTTCCTATAAATAGTCAATTTTCGAAAAATTTACTTTAAAGTAAATTCTCATGTTGACCAGTGTAATTTATTAAAAATTTACTTATTTTTAAATTCTTGGCAATGACATTTTCGAAAAAATACTTAATTTGACCTTTCAAGGTACACCATAGAATTAAAGAAATGTTCAAAAGTCCAATTTCTGCAAATACCATTGACTTCAATACTTATATTTACGCTATACCACAATAGAAGGTGAAGGGTATTACAAGTTTAAGCTTTTGTTTGCAGCGCATAGAAATGTTGGTCTGACATCCATCTTTAAGTACACCTGGTATAATATAATGACTTTCTGAATTACTTTAGTTAAGATCATTTATTTAACTGAACTTTTAAGCGAAATTGAAAACGAGAATTATTTTGCCACTGAAAACTCATTTACTTTGTTTGCCTATGGCCATATGAACGGTTCAGTTAGACGAACTAATTTCGAACCTAATACAAAAGATCCGCTTACAAAAATTTCTTGAATATATACAAATCTCTAGAAAATTGTTCGAATTAAAAATTTATTTTTTCAAAATTACTTGATTATTATACCGTATACTTTTGAAGGTAGCATAAAGTACAGTCGGTCCATCCCGACAATATTACTTTTTTACTTATATTACATAGTTTTTGTCTCATAAAATGTTAAGTGTCATAAAGTAATTTTTATTTCTCGAAAACTTTATGTACAAGTTCTTCGTTGCCATCGTACCAACAAAAAAAAAAAAAGAAAAATACGACAAATAATAAGATATAAACAAATTTACTTAAATAAGAAATAAAATAATAAAAACTTGGGAACAACTTTGTCTTCGTTCTACTATTTCGATTTGGATTCTCTATTCATTGTCTATGATGCAGTTGTTGCCAACTGAAAATGACAAACAAACTTAGGGAAAACAAGTAAGAAAGTGCTATAGGCGGTCAAGCCCGACTATACGATACCCTTTACCACTAAGGTAAAAGATTCTCTTTTTCCTGTATAAAGACAAATATTTGCTAAATTTTGCTTTCATACTAACATTTTCTCTAAACTTATATATTTAAGCTGTTTCCGTCATTTGGACTTATATGAGAGCTAGGGTGAAATGTGGACCGATTGTCTCGAAGTTTTTCAAATTGATTACAGTTTCCACAAATATTATGTATGCAAAAAATAAACTCAAAATTCTCATTATCTTTAGATTTACGACCGTTTTACAGATTTTTGTCTCATATAGTACATTTTGACAGAAAAGTTTGTATGGGAGCTATGGTCAAAGATGGACCGATTTCAAAGAAATTTGGCACAGCAATTTTGTTTTTAATTTCATGAAAAATATTGATTTTTGTGATTTTGGTCACAATTTAGGGAAATGGGAGGTACCATAAATAATGGACCGATCTTGAGGAATTTCAATAGCCATAGTCCCACTATGAAAATATGATCTGTAGCAAATTTCATATAATCATCTTTAGAATTGCGGCCTGTACTTTGATTACATGGTTTACATGGAGGTCCAGCCAGCCGTCCAGACGGACGGACTTACGGACGGACGGACTTACGGACGGACGGACGGACTGACATCTCTAAATCGACTCAGAAAGTGATTCTAAGCCTATTTATATACTAAGAGGTGGGTCTAATATTTCTATGCGTTACATACATCAGCACAAACTTATAATACCCTTTCCATCTACGGTGGTGAAGGGTATAATAATAGTTTTACTCCACACAATGTCTCTCAGTCGGTATGTCTGTCTACTAGGGAAATGTCTGCTTATAAAAATTTACATTTCTATATGTTGAAAGTACAAATACGCAAATAAACAGTCATAAAACTAAATATTGCGCATATTACCGGCGACATCTGGTATGTACAAACTCATACAAATAGTAAAAGATACTTTGTGTAATGACTTTTAGTTGAATATGATTGAAAGGGGAAAGAAATACAATGTCAGAAGACAGATTTAAGAATTAGGAATTTTTTCAAACATTTCCTTTCAAAATTTTCTATTTTTATAGGAAAGTTTTCCAAAATTTCCTATTTTTTAAGGAAAATTTTCAAATTTTTTAAGGTATTTTTTTAAAAATTTCCTATTTGTTATGGACATTTTTTTTTAAATTTCCTATTTTTTTAAGGAAATTTTTCAAAAATTTCCTATTTCTTTTTTAGACATTTTTTCAAAAATGTCCTATTTTTATAGGAAATTTTTCAAAATTTTCCTATTTTTATAGGAAATTTTTCAAAAATTTCCTATTTTTATAGGAAATTTATCAAAAATTTCCTATTTTTTTAGTAAATTTTTCAAAAATTTTCAATTTTTTTTAGGAAATTTTTCAAAAATTTCCTATTTTTTTAGGAAATTTTTCACAAATTTCCTATGTTTTTTAGGAAATTTTTTAAAAATTTCCTATTTTTTTTTAGGAAATTTTTCAAAAATTTCCTATTTTTTTAGGAAATTTTTCAAAAATTTCCTATTTTTTTTAGGAAATTTTTCAAAAATTTCCTATTTTTTTTAGGAAATTTTTCAAAAATTTCCTATTTTTTTTAGGAAATTTTTCAAAAATTTCCTATTTTTATAGGAAATTTTTCAAAAATGTCCTATTTTTATAGGAAATTTTTCAAAAATGTCCTATTTTTATAGGAAATTTTTCAAGAACTTTCTATTTTTATAGCAAATTTTTCAAAAATGTCCTATTTTTTTTAGGAAATTTTTCAAAAATGTCCTATTTTTTTTAGGAAATTTTTCAAAAATGTCCTATTTTTTAAGGAAATTTTTCAAAAATGTCCTATTTTTAAAAGAAATTTTTCAAAAATGTCCTATTTTTATAGGAAATTTTTCAAGAACTTTCTATTTTTATAGGAAATTTTTCAAAAATGTCCTATTTTTTTTAGGAAATTTTTCAAAAATGTCCTATTTTTTTTAGGAAATTTTTCAAAAATGTCCTATTTTTTAAAGAAATTTTTCAAAAATGTCCTTTTTTTTAAGGCAATTTTTCAAAAATGTCCTAATTTTTAAATTTTTCAAAAATTTCCTATTTTTAAAAGAAATTTTTCAAAAATTTCCTATTTTTATAGGAAATTTTTCAAAAATTTCCTATTTTTATAGGAAATTTTTTAAAAATTTCCTATTTTTATAGGAAATTTTTCAAAAATTTCCTATTTTTATAGGAAATTTTTCAAAAATTTCCTATTTTTGTAGAAAATTTTTCAAAAATTTCCTATTTTTGTAGAAAATTTTTCAAAAATTTCCTATTTTTATAGGAAATTTTTCAAAAATTTCCTATTTTTATAGGAAATTTTTAAAGGAAATTTTTCAAAACTTTCCTATTTTTATAAAAAATTTTTCAAAAGTTTTCTATTTTTATAGGAAATTTTTCAAATATTTCCTATTTCTTAAGGGAATTTTTAAAAAATTTCCTATTTTTTTAATGGAATTTTTAAAAAATTTTGTATTTTTTTTAAGGAAATTATTCAAAAATTTCCTTTTTTTTTAAGGAAATTTTTAAAGAATTTCCTATCTTTTTGTAGGAAGTTTTTCAAAAATTTCATATTTTTTATGAAAATTTTTCAAAAATTTCCTATTTTTTTTTTGGAAATTTTTCAAAAATTTCCTATTCTTATAGGAATTTTTTCAAAAATTTGCTATTCTTATAGGAAATTTTTCAAAAATTTTCTATTCTTATAGGAAAATTTTCAAAAATTTCCTATTCTTATAGAAAATTTTTCCCTATTTTTATAAGAATTTTTTTTTAAATTTCCTTTTTTTAAGGGAATTTTTTTCGAAAATTTCCTATTTTTATAGGATTTTTTTCGAAGATTTCCTATCTTTATAGAATTTTTTCGAAAATTTCCTATTTTAATGGGAAATTTTTATGACTGAAAATTTTTTTCTTTTCTTTCTTTGTGAGATATATTTTAAGACCCAATTGTAGGATTTTATAAACTTATTTAATATCATTTAAACTTAACCTTGAACCATCATTTTAACTGACACCATATATCACACGAATTATATAAAAATTTTAACTTTAATATATTTTTCCTGTTTTTTTTTTTTTTGCTCGTTGATATATTTAATTTCATGGTGGCCATTGTTTTTATAAGTAACAGCCAAAATATTTGGCATAAATTTTTTTGGTAACAGAAATCCAACATACGAAGGCATATGAGCAGTAAAACAGACTTCCATGTTGGAATCAAAAATTTAATTTTTGTTGAAAAATTCCTTGTCTGACGGTTGGCCACTTGCAATTAGTTACGCTTCGGGGTCCACAGAGAAGTTTTTGTTGGTTGGCCGAAATTGTTTATAAATAAGAAAAGAGATCCAAATACTCGTACAGGCCATTGTACTAACAAGAATTGTATTTTTTTCTTTTTGCTGCTTTTTTTAATTTGACTTAAAATTATTGGCAAAAATATTTTTATCATTATAATGCCAAATATTTGCCAGCCAAGTTTGAAAGGCTGTTGATTAATTATAGCAAATTTACTGGCAGACTTGCATTACTAACTACCCCTAATTTTGTAAATAGTATTTTTTTTAGCTTGATGGTATTTAGTATAAGCCAATGTTAGTTAGCCATCATTTAAAACAATATGGTGGCCAATATTCGGTTATTTATATGTCTGTTTTGTTTTTTGGAAGTTAATTTATTTCATATTTATAAAATTTTGGTATAAATATAAGTTACTTGATACCAACTGACTGACCATTTATGAGCTATATTCATTAAATTAACGCTTCAAGCTAAAAAATGGTTTAAATTAAATTTATATTTTCATAAAAAAAATACAGAAGATATACCAGAATTATTCTTTGATTTCCTTTATCAATATCGATCCAAAAAATATGTTTTAACGGAAAATTAACTTAAAATTCCACTTTATAAAATACTTTCTTCAAAAAAATGTTTATGTCATTTTTCGACTGTTTATGACAGTTGTTTAAAATTTTTAATAATGTAAATTTATCATAGAGCTTTATTTTCAAAAGGAGCTAAATAATTTTCTGGCGTTTTTAAACCATACTGGAACGCCTTCAAAGAAAGTGTACAACAAATTGTAGTTGTGTGTTTGCTAGGGTATTCAAGCAATTAAATTTTATTTAAATATAAGAAATGTTTGAAAAGTTTCCTATAAAAACAAGAAATTTTTGAAAATTTTCCTATAAAAATAGAAAATTTAAAAAAAAATTTCATATCAAAATATAAAATTTTTAAAAAATTTCCTATCAAAATAAAAAATTTTTGAAAAATTTCCTATAAAAATTTAAAATTTTTGAAAAATTTCCTATAAAAAAAAGAAATTTTTGAAAAAATTTTCTATAAAACTCAGAATTTTTTTTTTAATTTGCTATAAAAATAAGAAATTTTTTAAAAAATTCCTATAAAAATAAGAAATTTAAAAAAAAAATTCCTAAAAAAATAAGAAATATTTGAAAAATTTCCTATAAAAATAAGAAAATTTCCTATAAGAATAGGAATTTTTTGAAAAATTTCCTATAAAAATAGGAAATTTTTGAAAAATTTCCTATAAAAATAGGAAATTTTTGAAAAATTTCCCATAAAAATAGGAAATTTTTGAAAAATTTCCTATAAAAATAGGAAATTTTTGAAAAATTTCCTATAAAATTAGAAAAATTTTTTAAAATTTCCTATAAAAATAGGAAATTTTTGAAAAATTTCCTATAAAAATAGGAAATTTTTGAAAAATTTCCTATAAAAATAGGAAATTTTTGAAAAATTTCCTATAAAAATAGGAAATTTTTGAAAAATTTCCTATAAAAATAGGAAATTTTTGAAAAATTTCCTATAAAAATAGGAAATTTTTGAAAAATTTCCTATAAAAATAGGAAATTTTTGAAAAATTTCCTATAAAAATAGGAAATTTTTGAAAAATTTCCTATAAAAATAGGAAATTTTTGAAAAATTTCCTATAAAAATAGGAAATTTTTGAAAAATTTCCTATAAAAATAGGAAATTTTTGAAAAATTTCCTATAAAAATAGGAAATTTTTGAAAAATTTCCTATAAAAATAGGAAATTTTTGAAAAATTTCCTATAAAAATAGGAAATTTTTGAAAAATTTCCTATAAAAATAGGAAATTTTTGAAAAATTTCCTATAAAAATAGGAAATTTTTGAAAAATTTCCTATAAAAATAGGAAATTTTTGAAAAATTTCCTATAAAAATAGGAAATTTTTGAAAAATTTCCTATAAAAATAGAAAATTTTTGAAAAATTTCCTATAAAAATAGGAAATTTTTGAAAAATTTCCTATAAAAATAGGAAATTTTTGAAAAATTTCCTATAAAAATAGGAAATTTTTGAAAAATTTCCTATAAAAATAGGAAATTTTTGAAAAATTTCCTATAAAAATAGGAAATTTTTGAAAAATTTCCTATAAAAATAGACAATGTTTGAAAAATTTCCTATAAAAATAGAAAATTTTTAAAAAATTTCCTATAAAAATAAAAAAATTTTGAAAAATTTCCTATAAAAATAGAAAATTTTTGAAAAATTTCCTATAAAAAGTGGAAAAATTTTATATAAAAATAAGAAATTTTTTAAAAAATTCTTATAAAATTTTTTAAAAACATTTATATGCACTTTTTGATAACTTTTTAGGAAACTTTTGAAAAACTTCTTAAAAAAAAATAAGAAATTTTTGAAAAAAGTCAATAAAAATAGGAAATTTTTAAAAATTTCTATAACAACAAGAAATTGTGAAAAAATTAAAAATTTTTTGAAAAACTTTCTATTATAATATGATGGTTTTGAACACCCTAATATTAATATATTTGTTTTTATGGCGTCGCTACTCTTCGTTTTATAAACATCTAAAATACACGCGACAATGACAAATCATAAAGTTAAAGAAACCTAAAATTATGCAGAGAAACATCATCATTATCGTCATCAGTTCTTTTATGGTCATCATTTAAAAATCTCCATTTCTCCAGCCCCTTAAATAGGGACGATGATTTATCACCATATAATTATGTAGAATATGGATTTTTATGCTGTTTATGGTTTTATTTTTGGTTTTAAGGATTTTTTCTTTCTTGTCTTAGCTTGATTCCCTTTTTCTTGTTTAAAAGTTTATAACGTTGTTTGTTCGATTTTAGAGTTTAATCCTGGGCTAACGATATGTTAACCGTCATTTGTCGTTTTTTTTTTGTGTTTCCCTTTACGAGTATATAAATGAAAGGCTTTCGTTGTTTAAACAGGCGCCAATATGTTCAAATTTGCATTTCCCCCTATATTTTTAATATTTTGGGTATTTTATATATTTTTGGGTCTTATAATATTTTTGGCCTCTTCATAATGGTTCGTTTTTGGTAATAACAAGAAAAGATAAGAACAAAATTGTAATGAATTTTATAATGTGATGAAATTAAAACATTACAAACTTTAAAGGGTGCGAATAGTATCAAAACACGCAGACATTGAATAATGCTACTTTTGATGTAAACATTCGATAAACTGTTCGTATTGAATATTTACATCAAAAGTAGCATTAGGTATTCAAAAATGTGAATTTTTTTTAAATTAGTAAAATGTTTGAGAAAAAAATACAAAATATTTCAAGTTTTTAGACGATGATTTACAAGTTAAGCACTTGTGCGGAAGTACTTTTTACATTTCTTTGGTTTGTTTGGGCACAACTTTTTTTAATGAAAGCCTACTATACAAAGTTTGGTTTAGTTTAAAGCCCGAACTCTCGGCTTTATAACAGTGTATAAATCATCTGCATATGTTTGCATATGGGCAAATCCGAAAAACATTAAACCAGGGACAAAATTTTAAAACTGTCAAAATCGCGTATTTGTGTTTATGGAAAATTTACAATATATTGATCCTTTAGAATGTAAAATGGATAAATTTTTTGATTAGTGTGTTCGTGAATGGCAGGTCATTATTTGCACCCATCTCAAATTTTTATAAATTTTTTCAAATAATATTTATTTTTAAAAGTTTATAAAAATCACAAAAACATTCATTTAGGTATCAAGTTTCAGTAGGGGCTCAAAGTCTGCATAATTTTATACAATCAGATGTAAAGGCCCCATTAAAAGTAATTGGAGTGATATAAATAACGTCAAGTAAAAAAGGGCTCACAGTGTGTAGCGTCCGTCACAGAAATAAATGTTTTTCTTAATTTGACTAGTGCAATTTTTCTTTTTTCTCCAATTGAACTTGGTTCGTAAAGAGAACTTATAGCATGCTTTACTTTAGGCAAAAAATATATAGATGTAAATATAGCGTTTTACAGAATAATATGTAAAGGAAAGTGTTTAGCGTCCGTTACAGTATATATTTTTTACAAAATGATATTTATTAAATACTAAATTTGCGAACACATTTCTGTCTTATTCATAAAGCAATAGCACTGAACATATAAACAGATTAAAATTGAGATATTAGGAGTTCAAAAAACACACAGTGGGGCAAATTTGATGCTTTTGAAAAAACTTTTTTTTTTTTTGATTTTTGGGATACTCTAGCCGCAGCATTCTTTGTTCGAAACTAAGATGCAAAAAGTATGTAAAGAAGTGTAAAACTTTAAATAAATAAAGGGTGGTTAAATTGTAAGGGCCGATGTTGAATCTGAACCACACCTAAACGCCAAGTTTTTTTCCAAATTTTATTTGACATTTCCCTATTTCAGACTTACTCAATTTAAACCATGGAGAGATACACAATCCAACAACGTGTTAAAGTTATCCAGACTTATTATGAAAATGGGCGTTCAAATTAAAATGCATATCGTGCACTTCGTGATTTTTTTGGTCAATTTGATCGTCCAAATGTGCGTACAATCGCAAAAATCGTGGAAAAATTTGAGCAAACCGGGTCTGTAGAAGATGTGAGAGCACCAGTGCATGCTCGTACAGCTCGTACTGCAGAAAATATTGCTGCTGTTCGCTATAGTGTGGCTGAAGAGCCGTCCACCTCAACTCGTCGTCGTGCCCAACAATTGCACCTCTCACGCTTGTCGTTGTTGAACATTATGCATAAAGACTTGCATTTACACGCTTACAAGGTGCAATTGGCTCAAGAACTAAAGCCTCTTGACCATTCCAAACGTCGTGAATTGTCAGAATGGTGGCAAGAAATGGCAACAGTGGATGATCAATTTTCGAAGAAATCATCTTCAGTGATGAGGCACATTTTCACCTCAGTGGATTCGTCAATAAACAGAATTGCCGCATTTGGGCGAATGAGAATCCAAGAGTGATTGTCGAAAAACCAATGCACCCACAAAGAGTGACTGTTTCGTGCGGTTTATGGGCTGGCGGCATCATCGGGCCGTATTTTTTCCAAAATGAGGCCGGCCAGGCAGTTACTGTGAATGGTGTTCGCTATCGTGAGATGATAACGAACTTTTTATGGCCCGAATCGGAAGATATGGATGTGGACGATATGTGGTTTCAGCAGGACGGTGCCACTGGCCACACAGCTAACGAAACAACGGCTCTTTTGCGCAACAAATTCAATGGCCGTGTTATCTTACGTAATGGCGAGGCCAATTGGCCGTGATTTGACACCGTTGGACTTTTTTCTTTGGGGTTATTTGAAAGAAAAGGTGTACGTCGATAAGCTATCAACAATTCAAGAGCTAAATGACGAGATAATTCGGCAAATTAACTGCATAGAACCTCCATTATGCCTCAGGGTCATCGAAAATTTGGACCGTGGTCGCGGCGCCCATTTGGCCAATATTTTGTTCCATACATAATTGAGTAATACCAATATATCATAATAAAAGAAAATTACAATAATTTCCCAAATAGTTTGTGTTTTATTCAAAATCAACATCGGCCCTTGAAATTTAACCACCCGATATATGCATTTAGCCGTTTTGTGATATATTAAATTGTGTCCAAAAATCGTATTTTTAACCACGAAGGAGGTAGATGAAATTCGAGAACAAATAACACTAATAGGTTTATTGATTTTTGAACCCTTAAAAAAATATGAAATATGAATTTTTCCTAATAAAAAACATTCAAGTAAAACTGTATCGTCCGTCACGTAGCGTCCGCAACAGTTCATTTATGGATTTCTGGTGAAACTGGAAACTTTAAAATATTTAATAAAAGCTGTTTTGTAATCCTCTGATTTTCCTTTATATTTAATGTATTTAAAATTTTTTTATTACTATGACCGATTGATCAAGAGAAACACGTGTTGAAAAAAAGGCACCCTCATTTTTTGTAGCGTCCGTCACAGCACTTTAAAAGCGAATATCTTTTTCCTTCAAAAGAAGTATGTAAATTAACATATGCCATTCGATAGCACAATTGATAGGCTAATATTATCGGAAATCTGTGCAAAGATATCTAGTTAGAACGGCAATGGGATTCATTTAGGTACAACAAAATCCGTACAAATCTATCGTCCGTCACGCAAGATTTGCCCATATGTTATATATTATTTATATTATATCCTAAAAGTATGCTACACAAACCTTTCTGAAATATCTTACATTTCGATCGGTGGCAAATGCGAAGATTTGGCCCCTGGACTGAAATCTAAAGATAGAAAGTATTCAATGAAAGACCCTTTAGCATTATTTTTTTCAAAGCTTTAATATTTGTTGCAAACTAAGAGTGAAGTAAACCAAACTCATACCCATTTAAATCATAATTTCTTTCAACGGTGCCGCGAACCAAAAACAAAAATCCATTGTTTCCATAAACTCAGTTGGAATTATTACGCCTTCCGTTTTAACTCGAAAAGGGTTTGAGTTGCATTTTTTAATTACAGCAAAGCTTTTTGCTAAAACAAAAAAAGAACAGAATAACCTAAAACAAAAATGCTAAAAGGAAACGAATTTTCAACCACAGGGAAAAAATAGGAAATACTTTGCAATTTGAAATGTTCCGTAAAAGTAAGAACGTTTCATGATGGTTACGTCGACGAGGATGATGATGATGATGAGATTGATAATGAACTCTTATGTAGCTGTTGCTGGTTAGTGGTAATGATGGCGATGATGATGGTGGTGTTAAAAAAACAACTGGCAAGAACAAATAATTTTTCGCAATTAAACTAAAAATCCAGCCAAAAAATTTTGTATGAAGAATTTTTTGCTTATTTGCTTCATATTCACATTTTTTCCATATTTTTTATTATTTTATTTTATTTTTTTTATTTGAGTGCAAAAATTGTAAGTATGTACTTGGGTAAATTCAACATTTTTTTCCAACCAAAAATTAAAACAATGGAATTTTTTTTGTTTTAAATAATAACTAAAAAATGTTGGGATATAAAACAGTTCCCTCTAAAATAACAAAATTATTATAAGCGTTTTTTGTGTAACTATTAGGGATGACAATAAATTGTATAAAATAATAAGTTGGGTTGTGTGAGTACTCAATATTTGAAACTAGTTCTTCACTAGTTTGTTTCTTCCAAAAGAGGGAAAACCCCCTTCGAAAGCGGGAAAGCCCCTATATATGAAACCGAAATATTTAAGACCTTTTCTCGTTGCTCTTGAACATTGAACAATTTCATTGATAGCTTTTTTAGGATAATATACCAGAAGCTTTTGTCTGCCTATTTGACATGTTAACATTGAATATTCCCTGTATTTAAGGTGCCCAAAATGCCTCCTGCACTTTAAACCCTAAAATTTGTTTCAGTCAAAATTCCCCTTTTTCCCCCAATTTTCATTTCTTTGTATAAGTTTCTTTCTGAATACCAGGATGACTGAATGAATATAGTAATGCCTGACTAAATGGATGGATGGCTGGATATCTGCTTGGTTTCAATGTTTCAATGATTTTCGACTTGGTTGGTTGATTGTTTAAGATGCACTTCTCTCAATAGAACAGAAAAACAAAACAACAACAACCACAAAACCTTGGTTTTTATTACTCTCAATCTCACTCTCCTATTTTGTATATAATTTTCTACTTTTTTTGTGTTAAATCTTCCTTTCCCGTTTTGGGATTTCAATGTGAAGAGTCAGTCGGTTGCAATTTCAATGGCATATCCAAAAAAAAAAAAAGAAGGAAGTAGTGGAATCATGCTAGGGATGGTTCTGAAGCATACGGAAATTTTTATTATTTTTAATTTCTAAAGAAGCATTTTGGTTTAATCTCAATAGTAACAACAAATTTGGTAGTTTCTTTTATGATTTGAAAACCTCAATTTATTTAGTTGGTAAAAATGAAACATTTTAATGATAATTACGCATACGATGCACTTAGAGAAATATATCTGCATACATTTTATATTATGAAGCAAGCGAGCCTTCTATTCTGAAGAGTTTAAGATACATTTAAAAAAAAATCCTGGTAAAGGTAATGTTAGTTTTTCTTTATTTCAGCCTAAATTTGCAAACATATGCAGACATTTCTTTTTCAGATGTACAGCTCAAGCCTCAGTCTTGAAGTGGATAAAAATTCTATATTGTATAGTCCCAACATAAAAAGTTATCTCTTAAAAAATCTGCAAAAAATTTTATTACCACCTTAGGTGGAAAGGGTATTAAAAGTTTGTGCCGATGTATGTAACGCATAGAAATATTTATCTTAAATCAACCTTTTAGTATACCAACAGGCTTAGAATTACTTTCTGAGTCGATTAAGCGATATCAGTCCGTCCGTCTGGACGGCTGGCTGGACCCACATGTAAACCATGTAATCAAAGTACAGGTCGCAATTCTAAAGATAATTTTATGAAATTTTTCACAGATCATCCCATAGGTCCCACTTCCCGGAAATGATATATTGGCCACAAATATCAATATTTTTCATGAAATTTAAATCAGATACTGCTTATCTAAACTTAAATCATTGTACCAAATTGAAATCGGTTCACATTTGACCATAGCTCCCATATAAACTCTTCTATCAAAACGCACTAAATTAGACAAAAATCACTAAAACGCTCGTAAATCTTAAGATAATGGGAATTTTAAGTTTATTTTTTGCATACATAATTTTTGTGACAATTTTAATCAATTTGCCAAATTTCGAAATAATCGGTTCACATTTGACCCTAGCTCTCGTATAAGTCTAAATGAGGTAAATAGTTTAAATATATAAATTTTTAGAAAGTGTTTCTATGATGGCAATATTTTGCAAGTATTTGTCTTTATATAGGAAGACCGACCATAGAACTTCCTTACTTGTTTTTACTTATATTTATCAATCTTAAAATGTTCCCGGTAAAGGAAATGCCATTTTTTCTTTATATAAGCCTCAATTTGCAAATATATGCAGACAACTTACATAATGCTCAAAAGCCTACACCTCAGCCTACAATTGGATAAAAATTATAAACTGTATAATCTCAATGTAAAAAGTTATATCCTAAAAAATCTGCGCCTATTCATATTTATTGCGAAAAATTAAAATGATAATTCCCTACTCAGAGAAATATATCTGCACTTATTTTATACTTAAATCTTGCAAGCTTTTTATTCTGAAGACTTTTTGATGTATTTTAAATAATTTTATGAGTAAAGGTAATATCACTTTTTCTTTGTTTTAGCCAAATTTGCTAATATATGCAGACAATTTAGACACTGATGAAAAGCCTACACCCCAGCTTTCAATTTGATAAAACTTATAAATTGTATAACCTCAACATAAAAAGTTATGTTCTAAAAAATCTGCTCCTTTTTTTATACGAAAAATTTTAATTATAATTACGCATACGATGCACTCAGTGAAATATATCTGCACATATTTTACACTTCTATCAAGCCTTTTATTGCGAAGAGTTTTTGATATTTTTAATATAATTTTCCTGGTAAAAAAATGCAATTTTTTCTTTATTTTAACCTAAGTTTGCAAATATATGCAGGAAATTTAGATACTGATGAAAAGCCTATACCTCAGCCATCAATTTGATATAAATTATAAATTGTATAATCTCAATATAAAAATTTATGATTAAAAAAACTGTGCCTATTTTTATTACAAAAAATTGCACTCAGAGAAATATAGATGAACATGTTTTATACTACGAAAGAAAGCCTTTTATTCTAAAGAGTTTTTTATATGATTTAAATAATTTTCCCACTAAAGGTAATGTCACTTTTTCTTTATTTTAGCCTAAATTTGCAAACATATGCAGACAATTTAGACACTACTGAAAAGTTTACGCCTCAGCCATCAATTTCATAAAAATTATAAATGGTATAGTCTCAATATAAAAAGTTATGTTATAAAAAAATCTGTGCCTATTTGTGTAACAAAGAATTGGAATGAAAATAAAGCATACAAAGCACTCAGAGAAATATATCTGCACTTATTTTGTACTTAAAGCAAGCAAGCCTTTCATTCTGAAAAATTTTTGATATATTTTCAATAATTTTCCTAGGAAAGGTTATGTAATTTTGTCTTTATCTTAGTCTAAATGAGCAAATATATGCAGACAATTTGGAAACTGCTGAAATGCTTACACCTTAGCCTTCAATTTGATCCAAAAATATAAATTGTATAATCTTAAGTTATATTCTAAAAAATCTGAGACTATTTGTATTATGAAAAATTTAAATGTAATCTGAGAAATATATCTGCACATATTTTATACTTAAACTTATCAAGACCTTTATTATGAGAAGTTCTTGATATATATATCTACAAATTTTCCTGATAAGAAATTGTTATTTTTTCTGAAGATTAGCCAAAATATGCAAATATATGCAGACAACTTGTTTACCGCTGAAAAGCTTATACATCAGCCTTGAGTTGCTTAAAAATGTTGTGTTGTATAATCTCAATAAAACAAGTTATGTCAAAAAAAAAAAAAAAACTCTGTCTAGTTTTATTACGAAAAGTTAGAATGATAATTATGCATACTATAAGCTCAGAGAAATATATTTTCACATATACTTGTATTATACTTTAGGCCTTTTATTCTGTGTAGTTTTGAATGCATTTCAAAAATTTTCTTAGTATAGGATTTATTTTTAATTTGTCTATATATGCACACATATGCAGACAATATATATACCGCTGTAAAGCTGAGACCTTAGTCTTTAATTCAATATAAATTCCGTACTGTACATTTCCAACGAAAAAAGTTATATTCTATAAAAATACTTCTTATTTTATTATACAAAAAACAAAGTAGTAAAAAACATATCTAATTACTTAAAACACTTCAGCTCACCTTTCCTTTCCAATTAGCCATCATTATTAAACACTCAAACTCTAAACAAGAACCCAAAATAGAAGTGCAAAATATATCTAAAAGCTAATTTGATTTTATTATCTCAACAACCAATAGCAATAATAAATTTTATTTATCAGTAAATAGTTTTTAAGTCATTATAAAAAATCCATAAAAAAAACCTCCAACGATAGAAACCTGAGAAGTTGTTAAAAAATTTTGAAATTATATTATTTTCCTCATATCAAGTTCTGTTACTTTTTTTTTGTTTTAAAGTGTTTTTTGGAATCTCATTTATAGTCTGGAACAATAAAAAAACGACATCATGTGCCAATAACAATGCAACATTGTGGCAAAAACTAGAGGACAGATTCGTTATACCGCATAATAAATACTTCAAGACAGACGCTTAGGAAGACTGACAGCAGATAGACAGACTGAAAAAAATTATAATGAAAGACCAACCAGTCAGTCGGTCAGAAAATATCTTAACTCAAACGAGTACTACTCATACATTGTTAAGATACGTAACGAGTACTTAATACGGGTATGGGAAAAAATATCATTTTACTGAGATACTTATTTGTGCATTTAAGATTTTGAAGCGTGTGACATGTATCACCGAGTTTTTGTGTTAGTTTTTTAGGTTTGTGGTAAAGGTGACCAAAGATTTTAAAATTTTTGTAATTTCAACTCGGATCTAATTCAGATAATCGTATAAATTGTAAACCAGGTTCTTATTGAGTTTTCAGTTTAGATCCCTCTATGTTTTAGATGATGTTCTAATAGATTCTAATCCAGTTTCCAGTCTAGATTCTATTTTATATTTAAGATTCCATTTGATCGCTTAATTTCTAATCCTGGATCAAGTCTTAGCTTAGCTTCTAGTTCATGTTTCTCATTCAGGTTCTTGTTCTGTTTCTATTTAGGTTTTCGTTTCCGACTTGGTTCAGTTTGGATTGAGGTTTTTGTTTAAATTCCTTTGTAGGTATCAGATCGCTTTCCAATTCAAATTCTGGTTTCACTACTGTTCAGTTTCTAATTACAATTCTATGTAGTTAGTCGATGTTACTAGTTAAGATTTAAGTCATGGTTCTGGTTGAGTACCTACTTCTGGTTCTATTTGATAAGCTTTTATTGTCCAGGTTCTAATTCAAATTTAGATCCTTCTTCTGGTTCAGATTCTAAATCATGTTCAATTTCCGGTTTGAGATTTAGTTCAGATTTTTGTTAAACTACTAAATAGTTCTCTTTCAATTTAGTGCAGTTTTTAGTTTTGAACCTAGTTCATATTCCTATTTAAGGTTCGGATTCATATTTTGATTAAGTTTCCAGTACAGGTTCTAATTCACAATCTAAATTTTTATTTATTAAATTTCCAACTCAATTTCAAGTTCCGGTTCCAGTTCTAGTTCAAATTCCTATTCTTACGACTACGGTTCAGTTTTTTTTTCAGTTTCAATCTGTTTCTACTTCTGATTCCTATTTAGGTTCAGAGCTAGTTTCCAAATTAGATTTTATTTCGGGTTCGAAATTATGGTTTAAGGTTAATTTCATATTCTGTTTCAAGTTAAAGTTTTTTTTTATTTCTAGTTCAATTTTAAGTACTTGTTACATTTTTGAACTGGTCAGCATCTGTTAAAGAATAAAGTTCAAATTTTAGATCAGTTAAAGTTAAGATTAAACTTCAGATTATAATACGAGTTTTAGGACCATTCCTGGTTTAGGTTCCAGATCAAACTCCTGATTAGGTTTTCTTTTTTAGGTTCTATGCCATTTTCCAATTCAGATACTAAATAGTTCAGGTTCAAAATTATAGTTCAGTGTGAACTTCGAGAGTTAATTTATATAGGTTGAAGGCTTTATTTTTCATTTCGAGTTAAGAGTTAAGCATATTTTCGAACTAGTCAGGATCAGTTTATTTATATACTTTAGGTTCTATTACAGATATTAGTTTGATTTATAATGGGTGTTTTTTTTTAGAGGTATAGAACTTCGAATTGAAATAAAACACAAGAAAATCGTTTTAATGTCCATCAATTTGGCTTTATTGGAAGAATAATTTTATGCCATTAATGTTTAAATATGATTTCGGGCATGTGGCCGCCGCGGCTGGCTCGAATAAAGCCAATTCTACAGGTCCAATTTTTAACTACTTTTTCGAGCATATGGGGCCGTATGTTGGCAATAACGCCACGAATGTTGGCTTCCAAGTCCCCTAACGTTTCTGGTTTGTTGGCGTAGACGAGCGACTTCACATATCCCCAAAGAAAATAATCCAGTGGTGTCAAATCACACGATCTTGGTGGCCAATTGACAGGTGCATTCAGGGAAATTATGCGCTCATCGAATGTTTCCTTCAATAAATCAATTGTGACGTGCGCTGTGTGGCATGTAGCGCCGTCTTGTTGGAACCACAACTCATTCACATTCATGCCATCCAATTGGGGAACAAAATAGTCGGTTATCATGGCTCTATACCGGTCTCCATTTATGGTAACCGACTCTCCAGCATTATTTCGGAAGAAGTATGGCCCAATGACTCCACCAGCCCATAGAGCACACCAAACAGTCAGTTTTTGTGGATGTAATGGCGTCTCAAGGGTCTCATGTGGATTCTCTTCACTCCAAATGCGGCAATTTTGCTTGTTGACGTAGCCATTCAATCAAAAATGAGCCTCTTCACTGAACAAAATTTTGCGATGAAAATCAGCATCGAGATCAATCTCATTTTCGGCCCATACACCAAAATCACGGCTTTAATTCTTGCACAAGCTGGATCTTGTAAGGTCGCAAGCCAAGATCTTTGCGCAAAATCTTAAATAAAGTTGATGGACAAAGCTCCAATTGCTGTGCACGGTGGCGAATCGATTCATTCGGGTCCTCTTCAACACATTGCTCTACAGCGGCAATTGTTTCTTCGGTGCGCACTGTTCGACGTCGCTGCGGATGCGTATTATCACATAGAGTAAACGTAGTGCGAAAACGATCCATGGTTAACCGAATTAATTGCTCTGATGGACGATTATGTCGACCATAAAATGGACGGAGCTTGCGGTAAACTTCGCGAACTGAACCATTATTTTCGAAATAAATTTGCACGATTTGCAAGCGTTGTTCTTTTGTCAACCTGTTCATGATGAAATGGCAAACCAAACTAAATATTAATCACTTGACAGCTGACAAAATGGCCGCCAGTTAAAAAAGTGATGCCAACTTAAAGTTCTATACCTCAATAAAAAACACCCGATATATATATATATATATATATATATATATATATATATATATATAATTCCCCGACAACATTCCGATTGGAACAAGGGGACTTCTCTCAGACAATGAGCTATTTTTAGAATTATTGAAAGGGACCTACGTTTTAACCCCGGCTCCGAACTGCAAATGCAGAAGTTTTACATAGCCTAATACTCAATAACCAGTGGCTAGCTGAGTTATGAGATGAACCGCCGCTTTTTTGAAAATTTATTTTTTCAAGTGAGTCTGGCCAGGGATCGAACTTGGGCCTCTGGTATGCTAGGCGGATTACTAACCTGCTATACCACGGCGGTTCACAATTAGTTTGATTTGACTCCAGATTATATTAAAAGCTACCCCGGTTCATGTTAGATATCGAAATCTGTTTAGATTTTAATAGAGTTAACAGTAAATGTTCAACATTAGTGATATTGTGTACCGACTAGGGGTCAAGTCCAAATGCCAATTTAGGTTTTGTTCAATTTTAAAGTTCTATTCCATACACATTTTCATAATCTCTTTCAGGTTCTTGTTAAGATTTCAGTTTAGGTTGTTATCTTTATTTTAACACGATTTCAGAATGTCTTGTTATGTAACTCTTCTTTTTAAGTTATATTAAAATCGACTTACTTTTAATAACACTATTTTTTACTTACACTATTTCCCACACCTGAATCTGTCAGCAGATTTGGAGATCCTAAGTCTTTCTTCAAATCTGGTACCTTAAATGACCCCTGGGTTTTCAGAGATTAGAATTGTAAACATTAAAGTAGAGTCATTTAAATCTGAAACTCTCTGAATCCTAAAGAGATTCAATAAAGCTGACTCGGAAAGTCAAAGATTTATAACCGACAGTAAAAAGATATTAGATATTAATTTTCCTATATTGCAACTGCCAGGAAAAACTTCTGCTGAAAGTGAATTCCCCATATGTAGTTCACGGCTAAAAATCGAATTTTGTCTATAACACAGCACAACAAAATAAAAAAAATTGCATGTGCTCATAAAACCACAATACAATTTTGATGTATCATGACTACCTTTGTACAAAAATGGTAAAATTTTTAAATTCTATGGCAAGATTTAAAAAAAAAAATTTTTTTTTTAATTGCAATTTTTTAGACGTTTCTTCAAATAATTAATGATAACTCAAAAACTACTAGTCCGATATTATTAAAATAAAATCAGAAAAATTAAGATTTACGTAGCCTTTAATTCGTCTATATATCGCGTTTTAATCGGATCAATAGTATCGGAGTTATAATAAAAAACTTAAGAAAAAAATATATTTTTTACGTAAAAATGGCAAAAATTTTCGTTTTAAAAAAATCATGAAAAATCGAAAACGGCAAAAAAACTTCTAGATTTATTATTTTATCGCATAGCGACATATAATATCAACAAAATGAGATATCGACCATAATAATCGATTGATTTTTTTTCGAATTTATTCACAATTTAGTGAATTCGCTCATTTTCGCAAAATTTTAGTTTTTTGCTTGATATGCGCATTATAGCGGGTTTTCAAATGTATGAAAAAAATAAATTTTCCAATTTCAAGGGGTGCATGTCGGATTATTGTGAGATTTGGTGAGAAACTTCCACCCACAAAATTTTAGTCGAAATGGACAACGTTAACACGTAGCGCATAGGCAACAAATCTGAAAAATAGCGTTTAAATCGAAAAAAATTGACAAATTTTCAGTTTTTGCAAAATTAAAGCTATTTATTCCCCCTTTTGCAAAAAAGTGGATTCTAGTTCTTAGTGCAAAGGCAATGATTTTTCTAATGAGCTACATGCCTTTAAAATCGGTTAAACAGTTTTCGAGTTATTACAATTTTCACTGGCCATAACATGTCATTGAGGACTTGCCGAAGACAATTTACAAAAACATTTTACTTAGTTTAAATTTTTTTCTTTTTTAACTTACAATATACATGTCAGCAATAAAATATAAAATTTCGCTGGTCGATATCTCATTTTGTTGCTATTATATGTCGCTATGCGATAAAATAATAAATTTGGAAGTTTTTTGCTGTTTTCGATTTTTCATGATTTTTTTTAAAACGAAAATTTTTGCCATTTTTACGTAAAAAATATATTTTTTTCTTAAGTTTTTTATTATAACTCCGATACTATAGATCCGTTTGAAACGCGATATATAGACGAATTAAAGGCTATGTAAATATTAATTTTTCTGATTTTATTTTAATAATATCGGACTAGTAGTTTTTGAGTTATCATTAATTATTTGAAGAAACGTCTAAAAAAATTGCAATTTAAAAAAAATTTTTTTTTTTTAATTTTGCCATAGAATTTAAAAATTTTACCATTTTTGTACAAAGGTAGTCATGATACATCAAAATTGTATAGTGGTTTTAAAAGCACATGAAATTTTTTTTATTTTGTTGTGCTGTGTAATCTAACAGTTTGATGTGTATCAGAGAACTTCACTTGCTGATTAAAAAACATTCAACAATAACAAAGGCACAAAAAACTTGTCTTTTATTTGTAAAAGATCAAACTTGCCTACACACACTCTTTTGCTGTTCATTTTAAAGCAACCGAACATATTTCCCTTCATTGAAAATGATTTTCTTTAAACTGGGAGTGAATGAATTAATCAAACTTGTTCGAACTTGTATACATGTTGTTCATTTTAAGGCAATCGAACAACTCGCATGTTGAATACAGTCTTATTTTTGTCATAGGTCGAATCAAACTTGTCCATTCGTGTGCTTTGCTTTTCCACTAAACATACAAAAATCTGATAAACATTGAAATGCAAAAAGCAAGAAATCATTGTGTATGAATTTGTTCAAAGGTAAGATCTTTTTTTTTATTTTAGTTTACATTGGTTTTTGATGTCTATTCGTATTGCCTAGACAAAATAGGTAATTTTTGTAAGAAAATGTTAATTTAATTTTTTTATAGAAAAACTTACGTTTTCTATAGAAAAACTTACTTTTTCTATAGAAAAACTTACTTTTTCTATAGAAAAACTTACTTTTTCTATAGAAAAACTTACTTTTTCTATAGAAAAACTTACTTTTTCTATAGAAAAACTTACTTTTTCTATAGAAAAACTTACTTTTTCTATTGAAAAACTTACTTTTTCTATAGAAAAACTTACTTTTTCTATAGAAAAACTTACTTTTTCTATAGAAAAACTTACTTTTTCTATAGAAAAACTTACTTTTTCTATTGAAAAACTTACTTTTTCTATAGAAAAACTTACTTTTTCTATAGAAAAACTTACTTTTTCTATAGAAAAACTTACTTTTTCTATAGAAAAACTTACTTTTTCTATAGAAAAACTTACTTTTTCTATAGAAAAACTTACTTTTTCTATTGAAAAACTTACTTTTTCTATAGAAAAACTTACTTTTTCTATAGAAAAACTTACTTTTTCTATAGAAAAACTTACGTTTTCTATAGAAAAACTTACGTTTTCTATAGAAAAACTTACTTTTTCAATAGAAAAACATACGTTTTCTATAGAAAAACTTACTTTTTCTATAGAAAAACTTACTTTTTCTATAGAAAAACTTACTTTTTCTATAGAAAAACTTACTTTTTCTATTGAAAAACTTACTTTTTCTATAGAAAAACTTACTTTTTCTATAGAAAAACTTACTTTTTCTATAAAGAAAATATAAACGTATTTTTTACTTAAAAAATAAAATATTTTCTATAAAAACGATTGAATGTTTAGCATAAAAATAATTTTTCTATATATTCCATCTCACTGTATATATATATATATATTTTTCTGAATAACTCTTATTGCTCTATTCAATTATACAATTAGAATGTTATATAATTGTTATATAATATATATAATAATTATACATTCACATTTTTCTCTATTTACTACATCAATTAAAAAGTTACCAAACTAATAAAAAAAAATCTTATAAACCACTGTGCATTTTCCAATGCGTATTCTTCTAATTTTGCCTTTGATAAACAAATTCAAAATGATGAAAAATTCAAATAAGCTCACTTATCAATGTTGAATTGTAAATGTTGTTTGTATTGTTGGCATATTATATTGCTCAATTCATATAGACGTTCGGTTCAAACATGTTGTGTGTGTTAATGAGAATAAGATCGTTTGGACACGATGAATTTACTGCAAGCCCTTCTCTTGCCTGTGCGAACTTGTTCATAAAATGCTTTTGTTAATTATTCACAAAATCAGAATTTGATTGTACAGTAGAATGAATATGATTTTTAATCACGTTGAATTTTTCTTTATTCTTTAAAATGAACAAAAATTTTTGTGCTGAATGAAATCAAGAAATCCCGTGATTTTGAAGTTCTCTGATGTGTATTGCACACGAATGTTCATGTTTCGGGGACGAGACACCGATTCCGTTAGAACACAATCCGAAATAATACAGTTTAAACTGTGTGACACAACGATCGTTGGGACGGTGCACCAGTGAATCAATGATTGGAAGTTTGATATAGAAGGTCGTTAATGAATATAAGAAATAGAGTAGGAAAAAGAATGTAGCCTTGCTGTACGCCTGAATTGATCTTGAACTCGTTTGATGACTTTCCAGCTATAGCAACTTTAATAGTACGATCTTTGACGAAGCTCGATATATATCGAGAGAAGACGGTACAGCAGTTTGTAATAAATCACAGAAACCTCAATAGAACTAAAGCCAGAGATCATACTGATGCTAGGGTCTTTTCATCGCTTTGGTTCCACAATCATAAACGTGAGAATTCCTAGGAATAAGGGGCTGTTCATAAATTAGGTAACGCTCATAAGGGTGTGGGTATGACTTTTGTTACGGAGGAGAAATTTCGTATGCGTATTTTTGTTATAATGTATTACTTCTTCCATTTATAACTTAGTTTAGGTTCTAACATACGATGCAGTCAGTTACGGTCTTATGTTAAAAAAAATCTTAATTATTGCTTAAAGAACACGTTAGTTACCAAATACTTTAAGGCTAACAAACGATTGTTAAAAAACAGTATCCAAAAACAGTTCTTTAACTAATGAATACGTCAAGTCAATTTTACATGTTAATGCTGGCAACATCGTCATTCTCTCTTATCTTTTTATAGTTAAATATACAAAACAACGAATTAATTATTCATTGTTTCCTCCAAGTAGTCGAATTTCTAAATAATATTTTGTATGTTTTTAATATAAAATATCATTTTTCTTCTTTTCTTAATGTAAAATTATGTTTATGTTATATAAAAGCATAAACTAAACATATTTATAATACAGTAAACTAATAAATAGACAAATTTTTACTAAGGGCTTAAACCGATTATTTAAAAGTCGAGTACTTTTAACTCATGTTGAGTATATATACATCACTATAATGTTTTTTGTAAATTTCATTGACCGATGTCTGTTTTTTGTTTGAAAACACGAATTTTTTTGTTAAAAATTAGAATTTGTATTATCAATTTCTTTGAAAAGTTTGATTTTAGTATGAAATATGTAAAATTGAGTATGAAATATCATGGAAATTATATTTCATAAATTCCCCATCCAGGAAACCTTTTATATGATAAAAAAATAGCAAATTAGAAAAAATATGATAACTAAATTTAACAAAAATGTTTTAGGATAAAACTTTAAGGAATTTTGCTTAACTTTAGTTTACCAATCGTTGTTAAATTTTTTTGCATAAGACCGTTATTCTTTAATTGATGTTTTAGTTTGCATTCTTTTTTAGACAGCAGGGTCCAGGTCATAAGTTAGGTTCGATTCGAGTTTAGATTCTGGATTAGGTTTTGATAGATATATTAAAAGCGAAGAACTAAATATACCTTATACAAATACAAGTGGGATTGAAATTATAAATTTGTGACCCTATCTCCCAAATAAAACCACACACCGGAAACTACGAAAGATTTACAAACCTCGAGAAATTATTTGCTTGATGGTTTTTTGTTGTAAGTTCAAATGCTCTATTATTAGGGTGTTTACTCGAGTTATGTTTGCTCGATTAATCGGAAAAATAAAATCGATTAATCGCTCGAGTAAAATGATATGGCTAATTTCAAATAAAGATTTATTTGAGTAATTTTCCACGAATAATCGAGTTACTCGAGTAAAATTATTTCAATAATTTTGTAAGTATTTTTAAGTTTGTTGTTAAGTTTGTAAAAAAAAAACGATGGCCAAATGGAGAGCTAAGATTGTAAACTGTAAATTGTCCTCTGCCACGCAAATAATGGCCAACTTTGACTCGAAAGTATTTGCTGCTACTAATGATATATTCCATTTTATGCAATAATAAAGGGTTCAAATGAAGGCCACTTAAATCAATTATCTACCGTTAATTAATTTAAAGCAATAATCGAGGATTTTGATATAGTAAATTTTCCATTTATGAAATAATCGTGGATTTTAACATTGTCAATTCTAAGTAATAATCGAGACTTATAATTTACAACTTGTATATACTCGTAGTTTATTGTGTGTATTTAGTCCATTATAGTCAATGTAACTTCAGATATAAATAGCCTAGTCTATTGTTTATTTAAAGGTCCTAATGTAATCGTAGCTCCTGTTATAGATTAGTTGAAGGTACCATTGCAATCGTAAAACCTACTATAGTCCACTTGAAGTCTCCAATGTATTCGTAGATACTACTATAGTTTAGTTGAAGATCTCTGTGTAATCGTAGGTCCTACTATAGTAACAGTACTATAGTTCAGTTAAAGGACGCAATATAATCGTAGATCCTACTTTAGTCCAGTTAAAGATTCCATTGTAAACATAAAGATAGTCGTAGAGAGCCTTCTAATTTTTTAGATCAAACGCAGGATTTATTTTTGTTTTTTATTGCGAATTGTTAAATTTTTTGCTAATAAAACATTATAATTTTATTACAGAATAATCTTACTCGAGTAATTTTAAGATGAATTTTTTACTCGATTAACTCGAGTAATTTTTAACGATTAATCGATTTTCCGAGTAATTAAAAACCCCCATTTTCAAGTTATTTGATTACTCAAACAATTAAAAGTCGAGTAAAATGAACACCCTATCTATTATAGAGTATAATATTAGTATTATAGTTCACATTTTAGGTTTCAAGCTCTGGTAACACTAGGCAACAGCCATTTTGTTATTTGGTTCTAGCATACTTTTTCTCATGGATTTGGACCTACTGAACACGAAAATGAATTTTAAAAATTTTTCTGTCGATTTGGTTTTAATTTTTTTTTTTTTTAATTTTGGAGGTACACTTACTATTTTAAGCATATCTTTAGTCTTCTTTGACCTATTTTATCCTACTACTACTCAAATTAAAGACAATTGAGCCGTCTACAACTTATTCTCAGAAAATTTTCAAATCGGGTTAGTAGTTTTAATGTTGGCGGCTTAAAAAGGTTAAAAAACTGGGTTTTTTTTAGTAAAAATGTGGCTGAAAAATTCATATAAAAATTCATATAAAATATAAAACGCTATGTTAACAGCGATTTTAATTTTTTTACGTATAGCTGACACTTTTCCAAAGAAAATAAGCCCTTACTTAACAAAATCTGATGACAAATGGCCGACTTATTATTTTTTTGGTAAACGACCGAAATTCCGCTATTTCACGACTTTTTGATTTTCATTATTTGCACAGCTTACCTACCCAACGCAAACGAATAAATACCTTTGAACTTAATTTAAAATAAACAAATTAGTCTTTTTTAATTTATTTACAGCACTACATGCTCATACATATTTAAACATAAGGAGACACGGTTATCAATTACATTTCAAAACTGTC
This sequence comes from Stomorhina lunata, assembly GCA_933228675.1. NCBI lineage: Eukaryota > Metazoa > Arthropoda > Insecta > Diptera > Rhiniidae > Stomorhina > Stomorhina lunata. The sequence continues at coordinate 47,115,585 of OW121742.1, read as the reverse complement.
TGTGAAAGTGTAAAGAAGTTAATATCACTGGTCAACAGCAAAAATTGGTTTGAAGTCTAACTATTTAATTTCGATGTATTATGGCCCCCTAAGTACAAAAACACCCAAAATTTAAAATTTTATGGATACGATTTTTTTAAAAAAATTTTTTTCTAAAATTACGGATTTTCACAGAGGTCGTTCCATTTATTTTATCGTAACTTGGAAACGGCTTATCCAAATTCGTTGAAAGGAACACGAGCGGATTCACCACAAAATTTTCTTTAAGTCTTGTTAAGACAATTTTTTCATATCATCAACGGTTGTGGAGTTATTGACATAAAAATATAAAAAAAAAGTTTTTTTTTTTTTTGCAAAATCGAAAAATCTTTATTTTTCAAAAATTCATAAAAAATCGAAAGTTTCAAAAACTTGCCATTTTTATTTCACGGTGTTAAAGCTGTGAATCTTATAAATAAGTGAAGCCTTGTTTCGTGAAAATACATTATAATCGCTATATTTAGTTCTAATTTTGGTTTAAGTTATATATAATTCACTTTAAAGCTCAAATTATAGTTCAGGTTCTAGTTTAGAAATAACTCAGCAATATAGTCATTTTTAAGATCTTATTCCAGTTCTAATGTAAGTTTTCGTTCGTGTTCAGTCCAAACCTGAACTTAGTTTGAACCTTAGAAGTTTTATTCAAAATTTCCTTCAGCTGGTCACCCTATTTTATAAATTAAAATTCATTGTTTCATTTCTTATATAGTTTTTGCGTTTTCCATCTTATTTGTATTGTCAAGATTTTATGTAGGTTCCAAATTCCTTTTTTGGCAAAAACATTTTTTTTTTTTAAATACATTGTTGACCAGCCAGCCACAATAACAATACCGTTATGGTTTCATTAGTCCAGTGACCAAAGCTTTTACACATAACTCGAAACGTAAAAAGATCCAGTTGACAAACAAAGTGTTTGGTTTAATGTACGAGTATGATGTCAAGTTTTGGAGATAATATTCATTTTTGGTAACTGCTGGCTGGTGACGACGAAGGTGACAGCGATGATGAAGATGAGGTTGATGGTGGTGGTCATATTGCAACTGCTACCGAATGTTTTGCTTGTTGCACATCCTTTGTCTAAGAGTTTAATACTTTGATTTTAATTCATTGTCTTGGCATTAAACCACATTTAACCTGATGTCTTTTGTCTGGAGACAGTTTTGCATACCTGCTGGTGATATTCTATGCTTTGAAGGAAATTTATAATAACACATCCTTTTAAGTATTTAAAGGAAATTAGAGATATCGTTTAGTTTTCATGGTGTCTTTGAGATTTTGACATAAATTTGATATGAACTTATTATATAAATGTCTCTATAACCATCAATTTAACTTATGTAAAATTATATTTTTAAAGAACTGAAATAAACTTAAAGATGACTCATTTTCATTTCATTTATAGCCCTAACCCTAAAGAGTGTTTTCCCATGATTCTCTCATAGAAATTGAAACCTTGAAATGGAATGTAACAAAACAATGACCCTTAAGCTGTATTTATGTGATGCCATAATTGCAATAGAAAGCAACTTCTTTTGTTTGAGACCTGTTCCTGTTACTCCAACCACGTCAAGGGTTGCGAGTGAATAGAAAAATTTTGCAAAAACCATCAGCAGAAAAATTTTGCGAAAACAATGAATACAGTCAGCAAAATGCCAGATGCAAAGTAAAACCATAGAATGATTCCAAATGCCATACCAATTTCTATATAAATGTTCTCATTCTCGTTCCTATCGTCATCATCATCATCATCATCGGTATAAAATGAAAGCCCAATACAGAACAGGAAAACTAGACAAAAGCAGGATGTTTGATTAAGTAGTTAGAGGTAAATTACTAACAACAAATGCCGGGATAATGTTGAGAATTTAAAACAATTTCAAATGCAATTTAAAGCACCTGCTTCGCTCAAACAATAGCAAAAGTGAAGGAAATTCAGAATAGAATTTTTCTAGTCAAAAGTCAGTTGCAGTAACGCAAAATGTGGCAGGCACAATAAAATGTTGGAAATTTAAATGAAATGTATATCAATTTTACGATATTGTTGCATAAATATAAGCCATCACATGTAAATCCATTTGAATGACTTGTATCATCTTCTAATGCAAATCCATCTACATTCCTTATCCTTTTCGAGACATTTGCATATCTGCTCGTAACATTCCAGAAGTAATTATACCCTTCACCACCATAGCACAGTGGTTTACGGACGCTTTTTTTTGGAAATAATTCTGTAACTTTTGAACGACTGGAGATATTTGAATGAAATTTGACATGGTGGTAGTCAAGGAGTATTTGAGTTGGTTTTTAAAAGCACTGGTCCATGAGGGGTCGGGAGAGTGATTGATGGACCTTCAAAGTTGGTCACCTCGGGTGTTCGACTTTTTTAAAAATTCGCCAAAAATCCATTTATGTATGGATTGAAAAGAAATTTTAAACTTAAGTTGTCCTTGAGAAGATCTACAAAAAATATGCTTAAATGTGTAGGTTATCTCCTTTGGATTTCGAGATATTTGGGTAAAAAGGAATTTTTAGGTTGATTTTTTACCTCTTTTTTTAAGCTTTTTTTGATCTGGTGGACGCATCTGAGGACCAAAAATTTTTTAAGAATATTCTTTAAATTTGTAATAAAATTCTGAATAATTTTTGTGCAAGTTAGTTATAGAAATCTTCTTTTGTTTAAAAGTTAAAAATATTCAAAGTTGAAACTTACAAAAAATTTCGCTTTTTTTTTAGTTTTTCCCCAAAAGATAGCTATATTTTTTCACTAATAAAAAAATATTTTCTTAAGAAACATAAAAAGATTTTTAAAGTTTTTAAAAGAAAACATAATGAGAATGCGTATAAAACAAATTTCTTGCTAATTGGACTTTTGGTCCTCGCACATGTCCTCTCCAAAAAATGGCAATTTGTAAAAAAAAAAATTAGTTTAAACAAAAATTTCTCAAAAGGCAAAGCACCGATTTGAAAAAAATTATAATGTTCATATTTTCCAATATATCTGTTATTGATTAGAAAAGTTTTTTCTGAAACGCGCTGCAAATAGAGACAGTGTTGCCATATTTGTAAAAAAACTCATTTTTTGAAACACCTTTTTCCCCAGTTGGGAATTGGGGAATTTTTAAGTTAAAATTGGGAATTTTTTTTAGTCTATTGCTTTTACATCTTATTGGTCTACATTACTACAAAATTTCATTGTAATATCTTTATCCATGTCATTTCCACAGAATATCAAAGATTAAAAATATTTTCCTTAAAAAAGCAGAAAAACAATTTTTTTTTGTTTTACGATACAAAGTGTAAAAAAAGTAACGCACTTAAAAAAAACTTTTACTTAGTGCTAATCTCCTAGTCTTTCCCGATCTAATGATACTAAACATGTATATAAAGCATTAATACCGAGTCTTAAAAAACTCTGAAAAGTTTGGCCCCCGTAGCATTTTTACACTGTTTATTTAAATATAAGTGATGAATTTGTGCATATAAAGTTAATTATCATACTCAAATATTTCACTATTTTTAAGATGACAATGATCCTTCGCTAATAAACAAATATTTTCTTCAAAAAGATATAAATAGTTTTTTATTTTTTTAAAGAAAACATTATAAGAATGACTTAAAAAAATTTTATTCGATTTTGCCTTTTGTTCCAAGCTAAAAAATAAAATTTTAGTAAAAGATTCTAAATAAGTAAGTACGAGTAAGGCACCGATTTTGATAACAGTGTAAAGGTAATATATCCATAATTTGTAGCAAAAGTTTAATTAGAAGAGTACTTTTATAGTAACAGTGTGACAATTTATTTAAAATAAGATTTAAAGGCATTTTTCCGGTATTTAAAATTGGTGTATTTGAAAAAATTGCAAAATTATGTTAAGGTTATAAAATGTTTTTTAATGTGAAAGTTAATGCAATAGGTAAAAATTGTTACAACTTGGGTTTTTCATAATGGTCAGAAAGGATATGGTTACTCACCTCCATACAGGTAGGTTTTACGAGACGCACATATTGGTTGAGTTATATATGCACCTATTTTTAGAGGTAAAAAATACATTAATTCATTGATTTCTTTATTATTCTTTGGATACAGGTATATATAAAAAATGTTTTTTTTTAATATAAAAAAGAAAGTTTTAAATGTAACTGCTATTAACAGTTAAAACATCATGGCTATAACATTGGAATTTAAAGTGTTGTGCGATATTCTTTTTGAACAACCAAGCAGTTCGAGAGCAGAAAAAATTAAAATAATCATGCGATATGCTAAAAGTCAAACTAACTCCATGATTCTCAATAGTGAGGAAGACAAAGTCGTAAAATTTGTAAAGTTATTTGAACTTAAAATTAAGTCGGTTAATTACTGTTTAAAAAGATTTGAATCTAAATTTAAAGACTGGCTGAAGGACTCAATTGAGCTTAAAACTTCTGGTGCTGGAGCCCCTCTAAAAACTATGATGATCTCGGAGAAAGATCTAAAAAGATGCGATTATCCGAAGTTCTTTCTACTCATTCGGATACTGAAATCAAAGATTCCTTTAAGGAAGTGCTCAAACGAAATAATCAACCAGCTGAAGCTAAACAAATAGCAGATATTCTCCCAGAGGCTTCTCCTAAACGTCTTAAGCGAATTATTAAGAGTATACCAACTCCTTCTTCTCAATCAGAATTTTCGGAGGAAGAAGCACTTGCTCTTATGCTCGAGTTGAAATTGAGTAAAAATAAATATATTAAACTCTGTAAGGCATTACGAGACAAAGGACACTCAATTTTACCAGGATATAATGCGTTATTAAAAACCAAAAAAAACTTAATACCAACAAACGTGATAGGAGACGAAAGTGCATCTGTGGATTTATCAAAATTATTGGAAAATACGGCATCAAGGCTGATATCTACTACATTGTCTGAAGAAGAAGCCAAGAAACTTGACAACAAGGACTTAACTTTAATATGTAAATGGGGATGTGACGGTTTATCTGGATTACCGGAATACAAACAATCAACATCTCATCAGAACACAAATGACTACAGAAGCGTTTTTATGGCATCCCTAGTACCACTAAGATTAAGAAAGAATCGTTCTGAACCATCCACATCAAAAGAGCGTACTGAATATGTATGGGTTAACACATCTCCAGGATCAAAGGCATTTTGCAGACCGATCAGATTCGAATATTTAAAAGAAAATGCAGCAAGCACAAAAAATTGGGTTGATGATATCAAATATTCAATAGACAATTTGAGTCCAGTCTGCATAGACATACATGGATATTTGATTAATGTAAATTTTGAGCTTCAATTGACAATGATAGATGGAAAAGTAAGCAACGCTATAACGGAAACCCATTCAACTTGGAAATGCTCATTATGCGGAAAGAAGAAATCGGAATTTCTACAAACTTCAGAAGATGCATCAGCTAGTACTGCAATTAATCAAGAGGTTCTGGAATTTGGTATATCGCCCCTACATGCACGTATCCGATTTTTAGAATTTATGCTACATATAGCATATGATCTGAAATATAGGAATATACCTGATAATCAGCTAAAATCCGTGAGAAATAATAAGGAACTGATTGAAATGAGATCCAGTGAAAAAAAAAGGATTCAGGAAGAATTCAAAACTATGACGGGTCTAAACATAGACAAACCACTTGTAGGATATGGCAGTACAAACGATGGTAATACGGCCAGGCGATTCTTTGAAAATTATGAAACAACTTCAAAGATTACTGGAATTGATGAGGAAGTTCTTCGTAAATGTTACGTAATATTATCGGCAATAAATAGCAAATATCAAATAAATGCTGAAAAATTTCATTGCTATGCCCTCAACGCGTTAACTCGTATACGACATTTGTATCACTGGAAAGAAATTACACCAACAGTTCATAAAGTCCTTCAACATGGTCGTGAAATAATTGAATCAAATCTTCTCCCACTTGGTGAACTGACAGAAGAGGCCCAGGAAGCGCGGAATTCAGATTTCAAGTATATCCAACTATTTAATACCAGAAAATGCTCAAGAAAATCGCAAAATCAGGATCTAATAAATTATCTCTTGTTGTCTTCTGATCCTGCTCTATCAACGATAAGAAAGAAATGGTGGAGCAGTTATACAAAAACTTCTGAAAACGAACACCTGGAAGAGGTTCTTGATATAATAGATTGTACTGATTATTTTACTGAAAATAAAAATTAAGTAAATAACTACTTTTATATAAATATGTAATAAAAACTGTAAGTTTAAACTTTAACTACAAATACTTCAATAAAATGTATTTCACCTTTTAATATAAGTACAAATTATTTACATTTTGATATTTCATAAATCCTCATGATATTTTCTTTAAAAAAATAAAAAAATATTTGTTTGTTATCGAAGGATCATTGTCATCTTATAGTGAAATATTTGAGTATGATTATTAATTTTATATGCACAAATTCATCACTTATATTTAAATAAACAGTGTAAAAATGCTACGGGGGCCAAAGTTTTCAGAGTTTTTTAAGACTCGGTATTAATGCTTTATATACATGTTTAGTATCATTAGATCGGGAAAGACTAGGAGATTAGCACAAAGTAAAAGTTTTTTTTAAGTGCGTTACTTTTTTTACACTTTGTATCGTAAAACAAAAAAAAATTGTTTTTCTGCTTTTTTAAGGAAAATATTTTTAATCTTTGATATTCTGTGGAAATGACATGGATAAAGATATTACAATGAAATTTTGTAGTAATGTAGACCAATAAGATGTAAAAGCAATAGACTAAAAAAAATTCCAAATTTTAACTTAAAAATTCCCCAATTCCCAACTGGGGAAAAAGGTGTTTCAAAAAATGAGTTTTTTTACAAATATGGCAACACTGTCTCTATTTGCAGCGCGTTTCAGAAAAAACTTTTCTAATCAATAACAGATATATTGGAAAATATGAACATTATAATTTTTTTCAAATCGGTGCTTTGCCTTTTGAGAAATTTTTGTTTAAACTAATTTTTTTTTTACAAATTGCCATTTTTTGGAGAGGACATGTGCGAGGACCAAAAGTCCAATTAGCAAGAAATTTGTTTTATACGCATTCTCATTATGTTTTCTTTTAAAAACTTTAAAAATCTTTTTATGTTTCTTAAGAAAATATTTTTTTATTAGTGAAAAAATATAGCTATCTTTTGGGGAAAAACTAAAAAAAAAGCGAAATTTTTTGTAAGTTTCAACTTTGAATATTTTTAACTTTTAAACAAAAGAAGATTTCTATAACTAACTTGCACAAAAATTATTCAGAATTTTATTACAAATTTAAAGAATATTCTTAAAAAATTTTTGGTCCTCAGATGCGTCCACCAGATCAAAAAAAGCTTAAAAAAAGAGGTAAAAAATCAACCTAAAAATTCCTTTTTACCCAAATATCTCGAAATCCAAAGGAGATAACCTACACATTTAAGCGTATTTTTTGTAGATCTTCTCAAGGACAACTTAAGTTTAAAATTTCTTTTCAATCCATACATAAATGGATTTTTGGCGAATTTTTAAAAAAGTCGAACACCCGAGGTGACCAACTTTGAAGGTCCATCAATCACTCTCCCGACCCCTCATGGACCAGTGCTTTTAAAAACCAACTCGAATACTCCTTGACTATCACCATGTCAAATTTCATTCAAATATCTCCAGTCGTTCAAAAGTTAAAGAATTATTTCCAAAAAAAAGCGTCCGTAAACCACTGTGCATAGGTGGAAAGGGTATTATAAGTTTGTGCTGATGTATGTAACGCATAGAAATATTTGTCTTTTAGACCCACCTTTTAGTATACCAATAGGCTTAGAATCACTTTTTGAGTCGATTTAGCGATGTCCGTCCGTCCGTCTGGCTGGCTGGACCCCCATGTAAACTTTGTAATCAAACTACAGGCCGCAATTCTAAAGATAATTTAATGAAATTTGGCACAGACCATTTTTTTGATAGTGGGACCATGACTATTGAAATTCGTCAAAATCGGTCCATTATTTATGGTACCTCCCATAGGTCCCACTTCCCGGAATTGATATATTGGCCACAAATATAAATATTTTTTCATGAAATTTAAAATAAATACTCCTTATGTAAACGTAAATCACTGTACCAAATTTCGTTGAAATCGGTCTACATTTGGTCATAGCTCCCATACAAACTCTTCTGTCAAAACGCACTAAATGAGACGAAAACCAATAAAAAAGGCTCATAAATCTGAAGATAATGAGAATTTTTTTATAAACTGTAATCAATTTGCCAAATTTCGAGATAATCGGTCCACATTTGACCCTAGCTCTCATATAAGTCCAAATGACGGAAACAGATTAAATATATATAAGTTTTGAGAAAATGTTTGTATGACGGCAAAATTTAGCAAATATTTGTCTTTATATAAGAAAAAGAACACCTTTTACCATAGTGGTGAAGGGTATCGTATGGTCGGGCTTGGCCGACTATAAAACTTTCTTACTTGTTTCATCATAATTATGTGTATTTTGTATTTTATACTTTACACTACAAATTATTGGAATAAGTTAGGAATCAAGGCTAATTGCTGAATTTCGATGTAATCTACATGTTTATTGTCAATTTTCTGTATTTCTCGCATCGAGTAATTTCTTTGATTTAATGTGTTTGACAGGTTTCTTATCTTTTCTCTGGTTCGAGTTTCTAAAGTCTTCTTTTTGAAAATAATTCTAGTAAAGGTATCCAGAGGCTAAACAGGCTGACATTTTAATTACATATTTTGCATATGAACCGCCGGGGTATAGCAGGTTAGTCATCCGCCTAGCATACCAGAGGCCCCAAGTTCAATCCCCGGCCAGACCCACTTGAAACAAAAAATAAATTTTCAAAAAAAGCGGCGGTTTACCTCATAACTCAGCTGGCCACTGGTTATTGAGTATTACGCTATGTAAAACTTCTCTAACTAATGCATTTGCCGTTCGGAGCCGGCGTTAAACGTAGGTCCCATTTAATGAGTCTAAAAATAAAATCGGATGTAGCTCATTGTCTGAGAGAAGTACCCCTTGTTCCAATTGGAATGTTGTCGGGGAATTATATACATAGTACCTGGTTGACCGAGCCTTGCTCGGAGCTTTATGATAAGCATTTTGTGCAAATATTCAGTTAATTTTGAATTATTTTATTTATTTTGTCCGATCAACACATAGTTTGCATAGTTTATAGATTAACTCATTTTTAAAAATTTTGGAAATTGGTCATACCAACAGAAACCTCCGTCGACTCATGCGCAACAACTTTGCTAAATATTATAGCCTGATCAAATGCACAGTTTACGATTTATTTCATTTTGAGTAGTTTTCAGTGGCGCCACCTGAAGTTGTTTATATCAACTAAGAAACCTTCGTCTGATTATGCGTAACAATTTTGCTAATGATTATAACATGATCAAATGCTGGACTTTGGTCGTTCGCAATAATAAACCTTCGTCGGCTTATCCGCAACAACTTTGCTAAAGATTATAGCATGATTAAATGTACAGCTTACGATTAAATTGACTTTGAGTAAATTTTAGTGGCGTCACCTGTCGAAATTTCTTCATACCAATTAAGAAACCTTCGTCGGCTCATGTGCAACAACTTTGCTGTAGATTATAGCATGACTAAATGTACAGCTTACGATAAAATTGACTTTGAGTAATTTTCAGTAGAGCCACCTGTCGGAAATTATTCACACCAACTAAAAAACCTTCGCCGGCTCATGCGCTATAACTTTGCTAAAGATCATAGCATGATCAAATATACAGTTTACAATTTAATTATTTTTTATTAATTTTCAGTGGCGCCACCTAACGGAAATTAGTCTTACCAACTTAAAAACCTTCGCCGGCTTATCCGCAACATCTTCGGTAAAGAGCATAATATGATCAAATTCACAGTTTACTATTCTATAAAGAACATACATACAAACATTCATTTGTTTAAAAGTTATAACATTACTCATTTTTTCCCCTTTTATCCACTACTTTCAAAAAGTTCCATATGCTTATTTGATACTTCTTTGGTACCAATTGAATTCGGTACATTTTATTAAAACGCAGTTAACATAATTCCTATTCATATTACTTTTGAGATGTTAAGTTATCATTTTATCCCTTTTTTACCCATTTTGGCCCCAAAATCAAAAAAGTGCCAAATACGTAATCAATATTTCTTTCACATCTATTGACTGCGGTACAAAGTTCCTTTCTACATTCTTTGGTTTAAAATATAAAAGTGGGTTAAAAAAGTACCAAAAAAACTATTTTCACCCTTTCACAGCTATGGTACTTTGTTGATAGGGTAATCAACAAAGTACCATAGCTGTTTAAAACGCAATTTTAATTTTGTTCTATACCTATTTCTTTAGGAGATATAACGTTTTCGATTTTTTTCCTTTTTTACCCGTTTTTACCCTCTTAGAGGCAAAGGTTCTAAGAATATATAATATATATATATATATAAATATATATATATATATATATATATATATGTATATATATATATATATTTATATATATATATATATATATATATATAAATATATATATATTTATATATATATATATATATATATACGAACGGATCTTTATACTTATAAACAAGTCCGATACGATATATCTATTATTTTATTATTTATTCGAGACTTTTCGCCTACAGTGTGAGGGACATTCATTTACCTTAAGGAATACCTAAAAATATTCTTTTTGAGTATAATAATTATAAAATTAACTGCAATTTATATAAAAGTTTAGGAATTATGAACTACAAGTAGAATCTGAATAAGAATCATTAGACAAACTTTATTTTTAAGTAGAACTTGAACTGTATCCATAATCCGGACTTGGTCTTGTATTGCAATCTGAATTTGGATAAGAATCGGAACTACACAAGAATATTAAATTTAACCAAAACTTGAACCAGGACAGGAACGTTAACTTTAACTTAAACCTTAATGAGAATTGGAAACTAAAGTAATTTATTAACTCAATTCTAAACTGATCGGAACTTGAAACTAAATTATGAACTTAACATGAACCTGAATATTGAATTATAACAGGAATCAAACTTAAATCTGGAACCGAAACTGAAATTTTAAATGGAACAGTCATCAAAATAGGCCTTTATCGAGAGAGAATCTAGAATAAAATACTGAATTGGAAGTAGATAAAGTAGAGTTACTTAAAGTCGAACTAGAAAGTAAACTAAAATTTGACTTGGAACAGGAGAGTTAAATGTAATCAGAACTAGAACTTGAAATTGAACGAGACAAAATAGAGACGAAACCATAACTAGAACCTGTAATAGTACTAAAACCCAATTGAGAAGCGGAACTTGATCAAAAACCGATACTTAAACATTAAGTAGAACCTGAAAACTATGCTCCACTGGAAATTAAGGATAACAGGAGAAGAAGAAGAAGAAGAGGCTGAACAAGATCCTCAGCTAGAAATTTAATTATAAACTGAACAAGAAGTGGAAACTAGAAACTAAAAAATATTGGGAAGCTGATCCTTGAAGCAGATCTGAATCAACTAAAATCTTAACTAGACAGTCAACTACAATTAAACAGATTCTCAACTATATAAGAACTTTAGCTGCATCGTAAACAGAAATCGGAATTAGAACCTGAATGGGAACTATAAAACCTCAACTAAAACTTTGACAATAACCCTAACTAGAATCTGAACTGGAATATCACTCAAATAATAACCATTTACTCAGACTAATACCCTATCCATAAGCTGAACTAGAATATTAAAAACTAAACCTGCTACATCCGGTACTAAATAGAACCTCGACTTTAGGCTATCTAAAACATAAATTAAATTCTGGTCAAAACTTAGGCCCTGTAAAAAATCTAAGAACTTGAACTAAAACTTCGATTTAAAAATTCAACAGAACCTAAGCTAGAATCTGGCTATAACTTGAATTGAGACTCTGAACTAACCTAAAACCTAAACTATAACATTTACACCGTAATCTGATCAGAAATCTCAACTATTGTTGAACTTAAACTAATTACATAACCTAAACAACAGAATATCTTGTGGTACAAAACGGTGCGGAACAAGACACGATGTCGCAGTGGTCGAGTGAGCGTCGCGAGTTCTCTGTGGAGACATTTTTAAAGAGTATTGATTCTTACGTAGTTGCTCGTCGACAATTTTGTTCAAAGTTCGGCATGTGGCGATACGAGTGTAAATTTAATTCTTTCGTAGATGCAGAGATTTCATGCAACTGTTTCGGCTATGAATATCCCGGGGCCAGGACTTTCGAAATCATTTAACTGGTTTAAAGCAGTTTTCGTGAGTAGCCTCACTGGACTTCCAAGAGCGTTATTCATGAAATTTGAAAAAAAAAACTGAAGTTCTATCTTTAAAAATTCAAATCGTTGAAGAACTGAAAAAAAGTGACTTTGATTTGCGTAAATTGGTCGGTTACATTAATAAATAAATGTAACAGATTTGGGATCAAATGCGAATAGTCATTCTTTTTGAACAATATTTACATCCCGACTATTTTGTTATTTTTTGATAAAACTGCATGCATTCAGCTTATTTTTAATATAAACCTCTATTTATTTTAAACATCAGATGAAAACTGAAAATCATTTGTGTTTTGTTCAGTCGATGATCTACGCTTTTACTTATGGTTTATGAACATAATTCTAAAAAGTTTTGTTTCTAAATAAGTATTAATGCGAGGTTTTCGATCTGTCTAAATTGGGGATAATCCTCCTGAAGAGATGGCCTAACCAACCATCGAAACGCGTCGAGGAATTTTGGTTTCTCCGCAAACAATTTTTGGTTTTTTATCAATAAATTGGTCTGTTACATTAATAAATAAATGTAACAGATTTGGGATCAAATGCGAATAGTCATTCTTTTTGTAAAAGTTTTTTGTGAAACGATGTTGAATCGTTTTCGCACTGCAAATTGATGCGGATTGCAATCTCCAAACTATTCATGCAATGACAAAAGCCTAACATCTCGTTATAGAGTCCCATATAAAAGGATGATTAACGCTCTTAGCCTTTAAATAAACTATAACATGAAGTAATACTAACACATAATTCGAACTACGACCTAAACTAAAACTAGGGCCGTACAGAAACTTTAACTAGAATCGTTCAATCGCGGCTATTTGTTATCCTTTACAAATAAGCTCAAATTTGAACCAATTCTTATAGAAATACCTGTGCTTAAATTTCAGTGTAACAATTTCTCGATATTTGGGTATATTTATACTTCCGGTAGGTATTCTAATATGGAAGCTTAGTTCAAATGTGTACCGATTTTCATGCAATTAGCTTGTATGCAACATTTTTCAATCAGCTCTTAATTTTGAAAATCGCCAAAATCTCTATTCTATTCTGAGTTGCAGCAAAAATAAGGTTAAGCTGATAACTTCCTTATTCAAATATAACGAAGAATAAATGCATTTCTTTTTAGAGCCCATCAAATAAAACATATAACAACTACAAACAGGCAAAGTATGTATCAGCAATAAGAACGCCAGTTTGTCAGTAATATAATTTTTCTTAATTTTTTTTTCTAAAGCTAAAATATATATAAAAAAAAAGGATAAACAGAATAAAAACCAGTAAACAATAAACGTCTGCAACCACTTAAGCACAACTCCTCCTTCTCCATGTATTAATGTTAAGAGCAGAAGCCTTTAAATGCAAACTCACACACATAAGTAAACCAACAAACAATCACTTATCCTTACATATGAGTAATGCAGAAGAAACCACCACAAAACACACAATACCATCAACATTATCCTTCGTCCTATAGCACCCATTGACATTTGAAGAAATTACACAATCGGGGAGGAAGGAGAGTTTTTTTCGATATAAAAACACATGTGTAATGTATACCCTCTTTAAATTGAACAAACAAACATTTACTCATATGTGAGTATATGTTTTCTTGTTTGTGTGTTAGAATTGTAAGGATGTGTGTTAATGGTTGCGAATACTTAATGCACTTGTTCGCAAACAATGACACATCCTTTTTGTTTAAGGCTCGTACAAACCCTTGTGTTACTCTTATTTTGTTTTTGAATTGTTATTGTTTTTGTTGTTGGCTTCATTCTCATGTTGTCTTCAATATCATTATTATTACTGATGTTGTTGTACTTGTAATTGTTGTAGGTCTTTATACAATGTTATACTATGACAGTGGTTAAGGACTATGAAAGGCTTAATGGATTGTTATTGAGTTTATAGAGCCAATTGGACAAAGTTTGATACAAAGTGACTTAGGTTATCAGATATTTATTTTTGATTTTCATTTTAAACACATTTTTTAAAAATTTCCTATAAAAATAGGATTTTTTTAAATTTCCTTTAAAAATAGAAAATTTTTGAAAAATTTCCTATAAAAATAGAAAATTTTTAAAAAAATTCCTATAAAAATAGAAAATTTTTGAAAAATTTCCTAAAAAAACAGAAAATTTTTGAAAAATTTCCTATAAAAATAGAAAATTTTTGAAAAATTTCCTAAAAAATAGAAAATTTTTGAAAAATTTCTTATAAAATTAGAAAATTTTTGAAAAATTTCCTATAAAAATAGAAAATTTTTGAAAAATTTCCTATAAAAATAGAAAATTTTTGAAAAATTTCCTATAAAAATAGAAAATTTTTGAAAAATTTCCTATAAAAATAGAAAATTTTTGAAAAATTTCCTAGAAAAATAGAAAATTTTTGGAAAATTTCCTATAAAAATAGAAAATTTTTGAAAAATTTTCTATAAAAATAGAAAATTTTTGAAAAAATTTTTATAAAAATAGAAAATTTTTGAAAAATTTCCTATAAAAATAGAAAATTTTTGAAAAATTTCCTATAAAAGTGGGAAATTTTAAAAAAAAATTTCCTATAAAAATAAGAAAATTTTTGAAAAATTTCCTATAAAAATAGAAAATTTTTGAAAAATTTCCTATAAAAATAGAAAATTTTTGAAAAATATCCTATAAATACACAAAATTTTTGAAAAATTTCCTGTAAAAATAGAAAATTTTTGAAAAATTTCCTATAAAAATAGAAAAATTTTTAAAAATTTCCTATTTTTATAGCAAATTTTTGAAAAATTTCCTCTAAAAGTGGGAAATTTTAAAAAAATTTCCTATAAAAATAGGAAATTTTTGAAAAATTTCCTATAAAAATAGGAAATTTTTGAAAAAATTCCTATAAAAATAGGAAATTTTTGAAAAATTTCATATAAAAATAGAAAATTTTTGAAAAATATCCTATAAATACAGAAAATTTTTGAAAATTTTCCTATAAAAATAGAAAATTTTTGAAAAATTTCCTATAAAAATAGAAAATTTTTGAAAAATTTTAATATAAAAATAGAAAATTTTTGAAAAATTCGCTATAAAAATAGAAAATTTTTGAAAAATTTGCTATAAAAAAAGAAAATTTTTGAAAAATTTCCTATAAAAATAAAACGTTTTTGAAAAATTTCCTATAAAAATAGAAAATTTTTAAAAAATTTCCTATAAAAATAGAAAATTTCTGAAAAATTTTCCTATACAAGTAGAAAATTTTTGAAAAATTTCCTATAAAAATAGAAAATTTTTGAAAAATTTCCTATAAAAATAAGAAATTTTTAAAAAATTTAATATAAAAATAAGCAATTTTTATAGGAAAATAGCGAATTTTTCCTATAAAAATAGGAAATTTTTTAAAAAATTTCCTATAAAAAGGAAATATGAAAATAGTTTCTTAATTTTATTTTTCACTTACCAGACATAGTTTAAAAAAGTCCTTTTACGGACTATATAGTAAAAATATACCACTGTCTTCAAAAACATTTGTTTATTTAAACTGCTGGAAAAACATAAAAATATCCTTGAAACCTTCACAATTGCTTGTGTCATACACGAAGAGGATGCAGATTATTTGTTTCTCTCAATTTTCCAAATAAAAGCGAAAAAAGGACATTACAAGCCCCCAAAATAAATAAATGCAATAAAAGGCAAAGAAATAAAATTTTAAAAATGGTTAAAAAACAACTAAAGAATTTTTATTTGTTTTCCCTCCAGTTATTCGTGTTTTCTGTATATTCTCATGTCTTGTTGCTATTTATCAAATGGATTCATTCATTCTTTGATATGAAGAATCCATTATCCTTCTTATTCAAGTGCCTGCAAGATGAAATGCATAACAAAAAAAAGGATATGCTGAAATTTCTATTTATATTTGCAGTCAAATGCAAGTGAGTCAGAGTAAAAAGTCACTGTCATTAACAGCCAGAAGGAATTGCATTTAAAATGTTTTATTTTTTCGCTATTCAATTACAAATTCATACTCGCATGATGACATGTAAAGAATAAATGTCAGCAAATGTTTGTTGTCCTTTATTATATATTTATAGAGTTTTGTCATCATTAAAATTTTTTGGGGTATTTCTTAATTAAGAAAAAACTTCTAACGACTCTTTGGTTAAAATCTTGATTTTAAATTGAAATTTAATAAAAAAAAGGAAATTTTTGAATTTTCTATAAAATGAGGAAATTTTTGAATTTCCTATAAAAATAGGAAATTTTTGAAAAATATCCCATAAATATTTGAAATTTTTGAACAATTTCCTATAAAAGTGGGAAATTGTTCAAAATATAAGAGTTTAATTAAAAATTTAAATAGGAAATTTTTATAAAAAATTTCCTATAAAAATAGGAAATTTTTATAAAACAATTTTTCAAAAATGTCCTATTTTTATAGGAAATTTTTCAATAGAAAATTTTTCAAAAATTTCCTATTTATATAGGAAATTTTTCAAAAATTTGCTATTTTTATAGGAAATTTTTCAAAAATTTCCTATTTTTATAGGAAATTTTTCAAAAATTTCCTATTTTTATAGGAAATTTTTCAAAAATTTCCTATTTTTATAGGAAATTTTTAAAAAATTTCCTATTTTTATAGGAAATTTTTAAAAAATTTCCTATTTTTATAGGAAATTTTTCAAAAATTTCCTATTTTTATAGGAAATTTTTCAAAAATTTCCTATTTTATAGGAAATTTTTCAAAAATTTCCTATTTTTATAGGAAATTTTTCAAAAATTTCCTATTTTTATAGGAAATTTTTCAAAAATTTCCTATTTTTATAGGAAATTTTTCAAAAATTTCCTATTTTTATAGGAAATTTTTCAAAAATTTCCTATTTTTATAGGAAATTTTTCAAAAATTTCCTATTTTTATAGGAAATTTTTCAAAAATTTCCTATTTTTATAGGAAATTTTTCAAAAATTTCCTATTTTTATAGGAAATTTTTCAAAAATTTCCTATTTTTATAGGAAATTTTTCAAAAATTTCCTATTTTTATAGGAAATTTTTCAAAAATTTCCTATTTTTATAGGAAATTTTTCAAAAATTTCCTATTTTTATAGGAAATTTTTCAAAAATTTCCTATTTTTATAGGAAATTTTTCAAAAATTTCCTATTTTTATAGGAAATTTTTCAAAAATTTCCTATTTTTATAGGAAATTTTTCAAAAATTTCCTATTTTTATAGGAAATTTTTCAAAAATTTCCTATTTTTATAGGAAATTTTTCAAAAATGTCCTATTTTTATAGGAAATTTTTCAAAAATTTCCTATTTTTATAGGAAATTTTTCAAAAATTTCCTTTTTTTATAGGAAATTTTTCAAAAATTTCCTATTTTTATAGAAAATTTTTCAAAAATTTCCTATTTTTATAGGAAATTTTTCAAAAATTTCCTATTTTTATAGGAAATTTTTCAAAAATTTCCTATTTTTATAGGAAATTTTTCAAAAATTTCCTATTTTTATAGGAAATTTTTAAAAAAATTTCCTATTTTTATAGGAAATTTTTAAAAAAATTTCCTATTTTTATAGGAAATTTTTAAAAAAATTTCCTATTTTTATAGGAAATTTTTAAAAAAATTTCCTATTTTTATAGGAAATTTTTCAAAAATTTCCTATTTTTATAGGAAATTTTTCAAAAATTTCCTATTTTTATAGGAAATTTTTCAAAAATTTCCTATTTTTATAGGAAATTTTTCAAAAATTTCCTATTTTTATAGGAAATTTTTCAAAAATTTCCTATTTTTATAGGAAATTTTTCAAAAATTTCCTATTTTTATAGGAAATTTTTCAAAAATTTCCTATTTTTATAGGAAATTTTTCAAAAATTTCCTATTTTTATAGGAAATTTTTCAAAAATTTCCTATTTTTATAGGAAATTTTTCAAAAATTTCCTATTTTTATAGGAAATTTTTCAAAAATTTCCTATTTTTATAGGAAATTTTTCAAAAATTTCCTATTTTTATAGGAAATTTTTCAAAAATTTCCTATTTTTATAGGAAATTTTTCAAAAATTTCCTATTTTTATAGGAAATTTTTCAAAAATTTTCTATTTTTATAGGAAATTTTTCAAAAATTTCCTATTTTTATAGGAAATTTTTCAAAAATTTCCTATTTTTATAGGAAATTTTTCAAAAATTTCCTATTTTTATAGGAAATTTTTCAAAAATTTCCTATTTTTATAGGAAATTTTTCAAAAATTTCCTATTTTTATAGGAAATTTTTCAAAAATTTCCTATTTTTATAGGAAATTTTTCAAAAATTTCCTATTTTTATAGGAAATTTTTCAAAAATTTCCTATTTTTATAGGAAATTTTTCAAAAATTTCCTATTTTTATAGGAAATTTTTCAAAAATTTCCTATTTTTATAGAAAATTTTTCAAAAATTTCCTATTTTTATAGGAAATTTTTCAAAAATTTCCTATTTTTATAGGAAATTTTTCAAAAATTTCCTATTTTTATAGGAAATTTTTCAAAAATTTCCTATTTTTATAGGAAATTTTTCAAAAATTTCCTATTTTTATAGGAAATTTTTCAAAAATTTCCTATTTTTACAGGAAATTTTTCAAAAATTTCCTATTTTTATAGGAAATTTTTCAAAAATTTTCCTATTTTTATAGGAAATTTCCTATAAAAATTTCCTATTTTTATAGGAAATTTTTCAAAAATTTCCTATTTTTATAGGAAATTTTTCAAAAATTTCCTATTTTTATAGGAAATTTTTCAAAAATTTCCTATTTTTATAGGAAATTTTTCAAAAATTTCCTATTTTTATAGGAAATTTTTCAAAAATTTCCTATTTTTATAGGAAATTTTTCAAAAATTTCCTATTTTTATAGGAAATTTTTCAAAAATTTCCTATTTTTATAGGAAATTTTTCAAAAATTTCCTATTTTTATAGGAAATTTTTCAAAAATTTCCTATTTTTATAGGAAATTTTTCAAAAATTTCCTATTTTTATAGGAAATTTTTCAAAAATTTCCTATTTTTATAGGAAATTTTTCAAAAATTTCCTATTTTTATAGGAAATTTTTCAAAAATTTCCTATTTTTATAGGAAATTTTTCAAAAATTTCCTATTTTTATAGGAAATTTTTCAAAAATTTCCTATTTTTATAGGAAATTTTTCAAAAATTTCCTATTTTTATAGGAAATTTTTCAAAAATTTCCTATTTTTATAGGAAATTTTTCAAAAATTTCCTATTTTTATAGGAAATTTTTCAAAAATATCCTATTTTTATAGGAAATTTTTCAAAAATTTCCTATTTTTATAGGAAATTTTTCAAAAATTTCCTATTTTTATAGGAAATTTTTCAAAAATTTCCTATTTTTATAGGAAATTTTTCAAAAATTTCCTATTTTTATAGGAAATTTTTCAAAAATTTCCTATTTTTATAGGAAATTTTTCAAAAATTTCCTATTTTTATAGGAAATTTTTTAAAATTTCCTATTTTTATAGGAAATTTTTCAAAAATTTCCTATTTTTATAGGAAATTTTTCAAAAATTTCCTATTTTTATAGGAAATTTTTCAAAAATTTCCTATTTTTATAGGAAATTTTTCAAAAATTTCCTGTTTTTATAGGAAATTTTTCAAAAATTTCCTATTTTTAAAGGAAATTTTTCAAAAAGTTTCCTATTTTTAAAGGAAATTTTTCAAAAATTTCTTATTATTATAAGAAATTTTTCAAAAGTTTAATATTTTCATAGGAAATTTTTCAAAAATTTCCAATTTTTATAGAAAATTTTTCAAAAATTTCCTATTTTTATAGAAAATTTTTCAAAAATTTCCTATTTTTATAGAAAATTTTTCAGAAATTTCCTATATTTTTAGGAAATTTTTCAAAAATTTCCTTTTTTTATAGGAAATTTTTCAAAAATTTCCTTTTTTTATAGGAAATTTTTCAAAAATTTCCTTTTTTATAGGAAATTTTTCAAAAATTTCCTTTTTTTGTAGGAAATTTCTCAAAAATTTCCTTTTTTTTATAGAAAATGATCTTTAGAAAAGTTGTTGCGCATATTGCTGGCATCTACTAAAATTTCATCATATAATTGTGATTAAGTGATAATAATTCTAAACTAATTTACTAACTTACAGAGTTCTATTGAAAATCATAGTATTTTTTATATAGTTTTACGATTTGGGTAAAAAGTTCTGCAAATATTCTATAACAGTTTCTTCAATAATATTTTTTTGACACGCTACTTTTTTATACGGCCAAAAAAATCATTACTACACTTTGTCAAATTCAGGTTTTAATATAGACTAAAATTAGAAATAGAAATCAAAAATTCGTAGAAAAATCCTTTCATGCGTTAGAAAACCACCCCATAACTCAATCGTTATACAGGAAATAGTAAATTTATAACATTTATTCATTGCACATCATAACACAAACTGTTATAAAAACATAGATACTTCTTTAGCAAAACTGTTCTCTAAGAGTTCTGCCAAATTTTAAATATCCTGGACCTCAACCCAAACACCAAGAATATAATTATGAGACACCTGGCGTTGAATAGTCAAACTAAACATTGGAAGGGAGAACTCCTTTGCAGACAATTCAACTACTCTTAAAAATAAAAACACTCAACTCCTCTTCTAAAAACATCGCATAATTTTTACCCCTTTATACAGATGAACAGGGGAATATTTATATGAGTGCAAATAATTTACTCTTTTTTGTTTGAAAGGAGAACACATAGCAGAAGACTTTGCAGATATTTGCATTTCTCTTTTTAAAGAGAGCTTTTGTTTTGTTTACAGGAATGAGTGAAAGGATTTAAATTGAGTGATACGTTTCTGTGTGGCCTAAGGAAGAGGATTGATTAGGAAATTTGAGGGAAAAAAATAAATTGAAATATTGACTGTTTTTAGCACGTAAATGTAATTAAATATTAATCAATGAATTTAAATATTTTATAAGCATGGCCATAATGTATTTGCTAAATAAATGTATTTATTTACTATCAAATCACAAATTTGATTGAGTTTTGTAAATTTGTAATTATTAACTAAAATATTAAATAATTTAAATATTTATATGACTTACATACATTTAAACTTCTAACTTTTTAAACACATATTTAATAAGAATCCATGTCATTCTAGTAGTTTTTTATATTGATTCCAATCTTACCGTCGGTTATTTAACTTATTTTAATATAAAAAATTGATTAAAATATCGAAATATAATTAGTTTTAATGACAGAGAAAAACTAACGTTTCAAAATCAATGCTTGCAATATTTCGCGTGGTGGATTCAGAAAGTGATTCTAAATCTATTGGTATGCTAGGTCCAACACAAATTTTATAATACCCCTCCACCTATGGTGGTGAAGGATATAAAAAGGACATGAGGAATCATCCTTGAATAAATTGTAAATGCAATTTATAAATTGTATATGTTGGTCAGGACGATTATGACACATTTGGGTCTTCGGCATCACTTTCACTTACAGCAGCGATATTTTCAGCGGAACGAGCGAAACGGTGATGCACAGGCCTTACAATATTTGTAACCGCTCCAGTCTCTTCAAATTTTTCACAATTTTGGCAATTATTTGCGTAGTTGTACGACTCTTCTCTATAGAACTGCAACATTCGATGTTTCAAAAATGGCTTTTTGAAGCCAGCAGAAAAGTAAGCATAACATAACATATTCAGCCTGTGTACGATCCCCAGTTAGGGCATTATAAATTTCTGTAAATATTAATTTTTATTAAAACTACTAGCTGCCCGGTACGTGCTTCGCTACGAATCAAATAAAATAGTTAATAAAAAAATTCAATTTGATCATCAAATTCATACTAAATTCCACATCCTTTAAAATTTTTCCTGGGAAACAACTGCATATACTGAGTACAGTTTTAAAATCTAGTCCCAAAAAGCTTTCACCCAGTATATCGCAACCTCATTCAGATCTGTCCGAAATGGTCCCTACAGAGCTTCAAGATCCTTATGACATAATATCACTTTTTACTACAATTTTAGCTGTGAAACAACTGCATATACTGAATATAGTTTTTGATTCTACTCTCCTAGATCTTTCACGAAGCACATCGCAACCCTAATCTGGTCTGTCTGAAATGGCCAATACAGAGCTTCAAAGTGTTGTCCAAGTGACTTAACATGAGCTTCAAAGTCCTCATGACTTCATATCACTTTTCATAAAATTCCTGTTAAATTTTCCCTGAGAAACATATGCATATACTGAGTACAGTTTTAAAATCTACTCCCTTAGAGCTTTAACCTATCCAGGTCTGCCTATAATGGTCTCAACATAGCTTCAAAGTCCTTATGGCTCATATCACTTTTTACTATATTCCACCCTATATATGCAGAGAACAACTGCATATTGTTTTTTAATCTACTCCCCATGAGCTTTCCCATAGCATATCTTAATTTGAGTGGCGATATCTATCGGAAATTGGTCACACCAACTTTGAAACATACGTCGGTTCATGCTCAACAAATTTTCCAAAAATCATAACATGATCAAATGCACAGTACGATTTAATTCATTTGGAGTAATTTTTAGTGGCGTCATCTTTCGGAAACTGAAACCTTCTAGAAACAGGCTTATGCGCAACAAGTTTGCTAAAGATCATTAGATGATCAAATGCATAGTTAACTATTCTATAAAGAACATACTGACAAACATTAGTTTTTATATATCGCACTTGTTCAACAAGAGGGTATTAACTCAAAATTTTTAAATTTTCACTTTTTAGAAAAAATTGATGTGTAGTGGTCTTATCTACCCATTGTAAAAATCTGCCATCATTTTCACTATAATTTCGCCAAAAAAAACTACAGTTTTACCCCTCTTCTTTATATGAAAGTTTTTTGATTTAACTGAAAATTTTTAAATTTTGATCAAGTGCGATATGAATATTAGGGTGTTGCAAAAAAATGTAATAAATGAAGATCTGCTCGATTTTGAGCAAACTTCACATAAACCAACTACTAAATAATCCGAACAAGGCCTAAAAATTTGATTTGGATTGTTGAGCCCGTTCTTGAGTTATAAAGTTACAACGAAAAGTAGCATTGATTTATATATATATATATATGTATATATCGGGTGGTTAAATTTCAAGGGCCGATGTTGATTTTAAATAAATTATTGTAATTTTATTTTATTATGATATATTGGTATTACTCAATTATGTATGGAACAAAATATCGGCCAAATGGGCGCCGCAACCACGGCGGCACACCTTCATCCGATGGTCCAAATTTTCAAATTGAGTAAGTCTGAAATAGAGAATTGTCAAATAAAATTCGGAAAAAAACTTGGCGTTTAGGTGTGGTTCACATTCAACATCGGCCCTTACAATTTAACCACCCTTTAGATAGAAAATAGATTAGTTAACATAGCATCCTTTATCGTCGATTAGCTTAAAGCAATAACACGCAGTCGATGCAAAATAAATAACATTATCTGTAGAACAAAAAGCTTTAAATAATGCGTCTAAATAACAAGAAATATAAAGCTTTATATCTCCTTTTCATCTCCTTTCTCTTTTTTCCGAAGAAGAAAACCCAAATCCCAGCTAGCATTTTTGGAAAATTTTAATTAAATATGAGTCTTTTTTGACTCCACTGCACGATTAAAATGATCATTTATGATATCATTTATGAGTCAAAAATTATCTTTTTGTGTGAGAAAATGGTACCTCACATGAGACTCTTCAAAACGAGTCTTTAATGACTCGTTTTGCAGATTAAAATATGACTGCACACATTTTGTTGGATATGTTAAAAAAAAAGAATAAAGAATAAATACTCAACACAGTATATCTATTTATAGAACACGTCATATCTATTTTTAGAACAGTGAAGTTGCGTTAATAATTACAGAAATTGATGTTGCCGAGACCGAGAATCGAACCTAGGCTGCTGAATATGATATGTTTTGCTTAATAGTCGAAGTGCTAACCAACTAAGCCAAATCACCCATAATGAGATACGAGTCTTTTTGTGGCATTTTTGTATTACCTAAAAATAGTTATATTACGTACATGTTACAAGATTTTTTGTGCTATTTTTAACTAGTCGCTTGCTAAACGTCTATGAGTCTTTTTGTACACTTTTTTGATCACCAAACGAATTGCACACATTCTGCTTTAAAAAATCGCTTTCAAGGTATTTTCTGAGTCTTTTGTGATTTTTTTTTATCACCAAACTGATTAAAATAACATAAAAAACGATCGTATTAGGATCATTTGCACTATAAGATTTTGACTGCACACATTCTGCAAGAATTTTGTTTTTTTAAACTAGTCGTTTTTTAGCATTTTAAGGAGTCTTTTTAGAATCTTTTTTGGATCACCAAGCTGATTTATCAGATTTCGATCATCTATACGAGTCCCAAAAGACTCATTTTGCTGATATTATCGTCAACAATCACCAAATTGCTAGCTGGGATAGTGTATATACATTATATACAATTGTATGGGTAGTCTTTGTCCGTGTGTTACTTAAGATTTTTGTTTGAGATTTTTTAATAAATGTCCTAAATCAAGAAAAAGCTTCTCAATAAGATTCCTGATTTTCGTGTCTAATTAATTATTATGTTGATGAAAACATAACAAAATTCTTCTCTATGTAATTGGAAATAACTTTATTAAGAAAAATCTTAATTTAATAAGTAAATCAACTAATAACATTGAAATAAAAATAAAATCTTAAGTATTTCCATATTAAAAACTTTTTTTTTGTAAATTTTCATTATTCTTTCCATAATTGTTCCCAATTGTCCCTTTTCATTTTAACATCATTAAACTAATTGCAAAAAGAATTTTTGTCTTTGAAAATAAAATCATGACTTTATTTAATTTTCTTAACATTTTGGCCATTGTTTGGCTCAAGTGAATGAAAAATAAGTAATAATTATTATTATTTTCTTCACTCATCTTCTTAAAATCTTTATGTCTCTAAATGGTTTTAGTGCAAGTTTTTTTTTTCTTATTCATTTAAGAATTTCCTATCAAATAACTAAAAATTTATTTGCCACTGGCACAAATTGAGCAGAAAAATACCTCCTAAATAATGGACGTCAACGAACGGTAAATGTTGAGGATCTTAAGCTGAATGTACGTGGCATTTAGCTGGGATTTACCATTTGAATGGCTTTGGCCACTAAATGAATGGCAGTTGGGAAAAAGCGAAAGGAATGAATTGAATATTGTCGTCGTTCTGTTGTTTTTTGAAGGTGGGGATGTGGAGTAATATATTTTTCGAAGGTAATTATTTCAATTTAGTAATTTAATTTTCTTTACGTTTAGCGAGAAGTTTTTAGTTTTAAAAGAAAATTGAAAAAGTTTTTTTTTTTTGAGTTAAATATTTTGAAGGTAAAATGTTTTTGATAATTAGAAAAACAATTTTCTTGCACAAAATACTATTAATAATATGGATTTCACTGACTGAACTTAGTTTTTTGCTTATAACTTAAGTGATACAGTAAATAAAATTATTCTAAAAATACTTTGAGATATAAGACATAATAACGAAAGTTTCGTGTAATTATCTCAAATCATATAGCTGTCAAAAATCTTTTAAGTCTAAATTTAGCATTTATAATTTTCTATACAAATTCAATTAATTTTATATGATAATAAAGAAACTTTGATAATAAACCCATTTCCTATTGAAAAAAGTCACAGTAACCTTAATTTCTGAAAATTAAGTGCTATTTTAGATTTTTGGGATATTTTGGGTTAAGGAAAATTTTGACTCAATTTAGCTTTTTGCTTATAACTTAAGTGATAGAGTAAATAAAATTATTCTAAAAATACTTTGGGATATTAGACATAATAACAATGCTTTAACGAAAGTTTCATGTAATTATCTCAAATCGTTTAGCTGTCAAAAATCGTTAAATTCCAAATTTAGCATTTATAACTTTCTATATAAATACAATCAATTTTAAATGATAATAAAGAAAATTTTGATATTAAACCCATATCAGATTGAAAAAAGTCACAATGACCTTAATTTCTAAAAATTAAGTGCTATTTTAAATTTTCGGGATATTTTGGGTTAAGGAAAAATTTGACTCAATTTAGCTTTTTGCTTATAACTCAAGTGATAGAGTAAATAAAATTTTTCTAAAAAAACTTTAAGATGTAAGGCATAATATCAAATGCTACAACGAAAGTTTAGTTAAATTACTTTAAGTCATTTAGCTGTTAAAAATCATCGAAGTCAAAATTTAATTTAATAACATTTTTTATAAATATAATAAATGGTTTTTGAAAAAAGAAAATTTTGATACAAAAATTATGTTCTACTGAAGAAGGTCTTAGTAACTGTAGTTTCAGAAAATTAAGTTCTATTTCTGAGTTTTTGGCTATTTAGGGTTAAAAAAACATTTTGACTTAATTTAGTTTTTTGCTTATAACTTAAGTGGTAAAGTAAATAAAATATTTCTAAAAAATTTTTAAGATTTAAAACATAATACCAAATGCTACAATGAAAGCTTCGTTTAATTATCTTAAATCGTTTAGCTATCAAAAATCATCAAAGACTAAATTTGCCAGTTATAACATTTCAGTTCTTTTAAACCTATTTTTCAAAATATTTCTAATAAATTTATTCATAATATCAGTAAGCTTAATTCTTGTATATTTAAATACATTATCCTGTTAACTAAATTATATCCTTAACCATGTCCTGTGACTAATCCTGCAAAGTTTTATTGAATAACTGATGAATAATAAAGAATCTCAACATGATTTTATTTTCATACAGACAAGTACAAAAATCCATTCATGCATTAATGATATAATTACGATTATAATTTGAATTTTTTCATTTATTTTAATATTAGTTTTGAGTACATTCAAAAGCCTTAAGCTATTTTAAAATATATTCCGAAATTGTTGGTTATTTGTTACTCATGTTCAGTTCAAATAACAATGGAGTCTATATAGAAACAAAACGAATAAAATATATTAAGTTTATTAACTATTATTTGTTTAAACCTTAAACGGGACAAGGGAACAAAACGTTCCATTGTGCTAAGTATTGCCATAGTTTTCATAAGATCAGTTCTGCGAGTATTCTACATTTTCTCCTATTCTAGTTCTATTCTAGTTCTGTTCTAGTTCTGTTCTAGTTCTTTTCTAGTTCTGTTCTAGTTCTGTTCTAGTTCTGTTCTAGTTCTGTTCTAGTTCTGTTCTAGTTCTGTTCTAGTTCTGTTCTAGTTCTGTTCTAGTTCTGTTCTAGTTCTGTTCTAGTTCTGTTCTAGTTCTGTTCTAGTTCTGTTCTAGTTCTGTTCTAGTTCTGTTCTACTTCTGTTCTAGTTCTGTTCTAGTTCTGTTCTAGTTCTGTTCTAGTTCTGTTCTAGTTCTGTTCTAGTTCTGTTCTAGTTCTGTTCTAGTTCTGTTCTAGTTCTGTTCTAGTTCTGTTCTAGTTCTGTTCTAGTTCTGTTCTAGTTCTGTTCTAGTTCTGTTCTAGTTCTGTTCTAGTTCTGTTCTAGTTCTGTTCTAGTTCTGTTCTAGTTCTGTTCTAGTTCTGTTCTAGTTCTGTTCTAGTTCTGTTCTAGTTCTGTTCTAGTTCTGTTCTAGTTCTGTTCTAGTTCTGTTCTAGTTCTGTTCTAGTTCTGTTCTAGTTCTGTTCTAGTTCTGTTCTAGTTCTGTTCTAGTTCTGTTCTAGTTCTGTTCTAGTTCTGTTCTAGTTCTGTTCTAGTTCTGTTCTAGTTCTGTTCTAGTTCTGTTCTAGTTCTGTTCTAGTTCTGTTCTAGTTCTGTTCTAGTTCTGTTCTAGTTCTGTTCTAGTTCTGTTCTAGTTCTGTTCTAGTTCTGTTCTAGTTCTGTTCTAGTTCTGTTCTAGTTCTGTTCTAGTTCTGTTCTAGTTCTGTTCTAGTTCTGTTCTAGTTCTGTTCTAGTTCTGTTCTAGTTCTGTTCTAGTTCTGTTCTAGTTCTGTTCTAGTTCTGTTCTAGTTCTGTTCTAGTTCTGTTCTAGTTCTGTTCTAGTTCTGTTCTAGTTCTGTTCTAGTTCTGTTCTAGTTCTGTTCTAGTTCTGTTCTAGTTCTGTTCTAGTTCTGTTCTAGTTCTGTTCTAGTTCTGTTCTAGTTCTGTTCTAGTTCTGTTCTAGTTCTGTTCTAGTTCTGTTCTAGTTCTGTTCTAGTTCTGTTCTAGTTCTGTTCTAGTTCTGTTCTAGTTCTGTTCTAGTTCTGTTCTAGTTCTGTTCTAGTTCTGTTCTAGTTCTGTTCTAGTTCTGTTCTAGTTCTGTTCTAGTTCTGTTCTAGTTCTGTTCTAGTTCTGTTCTAGTTCTGTTCTAGTTCTGTTCTAGTTCTGTTCTAGTTCTGTTCTAGTTCTGTTCTAGTTCTGTTCTAGTTCTGTTCTAGTTCTGTTCTAGTTCTGTTCTAGTTCTGTTCTAGTTCTGTTCTAGTTCTGTTCTAGTTCTGTTCTAGTTCTGTTCTAGTTCTGTTCTAGTTCTGTTCTAGTTCTGTTCTAGTTCTGTTCTAGTTCTGTTCTAGTTCTGTTCTAGTTCTGTTCTAGTTCTGTTCTAGTTCTGTTCTAGTTCTGTTCTAGTTCTGTTCTAGTTCTGTTCTAGTTCTGTTCTAGTTCTGTTCTAGTTCTGTTCTAGTTCTGTTCTAGTTCTGTTCTAGTTCTGTTCTAGTTCTGTTCTAGTTCTGTTCTAGTTCTGTTCTAGTTCTGTTCTAGTTCTGTTCTAGTTCTGTTCTAGTTCTGTTCTAGTTCTGTTCTAGTTCTGTTCTAGTTCTGTTCTAGTTCTGTTCTAGTTCTGTTCTAGTTCTGTTCTAGTTCTGTTCTAGTTCTGTTCTAGTTCTGTTCTAGTTCTGTTCTAGTTCTGTTCTAGTTCTGTTCTAGTTCTGTTCTAGTTCTGTTCTAGTTCTGTTCTAGTTCTGTTCTAGTTCTGTTCTAGTTCTGTTCTAGTTCTGTTCTAGTTCTGTTCTAGTTCTGTTCTAGTTCTGTTCTAGTTCTGTTCTAGTTCTGTTCTAGTTCTGTTCTAGTTCTGTTCTAGTTCTGTTCTAGTTCTGTTCTAGTTCTGTTCTAGTTCTGTTCTAGTTCTGTTCTAGTTCTGTTCTAGTTCTGTTCTAGTTCTGTTCTAGTTCTGTTCTAGTTCTGTTCTAGTTCTGTTCTAGTTCTGTTCTAGTTCTGTTCTAGTTCTGTTCTAGTTCTGTTCTAGTTCTGTTCTAGTTCTGTTCTAGTTCTGTTCTAGTTCTGTTCTAGTTCTGTTCTAGTTCTGTTCTAGTTCTGTTCTAGTTCTGTTCTAGTTCTGTTCTAGTTCTGTTCTAGTTCTGTTCTAGTTCTGTTCTAGTTCTGTTCTAGTTCTGTTCTAGTTCTGTTCTAGTTCTGTTCTAGTTCTGTTCTAGTTCTGTTCTAGTTCTGTTCTAGTTCTGTTCTAGTTCTGTTCTAGTTCTGTTCTAGTTCTGTTCTAGTTCTGTTCTAGTTCTGTTCTAGTTCTGTTCTAGTTCTGTTCTAGTTCTGTTCTAGTTCTGTTCTAGTTCTGTTCTAGTTCTGTTCTAGTTCTGTTCTAGTTCTGTTCTAGTTCTGTTCTAGTTCTGTTCTAGTTCTGTTCTAGTTCTGTTCTAGTTCTGTTCTAGTTCTGTTCTAGTTCTGTTCTAGTTCTGTTCTAGTTCTGTTCTAGTTCTGTTCTAGTTCTGTTCTAGTTCTGTTCTAGTTCTGTTCTAGTTCTGTTCTAGTTCTGTTCTAGTTCTGTTCTAGTTCTGTTCTAGTTCTGTTCTAGTTCTGTTCTAGTTCTGTTCTAGTTCTGTTCTAGTTCTGTTCTAGTTCTGTTCTAGTTCTGTTCTAGTTCTGTTCTAGTTCTGTTCTAGTTCTGTTCTAGTTCTGTTCTAGTTCTGTTCTAGTTCTGTTCTAGTTCTGTTCTAGTTCTGTTCTAGTTCTGTTCTAGTTCTGTTCTAGTTCTGTTCTAGTTCTGTTCTAGTTCTGTTCTAGTTCTGTTCTAGTTCTGTTCTAGTTCTGTTCTAGTTCTGTTCTAGTTCTGTTCTAGTTCTGTTCTAGTTCTGTTCTAGTTCTGTTCTAGTTCTGTTCTAGTTCTGTTCTAGTTCTGTTCTAGTTCTGTTCTAGTTCTGTTCTAGTTCTGTTCTAGTTCTGTTCTAGTTCTGTTCTAGTTCTGTTCTAGTTCTGTTCTAGTTCTGTTCTAGTTCTGTTCTAGTTCTGTTCTAGTTCTGTTCTAGTTCTGTTCTAGTTCTGTTCTAGTTCTGTTCTAGTTCTGTTCTAGTTCTGTTCTAGTTCTGTTCTAGTTCTGTTCTAGTTCTGTTCTAGTTCTGTTCTAGTTCTGTTCTAGTTCTGTTCTAGTTCTGTTCTAGTTCTGTTCTAGTTCTGTTCTAGTTCTGTTCTAGTTCTGTTCTAGTTCTGTTCTAGTTCTGTTCTAGTTCTGTTCTAGTTCTGTTCTAGTTCTGTTCTAGTTCTGTTCTAGTTCTGTTCTAGTTCTGTTCTAGTTCTGTTCTAGTTCTGTTCTAGTTCTGTTCTAGTTCTGTTCTAGTTCTGTTCTAGTTCTGTTCTAGTTCTGTTCTAGTTCTGTTCTAGTTCTGTTCTAGTTCTGTTCTAGTTCTGTTCTAGTTCTGTTCTAGTTCTGTTCTAGTTCTGTTCTAGTTCTGTTCTAGTTCTGTTCTAGTTCTGTTCTAGTTCTGTTCTAGTTCTGTTCTAGTTCTGTTCTAGTTCTGTTCTAGTTCTGTTCTAGTTCTGTTCTAGTTCTGTTCTAGTTCTGTTCTAGTTCTGTTCTAGTTCTGTTCTAGTTCTGTTCTAGTTCTGTTCTAGTTCTGTTCTAGTTCTGTTCTAGTTCTGTTCTAGTTCTGTTCTAGTTCTGTTCTAGTTCTGTTCTAGTTCTGTTCTAGTTCTGTTCTAGTTCTGTTCTAGTTCTGTTCTAGTTCTGTTCTAGTTCTGTTCTAGTTCTGTTCTAGTTCTGTTCTAGTTCTGTTCTAGTTCTGTTCTAGTTCTGTTCTAGTTCTGTTCTAGTTCTGTTCTAGTTCTGTTCTAGTTCTGTTCTAGTTCTGTTCTAGTTCTGTTCTAGTTCTGTTCTAGTTCTGTTCTAGTTCTGTTCTAGTTCTGTTCTAGTTCTGTTCTAGTTCTGTTCTAGTTCTGTTCTAGTTCTGTTCTAGTTCTGTTCTAGTTCTGTTCTAGTTCTGTTCTAGTTCTGTTCTAGTTCTGTTCTAGTTCTGTTCTAGTTCTGTTCTAGTTCTGTTCTAGTTCTGTTCTAGTTCTGTTCTAGTTCTGTTCTAGTTCTGTTCTAGTTCTGTTCTAGTTCTGTTCTAGTTCTGTTCTAGTTCTGTTCTAGTTCTGTTCTAGTTCTGTTCTAGTTCTGTTCTAGTTCTGTTCTAGTTCTGTTCTAGTTCTGTTCTAGTTCTGTTCTAGTTCTGTTCTAGTTCTGTTCTAGTTCTGTTCTAGTTCTGTTCTAGTTCTGTTCTAGTTCTGTTCTAGTTCTGTTCTAGTTCTGTTCTAGTTCTGTTCTAGTTCTGTTCTAGTTCTGTTCTAGTTCTGTTCTAGTTCTGTTCTAGTTCTGTTCTAGTTCTGTTCTAGTTCTGTTCTAGTTCTGTTCTAGTTCTGTTCTAGTTCTGTTCTAGTTCTGTTCTAGTTCTGTTCTAGTTCTGTTCTAGTTCTGTTCTAGTTCTGTTCTAGTTCTGTTCTAGTTCTGTTCTAGTTCTGTTCTAGTTCTGTTCTAGTTCTGTTCTAGTTCTGTTCTAGTTCTGTTCTAGTTCTGTTCTAGTTCTGTTCTAGTTCTGTTCTAGTTCTGTTCTAGTTCTGTTCTAGTTCTGTTCTAGTTCTGTTCTAGTTCTGTTCTAGTTCTGTTCTAGTTCTGTTCTAGTTCTGTTCTAGTTCTGTTCTAGTTCTGTTCTAGTTCTGTTCTAGTTCTGTTCTAGTTCTGTTCTAGTTCTGTTCTAGTTCTGTTCTAGTTCTGTTCTAGTTCTGTTCTAGTTCTGTTCTAGTTCTGTTCTAGTTCTGTTCTAGTTCTGTTCTAGTTCTGTTCTAGTTCTGTTCTAGTTCTGTTCTAGTTCTGTTCTAGTTCTGTTCTAGTTCTAGTTCTGTTCGAGTTCTAGTTCTGTTCTAGTTCTTTTCATGTTAAATTTGAAAACCCCTTCAAAGGTTAAATTTTTATAATTTAGTTATACTAAAGCTGAAAGTTAAGGCATGGGTAGGATGATTAGAAATCATTTTAAACAATACCATTATAAGGATACAACTTTGCCTTGTTATTACGTTTCAATAAATTTAATGCAATAAAAAATCCTTAATGAAATAGTAATAAAAATAAGAGGAAATATTGGAAAAAAATACATTTAATAAAAATTCAATCTCTATCAATGACTGACTGACTAGAGCTGAACTATAAGCTTAACAAGGACAACAAGGATATGAATAAAAACATAAAGGAAGTATATATGTTGGTAGTATAGTCACATAAAATTATACATATTTACATACGTAACTAGAATATTTAACAAACAATAAAAAAGTGCTTATTACAAAAATTCACGATTTGTTGAAAATGTATATAAAAGTACGAATATCAGAAAAATGTAGGAAAAAAGTCAGCAGTAATACTGGAGAGAAAAAAACTGAAATGGCTTTTTGAAAAATCATAATGGCAGCTAGTAACCAAAGTTGTAGCTACAACTAGCAATGAAATACAACAAACCACCACTACTAATAAGGCTAACACCCCCTCCTCAAAAAATAACTTGAAGCATATCCTTACAGCCATTTACATTTACATACACATTAATATTTATACAGGATATATTTATGTATGTGTGTGTAGTTACTTTGAATACCAACAACAGCACCGTTGTGTCCCATTAGCAGTCATCAAGTTCAACATTGGAATGATGACTCTGATGATGTTGATGATTATTACAAAGCAGCCCCCACCCACCTTCAAAACTCATCCCCTGGCATTACTAAATATCAAATGAAAGACCACTTAAATGAAAAAAATATAAAAAAAAAATATGGAAAATATAGCAACAACGAGCAATGTATTTCGCATTTCAAACTGCAACCCACAAAACATGAGTGTGTAGAATTTTTTTCTACTT
Source organism: Stomorhina lunata (assembly GCA_933228675.1). Classification (NCBI taxonomy): domain Eukaryota; kingdom Metazoa; phylum Arthropoda; class Insecta; order Diptera; family Rhiniidae; genus Stomorhina; species Stomorhina lunata. Next base: position 47,082,181 of record OW121742.1, on the reverse strand, counting down.
TTTATATTTTTATTCTTAATTTCACAATCAACTACCACCCCATATTATTTTGGTCCATTGACGCTGAGGGCTTCTAGAGAACAATAATAGCAGAAGCAAAATGGAAATAAAAAAACAGCCATACCTCCTGCATATCAAAAGCTTTAGAAAAAATCAGCTCCGGCTTTACATTTATGCTTACTCAGCATATTCCCTCTTTGCTTTATAAATTTTTTTATATATACATTTTTTTGCCATTATGACTCTTATTTGAATACATAATATACACACATATTTTTACGGAAAAAAATCACTCCATGGTAAATGTATACAGTCTCATACCACTGTGCAGAGAATCCCAAGAAATATTGCTAGAACTCAAAAAGAACTAAACTGGAACATTGCTAAAAGGGAACTAGAACAGAACTAGAACAGAACTAGAACAGAACTAGAACAGAACTAGAACAGAACTAGAACAGAACTAGAACAGAACTAGAACAGAACTAGAACAGAACTAGAACAGAACTAGAACAGAACTAGAACAGAACTAGAACAGAACTAGAACAGAACTAGAACAGAACTAGAACAGAACTAGAACAGAACTAGAACAGAACTAGAACAGAACTAGAACAGAACTAGAACAGAACTAGAACAGAACTAGAACAGAACTAGAACAGAACTAGAACAGAACTAGAACAGAACTAGAACAGAACTAGAACAGAACTAGAACAGAACTAGAACAGAACTAGAACAGAACTAGAACAGAACTAGAACAGAACTAGAACAGAACTAGAACAGAACTAGAACAGAACTAGAACAGAACTAGAACAGAACTAGAACAGAACTAGAACAGAACTAGAACAGAACTAGAACAGAACTAGAACAGAACTAGAACAGAACTAGAACAGAACTAGAACAGAACTAGAACAGAACTAGAACAGAACTAGAACAGAACTAGAACAGAACTAGAACAGAACTAGAACAGAACTAGAACAGAACTAGAACAGAACTAGAACAGAACTAGAACAGAACTAGAACAGAACTAGAACAGAACTAGAACAGAACTAGAACAGAACTAGAACAGAACTAGAACAGAACTAGAACAGAACTAGAACAGAACTAGAACAGAACTAGAACAGAACTAGAACAGAACTAGAACAGAACTAGAACAGAACTAGAACAGAACTAGAACAGAACTAGAACAGAACTAGAACAGAACTAGAACAGAACTAGAACAGAACTAGAACAGAACTAGAACAGAACTAGAACAGAACTAGAACAGAACTAGAACAGAACTAGAACAGAACTAGAACAGAACTAGAACAGAACTAGAACAGAACTAGAACAGAACTAGAACAGAACTAGAACAGAACTAGAACAGAACTAGAACAGAACTAGAACAGAACTAGAACAGAACTAGAACAGAACTAGAACAGAACTAGAACAGAACTAGAACAGAACTAGAACAGAACTAGAACAGAACTAGAACAGAACTAGAACAGAACTAGAACAGAACTAGAACAGAACTAGAACAGAACTAGAACAGAACTAGAACAGAACTAGAACAGAACTAGAACAGAACAGAACTAGAACAGAACTAGAACAGAACTAGAACAGAACTAGAACAGAACTAGAACAGAACTAGAACAGAACTAGAACAGAACTAGAACAGAACTAGAACAGAACTAGAACAGAACTAGAACAGAACTAGAACAGAACTAGAACAGAACTAGAACAGAACTAGAACAGAACTAGAACAGAACTAGAACAGAACTAGAACAGAACTAGAACAGAACTAGAACAGAACTAGAACAGAACTAGAACAGAACTAGAACAGAACTAGAACAGAACTAGAACAGAACTAGAACAGAACTAGAACAGAACTAGAACAGAACTAGAACAGAACTAGAACAGAACTAGAACAGAACTAGAACAGAACTAGAACAGAACTAGAACAGAACTAGAACAGAACTAGAACAGAACTAGAACAGAACTAGAACAGAACTAGAACAGAACTAGAACAGAACTAGAACAGAACTAGAACAGAACTAGAACAGAACTAGAACAGAACTAGAACAGAACTAGAACAGAACTAGAACAGAACTAGAACAGAACTAGAACAGAACTAGAACAGAACTAGAACAGAACTAGAACAGAACTAGAACAGAACTAGAACAGAACTAGAACAGAACTAGAACAGAACTAGAACAGAACTAGAACAGAACTAGAACAGAACTAGAACAGAACTAGAACAGAACTAGAACAGAACTAGAACAGAACTAGAACAGAACTAGAACAGAACTAGAACAGAACTAGAACAGAACTAGAACAGAACTAGAACAGAACTAGAACAGAACTAGAACAGAACTAGAACAGAACTAGAACAGAACTAGAACAGAACTAGAACAGAACTAGAACAGAACTAGAACAGAACTAGAACAGAACTAGAACAGAACTAGAACAGAACTAGAACAGAACTAGAACAGAACTAGAACAGAACTAGAACAGAACTAGAACAGAACTAGAACAGAACTAGAACAGAACTAGAACAGAACTAGAGAACTAGAACAGAACTAGAACAGAACTAGAACAGAACTAGAACAGAACTAGAACAGAACTAGAACAGAACTAGAACAGAACTAGAACAGAACTAGAACAGAACTAGAACAGAACTAGAACAGAACTAGAACAGAACTAGAACAGAACTAGAACAGAACTAGAACAGAACTAGAACAGAACTAGAACAGAACTAGAACAGAACTAGAACAGAACTAGAACAGAACTAGAACAGATAGAACAGAACTAGAACAGAACTAGAACAGAACTAGAACAGAACTAGAACAGAACTAGAACAGAACTAGAACAGAACTAGAACAGAACTAGAACAGAACTAGAACAGAACTAGAACAGAACTAGAACAGAACTAGAACAGAACTAGAACAGAACTAGAACAGAACTAGAACAGAACTAGAACAGAACTAGAACAGAACTAGAACAGAACTAGAACAGAACTAGAACAGAACTAGAACAGAACTAGAACAGAACTAGAACAGAACTAGAACAGAACTAGAACAGAACTAGAACAGAACTAGAACAGAACTAGAACAGAACTAGAACAGAACTAGAACAGAACTAGAACAGAACTAGAACAGAACTAGAACAGAACTAGAACAGAACTAGAACAGAACTAGAACAGAACTAGAACAGAACTAGAACAGAACTAGAACAGAACTAGAACAGAACTAGAACAGAACTAGAACAGAACTAGAACAGAACTAGAACAGAACTAGAACAGAACTAGAACAGAACTAGAACAGAACTAGAACAGAACTAGAACAGAACTAGAACAGAACTAGAACAGAACTAGAACAGAACTAGAACAGAACTAGAACAGAACTAGAACAGAACTAGAACAGAACTAGAACAGAACTAGAACAGAACTAGAACAGAACTAGAACAGAACTAGAACAGAACTAGAACAGAACTAGAACAGAACTAGAACAGAACTAGAACAGAACTAGAACAGAACTAGAACAGAACTAGAACAGAACTAGAACAGAACTAGAACAGAACTAGAACAGAACTAGAACAGAACTAGAACAGAACTAGAACAGAACTAGAACAGAACTAGAACAGAACTAGAACAGAACTAGAACAGAACTAGAACAGAACTAGAACAGAACTAGAACAGAACTAGAACAGAACTAGAACAGAACTAGAACAGAACTAGAACAGAACTAGAACAGAACTAGAACAGAACTAGAACAGAACTAGAACAGAACTAGAACAGAACTAGAACAGAACTAGAACAGAACTAGAACAGAACTAGAACAGAACTAGAACAGAACTAGAACAGAACTAGAACAGAACTAGAACAGAACTAGAACAGAACTAGAACAGAACTAGAACAGAACTAGAACAGAACTAGAACAGAACTAGAACAGAACTAGAACAGAACTAGAACAGAACTAGAACAGAACTAGAACAGAACTAGAACAGAACTAGAACAGAACTAGAACAGAACTAGAACAGAACTAGAACAGAACTAGAACAGAACTAGAACAGAACTAGAACAGAACTAGAACAGAACTAGAACAGAACTAGAACAGAACTAGAACAGAACTAGAACAGAACTAGAACAGAACTAGAACAGAACTAGAACAGAACTAGAACAGAACTAGAACAGAACTAGAACAGAACTAGAACAGAACTAGAACAGAACTAGAACAGAACTAGAACAGAACTAGAACAGAACTAGAACAGAACTAGAACAGAACTAGAACAGAACTAGAACAGAACTAGAACAGAACTAGAACAGAACTAGAACAGAACTAGAACAGAACTAGAACAGAACTAGAACAGAACTAGAACAGAACTAGAACAGAACTAGAACAGAACTAGAACAGAACTAGAACAGAACTAGAACAGAACTAGAACAGAACTAGAACAGAACTAGAACAGAACTAGAACAGAACTAGAACAGAACTAGAACAGAACTAGAACAGAACTAGAACAGAACTAGAACAGAACTAGAACAGAACTAGAACAGAACTAGAACAGAACTAGAACAGAACTAGAACAGAACTAGAACAGAACTAGAACAGAACTAGAACAGAACTAGAACAGAACTAGAACAGAACTAGAACAGAACTAGAACAGAACTAGAACAGAACTAGAACAGAACTAGAACAGAACTAGAACAGAACTAGAACAGAACTAGAACAGAACTAGAACAGAACTAGAACAGAACTAGAACAGAACTAGAACAGAACTAGAACAGAACTAGAACAGAACTAGAACAGAACTAGAACAGAACTAGAACAGAACTAGAACAGAACTAGAACAGAACTAGAACAGAACTAGAACAGAACTAGAACAGAACTAGAACAGAACTAGAACAGAACTAGAACAGAACTAGAACAGAACTAGAACAGAACTAGAACAGAACTAGAACAGAACTAGAACAGAACTAGAACAGAACTAGAACAGAACTAGAACAGAACTAGAACAGAACTAGAACAGAACTAGAACAGAACTAGAACAGAACTAGAACAGAACTAGAACAGAACTAGAACAGAACTAGAACAGAACTAGAACAGAACTAGAACAGAACTAGAACAGAACTAGAACAGAACTAGAACAGAACTAGAACAGAACTAGAACAGAACTAGAACAGAACTAGAACAGAACTAGAACAGAACTAGAACAGAACTAGAACAGAACTAGAACAGAACTAGAACAGAACTAGAACAGAACTAGAACAGAACTAGAACAGAACTAGAACAGAACTAGAACAGAACTAGAACAGAACTAGAACAGAACTAGAACAGAACTAGAACAGAACTAGAACAGAACTAGAACAGAACTAGAACAGAACTAGAACAGAACTAGAACAGAACTAGAACAGAACTAGAACAGAACTAGAACAGAACTAGAACAGAACTAGAACAGAACTAGAACAGAACTAGAACAGAACTAGAACAGAACTAGAACAGAACTAGAACAGAACTAGAACAGAACTAGAACAGAACTAGAACAGAACTAGAACAGAACTAGAACAGAACTAGAACAGAACTAGAACAGAACTAGAACAGAACTAGAACAGAACTAGAACAGAACTAGAACAGAACTAGAACAGAACTAGAACAGAACTAGAACAGAACTAGAACAGAACTAGAACAGAACTAGAACAGAACTAGAACAGAACTAGAACAGAACTAGAACAGAACTAGAACAGAACTAGAACAGAACTAGAACAGAACTAGAACAGAACTAGAACAGAACTAGAACAGAACTAGAACAGAACTAGAACAGAACTAGAACAGAACTAGAACAGAACTAGAACAGAACTAGAACAGAACTAGAACAGAACTAGAACAGAACTAGAACAGAACTAGAACAGAACTAGAACAGAACTAGAACAGAACTAGAACAGAACTAGAACAGAACTAGAACAGAACTAGAACAGAACTAGAACAGAACTAGAACAGAACTAGAACAGAACTAGAACAGAACTAGAACAGAACTAGAACAGAACTAGAACAGAACTAGAACAGAACTAGAACAGAACTAGAACAGAACTAGAACAGAACTAGAACAGAACTAGAACAGAACTAGAACAGAACTAGAACAGAACTAGAACAGAACTAGAACAGAACTAGAACAGAACTAGAACAGAACTAGAACAGAACTAGAACAGAACTAGAACAGAACTAGAACAGAACTAGAACAGAACTAGAACAGAACTAGAACAGAACTAGAACAGAACTAGAACAGAACTAGAACAGAACTAGAACAGAACTAGAACAGAACTAGAACAGAATTGAAATGGAGGTATTTTAGCTAGAAAGGAACTGGTAAAGATCTAAGTCTAAAGTGGAGCTACTAAGAGAACCTATTTCAGAATCCCTGAATTAATAAAAATTTTTCTGCTTCGGTGTTTTTCTACTTTTAGCTTTTCATTGCCTTCTTGCCACGTTGTTAGCCACCATGTTATTTTTGTTATACTTTTAAATAAGGATATTTTTTCTATTCTTTTTAAGGATTTCTTTGTGTGTTCAAAACCAGATTTAAGGTCCTGTTTGTATACATTTATTTCACATTTTCAACAAATAAAAAAAAATCTATTACTTTGACTTGTGTCCGTGTGTATTTGCATGTATTTATGGTTTTATATTGTTTTTTTTTTTTGTTATTTTATTTAAAAAGCACTTATGCACTGAGAGAAATTAGGTGGATTGTGTGAGAAATTATTTGTTGAGAAGCCCTAATAAAAATTGTTTGCTTAACGGAGTCAAAAGCAAATAAATTTTAGGCTGCATATTTTTGCATTTAAAGGTAAGGTTACTCAATATTTTGTCTATATGTTAATAGTGAATTCTGGAGATTTAAAGAAGTTTTCCATTATTATCATTTAATTTCTCTTAGTGTTTTTTGTACATAATTTTTCCCCAATTTGTGTAGATTTCTTTTAATCTTTTCTTTTTACTTTTTCTCTGTTGCCATAAAATAATTTCTTTTTCTTCATTTACGCTCATCAGCTTTTAATTTTATGCTATACATTTTTTATTTTTCCATTTACTTTTCAAAAATTTTTTGCGCATTTTCGTGACTTTTATGCATTATTCCTTTGGCCATAAGAAAAAAAAATGGAAAATATTTTCTTAAAAAAAAAAATGGGGAAAAGAAATGAAAAGTATCCCCTAACTTCTACGAATTGCTAATGAGATCTACTCAAACTAAACAAGCCATGGCTAAAGAATTACAAATTTTTTTTTTATTGCTAAAAGGACATTTTGCTTTTATTTTTAATTTCTATTTATTTTCCAATTCAACGATAAAAATTATGTCCTTTTAAAAACTGAAACGAATGTATAGAACGACCTGCTTGTCCGCAACAAGAGCAGCCAAAGTCAAACTCTACCCCCACCATATCTCCCCGGGAGCAGAGATATGGTGGTGGCGTTAAACTCCAAGTGGCTGACATGTCCTTCTATTTTTGAAGCGCAACTAATGCCTGACAACTACAAGCAACTGAAACTCACACACTTTCACATTTATAATTTTTACTAGAATAAGAAGAAAGTTGAAAAACTTTATTTTAAGAAAATGTTTAAGTGTATGAGTGAGTGTCCTTATGGTTTTGTAGCCGTAGCCGCTGTCGTCTGTGTATGTTTGATGTTTTGCGTTTGTGTTAAATTAGAAAAATGTAAATTTATTTTAATTAAGATAAATAAGTAACAAAATGTTTTTATGGAAATTACATTAACGAACGATGATGATGTTACTTGTTCTAACTTGTTTCTTTCCTTCTTTTCGTCCTGTACGTGTTAGTATGTCTTTCATCTCGCTTTTCAGGATCTTTCAATACTATAACAATTTTTATGAGAGGACACTCTAGTGACGTGTGACTGATTTTCCAACAAGTTTTTTTTCTGCCTTCATTTTTCTTTCTTGTTGCTTTTTTTAATTAGGAAGAAATAAAAAAGTATTTAAGGGACTTACAGTGGGAGGACTGGGAATTATATGTCCTTGTAGCTAAAAATTATTTATTTTAGAAATTATTTTACACATAAATCAAGTCCTCATCCGTTGATTGCGTTTAAGCTAACTTTTAGGTACAGATTCCATGTCATTGCTCAGATTTTAGTTCAGGGGCCAAATTACCGCATTTTATATCGATCGAAATCTTAGATATTTTCAGAACATTTGTATAGCATACTTTAAGGATAATCAAAATTATTTAAAAGATACACAGTTTACTATATTTTAAAACTCTTTGCATCAAAGTAGCTTTGAACATCCCTAAAGTATACTTCACAATATTTGCTTAAAAGTCCGAGTTTTAGATCGATATCGAAATACGGTAACTTGGCCCCAGGTCTCAGTACAGATGCTCAATTGCTGCATTCGATATCGATCGAAAACTCAGTCCTTGAAGCAAATAATGTATAGCATACCTTAGGGATTTTCAAAATAATTTATTTTGCAAAAAGTTTCATACAATTTTATATCTATTTCAATTTTATATTAACTGAAATTCTTTTACTATCAGGGAACTTTTGACAAAAAAGTTACAACATAGTAAACCTTATATGTTTTCTAATATTCAGATAATCTTAAAAGTATGCTACACAAATGTTTATGAAATATCTTACATTTCGATCGATATAAAATGCGGCGATTTGGCTCCAGTTTTTAATTTATATCCTAATTTCTATAGGTTCTGGTCTTGTCAGATCATAGGTCTTTTCCTAGTTTCTCCTATAGTCCTTATTAAATTTCAAATTTCTGATTTTAGTGCAGACCTTTTTTCTGGTCTTAACTCTTGTCAAATTTCAGTTCTTAGTTAGGTCGTAGTTAAGGTATAAGCGCAGGTCCCAATGCAGAGCCTAGTTGTCTTACAGCCTCTGTTCCTAGTTCATGTTTCACGATCATTTTAAGGTTTTTCCTATGTGATATTTTAGGTCTCAGTTTATGTTCAAAGTAAGGTTTTGTGTTTGGTCCTTGTACAGGTCTTAATGCGGATCCTCGTTTAGGTTTCGCTACAAGTTTGAAATCTAGTTCAGTTCTAGTACAGATTCAAGTTAAGATTCTAGTTAAGTTATCTAATCAGATTTCCAGTTCAGATTCTGGAGCAGCTTCTACTTCAGGTCCTCATTTATTTCCTAGTTCAAATCCCGGTTTACCTCCCAGTTCAATTTCGTTGGTTTCATGTAGAAAAGCTCTAACTCACATATTAAAAATTTTACAGTAGAAGGTAAAAACTGATTTAAAACAAATTTTTTAAATGCAGATTATTTTTAAATTGAAGAATCAATTTGGTTCCCAAAATTTTAAACATATAAAAAACTAAATTGAGATAGGACTTTTTGAATTCTCATTGCAGAGCTTAACTTAGGACTTTTTTCTGCAGTGATCAAAACAAGTTATATTAAGGAAAGCTTTACATAAGAAATGTTTTTTATAGGAAAGCTTTTGATAGCAAATGCTTTCAACACTAGATTTTTCTATATTTAAAGTTTTCTATGCGGAAGCTTTCGATATTGAAAGTCTGACTTGGAATGTTTTCTATATGAAATCTTTCGATATTTAAAGTTTTATGAAGGAAATCAAAAGTTTTATATAGCAAATCTTTCCATAAAGAAAGATTTATATAGAAAATCTTTAGATATTGGCATTTTTTTTATTGGAAAGCTCTTGATAGGGAATGTTTTTAGTAGAAAGCTTTAGATATTAAAAGTTACCTTTTGGAAATCTATTATTTTCAATATTTTGATCTTCCTATATCGAAAGCTTATTTTAGAAAACCTTTCTACATCGAAAGTTTTATATTAGAAATAATGATAGTTTTTTATTGGAAAGCTTTTGATGTGGAATGTTTTTAGTAGAAAATTTAAGATATTAAAAGTAACGTATAGGAGAGCTTTTCAAATTGAAAGTTGTAGACAAAAGTTTAATATAAAATACATCCAACCGAAAGCTTTAAGATTCGAAAGTTTTCTATTATTTGTTGATGCAACGACGCATAATTTGGCGAGATAGGGCTTTTAAAAAAATTTGTTTTAGGAATAAGTAAGGGCTTTTTAGAAAACCGCTTATTTGGATAAAATTGCCTTACATTTTTGTGAGTATTTGCGTTAAATGCATTGGCATCAAATAAAAAAAAAAACACAACAAAAAAGTGTGGGTTAGACCCTTTCTACATGAGACCAACGATTTGTAGATTTTTGCCTCGGTCCTATTTGAGGTATTAGTTTATCTCCAAAATTAGGTTTTGTACAGGTCCCAATGCAGGTCCTAGTTCAGGTTCTCGTTTAGGTTTTATTTACTTCTAGTTTTAGAACTCGTTCAGTTCTAATTTAGGTTCATACGTATAAAGACCCTTGTAAAAGTATCAGGTAAGAACATATTACACTTCCTAATTCAGATTCTAACGTAGGTCATTGGAACCCGGTTCACCTCCAAGTTCAGGTAATTTTTAAGCTCTAGCCCTCGTCAGGTCTTAGTTTATATATAAAGTAAGGTTTAGTGTTTGGACCTTGTACAGATCCCAGTGCAGCTCCTATTGGTGGTTCTAGTTTATGTATCCGTTCTGGTTTTACTTCTAGTTCCCAGATCTGGTCCGGGTTTATCTTCTAGTCCAGCTTTTAGTTCATATTTCAGATCAAGTCCTTATTCAGGTTCTAGTTAAGATCGTAAATCTTGTCTTAACTGCTTACAGTTTTTTTCAAGATCTACCCCAGACTTGGTACAGATCCTAGTTTAAGTTATAGTTAAGTTTTCAATTACTATTTAAGTTCCAAGTTCATGTTCATGTTCTAGTACAGGTCCTACTTCAAGACCTAGTTCAGATTTTTTGTTTAGATTCTAGTTCAGTTTTTGGTTCGGATCTTGACTAAGGTTCTACGTTAGGTACTATAACAGGTTCTAGTTCAAATTTTAAGTAAATTTTAGTTCTTTATGTGTCACTGTGCAGATGAACAGTATTACAATTTGCAAATTATGAATGGAAAACTTTTTTATTTGAACGATGGATGGGAAAAAATCAGTTCAGTCCTATATAAGTTCATAAAATTTTTTTTGGTATTCAATAAAATTTTTTACAATATAAAAAGAATTTTTTTTAATACTTTATGTGTATTTGTGCGAATACATAAAACTTTATCATTGAATTTTCATCGATTACACTAGTCGACAAAAATTAAGTAAAGCAAAAAAAGTCAATAGAACAGTTTTTTTTAAAGTTCGATTAAAGATGGATTTGCCGTTCTTTCAATAAATCCCATGAAAAAGAGAGTCTATCGCTTTGACTCTAATTCGGAAACAAATAATGGAGATGATTCTAAATTGTGTTTTGATAACCCTAGGGTTAATCGTGAGCCGCAGTGGTATAGCAGGTTAGTCATCCGCCCAGCATACCAGAGATCCCAAGTTCGATCCCCGTGTTAGAATGTCGTGTTAATTATGTATGTACGTAGGGTTAGCAAAATACATAATCGGAGAGACTTTGCCCAACATTTTTATAAAGACTTTGGTTAGGTTCTCGTGAGAATTTCTCAAAAGTTCGGATTTTAAATTTAAGAACCAAAATCCTGTCGTTTGGTGTTATTTTCATAACAATTTTTTTTCTTTTTTTTCAGTTTAACCATTTTAATTTTAAAACTTTTAATTAACAACCTTAATACTGGAATTTTGTTTGCTGAATTAAGCAGACTTTTCAAGCTTTGCCTTTTGTTCTCCTCCAACCCTAGGCCGACCAACTGGCCAAGCGCAAATTGAGTGGATGGGAAGAAAAAAGTTCTGAAGCCATTAATTGGACTATTCATGTGTAAAAGTTTAGGTGTTTATTGAAAAGGATTAAAGTAACAAAATTGTATGTATTTATATATGACTAAATCATTGGAATATATAGAGAACCACGATTTCTATCAAAAATGGTAAGCCTAGACTTATCTTGGATTTCCATCGCCTCAACTGTGGACAATGACCTCCTCGTAGTATCATCAGGGGAACTATGTTAACATACGTTAATGTGGTGAGCTGAAATGTGCCGCGAGTTCTCAAATCAGAACATAAAAAAATATGGGTTACGACGTCGAGCTAGTAACCTACTCCTGGAAAAAAAATTACTATGTAAAAGCTTAAATTAAAATAAAAACGGACTCCTCTATTGTCAGAAGAGAATGGCCAAAACTTCGAATGACCAAGTAAAAGAAAATCTTTCAAAGCATGGCCTACGAAATTGGAGAATATGCGCCCAAGACCGTAACAGATTATGAATACAGGCAATTTAAGTAAAAAAATTAAAAAAAAAAATTAAAATTAAAAAAATTATCTATAGAAAAATTTCCAATCGAAAAATTTTTAATAAAAAATTTCCAATCGAAAAATTTTTAATAAAAAATTTCCAATAGAGAATTTTTTAATAAAAAAAATTTCTATAGAAAAAATTTGGAAAAAAAAATTTTTTTAGAAAATATTTTGATAAAAAGTTGTCTATAGAAAAATTTTTGAAAAAAAATTTTCTATAGAAAAATTTTTTATAAAAAATTTTCTATAGAAAAATTTTTTATAAAAAATTTTCTATAGAAAAATTTTTTATAAAAAATTTTCTATAGAAAAATTTTTTATAAAAAATTTTCTATAGAAAAAATTTTGAAAAAAAAAATTTTTCTATAGAAAAATTTTCTATCAAAAATTTCTAAGAAAAATTTTTGATAAAAAATTTTCTATAGAAAAATTTTTGATAAAAATTTTCCATAGAAAAATTTTTGATAAAAAAATTTTCTATAGAAAAATTTTTAATAAAAAAATTTTCTATAGAAAAATTTTTGATATAAAAAATTCTAAAAAATTGTTGATGCAAAAAATTTCTATAGAAAAATTTTTATAAAAGAATTTTAATAAAAAAAATTTCTATAGAAAAATTTTTGTAAGAAAATTTTCTGCAGAAAATTTTTTGTAAGAAAATTTTCTACAGAAAAATTTTTGATAAACAAATTTTGATACAAAAATTTTGCATAGAAGAATTTTGGATAAAAAAGTTTTCTATAGAAAAATTTTTGATAAAAAAATTTTTTATAGACAAATTTTTAATAAAATTTTTTTTTTTAGAAAAATTTTTGTAAGAAAATTTTCCATAGAATAATTTTTGATAAAAAATTTTCTATAGAAAAATTATTGATAAAAAAATTTTGATAGAAACATTTTTGATAAAAATTTTCTATAGAAAAATTTTTGATAAAAAAATTTTTTAAAGAAAATATTTTGATAAAAAAAAATCGAAAAATTAGGTTTTATCAGGCTTGAGTTCATTTTTAATTTTCAAATTATTAATTTGAAAATTTGAAAGTAATAATGTGGAGAAAAACTGAAAAAAAATTTTTTGAACGCGGCTAGTGGATTGCAATTTCTGTCCCGCCACAGGACGTCATCAGCACTTAGCGCCCTCGACCAAAGTCGAGTTATCAAATTGCAGAGATAATCATCAATTTAACTCATTGAGTTTGATCGAACATCACTACGTTTAATTGATTGTGTATTCTCCTATTCCAAATTAATAATTTGAAAATTAAAAATGAACTCAAGCCTGATAAAACCTAATTTTTCAATTAAAAAAAATTTCTATAGAAAAATTTTTGATAAAAAATTTTCAATAGAAAAATTTTTGATACAAAATTTTCAATAGAAAAATTTTTGATAAGAAATTTTCTATAGAAACATTTATGATAAAAAATTTTCTATATAAAAAATTTTGACAAAAAAATTTTTGATAAAAAAATGTTTGATAAAAAAATTTTTGAAAAAAAATTTTCTATAGAAAAATTTTGGATAAAAAAATTTTCTATAGAAAAATTTTTAATAAAAATTCTCCATAGAAAAATTTTTGATAAAAATTTTCTATAGAAAAATTTTTGATAAAAAATTTGTTATAGAAAAATTTTTGTAAAAAAATTTTCTATAGAATAATTTTTGAAAGATTTCTGCTAAAAATATTTTCTATAGAAAAATTTTTGATAGAAAATTTTCAATAGAAAAGTTTTTGCTAAAAAATTTTCCACAAAAAAATTTTTGATATTAAAATTTTCCATAGAAAAATTTTTGATAATTAAAAATTCTAAAAAATTGTCTATAGAAAAATTTTTGATAAAAATTTTCAATAGAGAAATTTTGATAAGAAAATTATCTATAGAAAAATTTTTGTAAGAAAATTTTCTATAGAAAAATTTTTGTAAGAAAATTTTCTATAGAAAAATTTGGGTAAGAAAATTTTCAATAGAAAAAATTTTGATAAAAAAATTTTCGATAGAAAAATTTTTGATAAAAAAATTTTCGATAGAAAAATTTTTGATAAAAAAATTTTCAATAGAAAAAAAATTTCTATAGAAAAATTTTTGATAAAACTTTTTTTTATAGAAAAATTTTTGATAAAGAAAAAATATAGAAAAATTTTTGATAAAAAAATTTTCTATAGAAAAATTTTTGGTAAAAATATTTTTTACAGAAAAATTTTTGATAAAAAAAAATATAGAAAAATTTTTGATAAAAAAATTTTCTAGAGAAACATTTTTTCAAAAAGAAGAGTATTCGCATTTGATCCCAAATCTGTTACATTTATTTATTAATGTAACAGACCAATTTATTGATAAAAAGCCAAAAAATGTTTGCGGTTGGTTAAGTCATCTCTTCAGGAGGATTATCCCCAATTTAGACAGATCGAAAACCTCGCATTATTACTAAATTTACAAACATAACTTTTAAGAATTATGTTCATAAACCAAAAGTAAAAGCGTAGATTATCGACTGAACAAAAACAAACATTTTTCAGTTTTCATCTACCTTCACTTCCCACATTCTTGCTGAAGCCGTCGGCTACTAAGTATATGCAGAATGCTGTGAAGAAGGGGGGGGGTAAGATGTTTTAAAATAAACAAGTTTATTTTAAAAATAAGCTGAATGCATGCAGTTTTATCAAAAAATAACAAAATAGTCGGGATGTAAATATTATTCAAAAAGAAGAGTATTCGCATTTGATCCCAAATCTGTTACATTTATTTATTAATGTGACAGACCAATTTATTGATAAAAAGCCAAAAAATGTTTGCGGAAAAACCAAATTCCTCGACGCGTTTCGATGGTTGGTTAAGCCATCTCTTCAGGAGGATTAAAAATTTTTGATAAAAAAAATTTTCTAGAGAAAAATTTTTGATAAAAAAAGTATAAAAAAACGGCAACTCTGCCGACTATTTTTTATTCTGTCTCTTTACGCCAGTCCGTACCTATTTTTTTTATTAGGCGTTCTACTAGTGTTAATATTAGGCTATAAAAATGTTTCAGGAATTGGACTATTAAGAGGTAAAAGTAACTATTTCGAGAGTTACGGTTGGAACTATGTATGTGAAATTGAAGTATTCAAAGAGCCATGATTGAGACTAGAATTTGACTTATAAATCTCTGATAAATCCACCCACATTCCTACCCATCATATACTAATTCTCATCCATTTATCTAAATATTCAACATTCTATCCCTCTCAAGTATTTATGTGCAGTAACGTTTCTATTCTTCTTTCCATTCACTTCTCTACTATCAACTATGGAAAAATGCATTATAGTTTTTAAAAGTCACAAAAGAAAAAAAAAATGGAATGAATCAAGTTAAGTTCATAGTCTAAAATATTATTGTTATATGGACTCATATTTTAAGTGATTGTGATTGTTCGCAAACGTAGGCATTTGATGGCATAAATATTTGAAGTGTGTAAAAGTATTATCGTTGCATATGATTATGATTTGCATATGATTTACTTAAAATCCATTCATCCGTCCATCCAAGCATCAATTCTTTTTTTACACATTTTACATTTACGTAATGTAAAATGTATTTACATACACAAAATGTGTACTCGAGTACTTTATAGTCGTATGTATTTATGTATGATATCCAGTAAATAAGTACCAGTACAAGTACTTTTAGTATTGCAAAAGAATAATAAATAATCTTTGCCTTTGTATTTGTGTATAATATACTCTTAAACAATAGTCAAAGTGTGCGAGAGTATATGTATGTGTGAATGGTGGGAGAAGAGGAGGTTTGAGTCGTTTTTAAGTATGTACTTAGGAAACGTAATTGCATTTTTAATGCATTCTCCTCATATTGCAACATTTTATTGTTTTAGTCAATGATTTACATTTTACTGTTTCTATTCATTCGTTTGCATTATTTCAGTTTGTTTTTTTTTAGTATTACTTCATAGATATCTGTGTACCTCTTACCCTACATCATTAGATTTTGCTGCAAGTTATCTATTCAATTGATACTTAAATAGTAACAGACACTGACTCATCAATCTGGGTTTTACGGTATATTATTGCATAAGATTTTGTTAATGATAATTAAAGTTATAATTAAAGATTTAAGTATGCATAAATTTTATGTCGAAGTTGGATATTTTCTAATGCTTGTATCTTTGTTAATGGTTTTAGTCTATAAATATTTTGACTAGAGTTACAATTAGTATATATATACTATATAAATTTCCCAGATTGCCAAATAAATTGGAGTTGGAAAGAGCTGCGATTACTAGGAGAATTGGACAACATAGAGAACCACGATTTTGCTAGGAATTCGACTATATCGAGGGCTACGATTGGGATATGAATTTGACTATATCGAGAGCCTCGATTGGGCTAGAAATTCGACTTTATCGAGAGCCACAATTAGGATAAAAATTTGACTTTATTGAGAGCCTCGATTGGGCCAGGAATCTGACTATAAACAGAGCCCCGATTGTTCTAGGAATCTGACTATAAAGAGAGCTACGTTTGGGCTAGAAATCCGACTTTAAAGAGAGACACGATGGGCTAGGAATTCGACTTTATCGAGAGCTACGATTAGGATAGAAATTTGATTTTATCGAGAGCCTCGATTGGGCTAGGAATCTGACTATAAACAGACCCCCGATTGTTCTAGGAATCTGGCTATAAAGAGAGCTACGTTTGGGCTAGAAATCCGACTATAAAGAGAGACACGATTGGGCTAGAAATCTGACAATAAAGAGAGTCACGATTGGGCTAGGAATCTGACAATAAAGAGAGTCACGATTAGCATAGAAATTTGACTATATGGATAGCCACGATTGGGCTAGAAATCTGAATATAAAGAGTGGGCCAGAAATCTGACTATATAGACAATACCGATTAGGATAGGAATCCAACTATATAGAGGGACACAATTGGCATAGAAATTTGACAATATAGAGGGTCGTGATTGGGCTAGGAATCTGACTATAAAGGGATACATGATTCGGCTATTAATCTGACTATAATCTGACTATATAGGAATCAAACTATATTGAGGGACTATATAGTGGGACACAGATTTCTGGCCACGATTGGGCCAGAAATCTGACTATATAGACAATACCGATTAGGATAGGAATTTAACTATATAGAGAGACACGATTTATATAGTGGGACACAGATTTCTGGCCACGATTGGGCCAGAAATCTGACTATATAGACAATACCGATTAGGATAGGAATTTAACAATATAGAGAGACACGATTGGATTAGGAATCTGACTTTAAAGAGAGACACGATTGGGCTAAAAATTCGACTATAATGAGAACCATGATTGGGCTAGGAATCCAACTATATAGAGGGACACAATTGGCATAGAAATTTGACAATATAGAGGGTCGTGATTGGGCTAGGAATCTGACTATAAAGGGATACATGATTCGGCTATTAATCTGACTATATAGAGGGCCACAATTGGGCTACGAATCTTATTATGAAGAGAGCGAAGACTTGACTAGGGTTTGACTACAAATAAAGCCACAAATTACATAGAAATTTGACTATATAGTGGGTCACTGTTGGACTAGAAATCTGACTATAAAGGGATGCACGAATCTAACTATATAGAGAGCCACGATTGCGCTAGGAATCTGACTATAAAGAGAGCCACAATAGGCATTGAAATTTGAGTATATAAAGGGCAACGATTGTGATAGGAATTTGATTATATAGAAATAGAGGACTATATGTGACAGATCATAGAGAAAGGGACCTAAGGGTATTTTGCGCACATAGAGAAAGGGTCCTAAGGTAAAAAAATAGGGGTAACAAAATAAGGTTATAAAATAATATTTAAATCTTTAAAATAGCTCTCCTGAAGAAAACTGTTTTTAACCTTAGGTCCCTTCCTCTAAGAGATTTTGTATAGAACATTTGATTCTATACTTAGAGTACATTTGATTGTATTTGGAATAGAAGTTTGACAATATAGAGACTCTTGATTGAACAGCTGTGACCAAAATTTAACTGGATAAAGAGCCACGATTGGGAGGGAATTTCGACTGTATAAAAAGGGACGATTAAAGTACAAAAGGAGCTAGGTCACTGAAACTTGGCTGGCTGGACCCCCATGTAAACCTTGTAATCAAACTTCAGGTCGTAATTCTAAAGATAATTTGATAAAATTTGGCACAGATCATTTTTTTGATAATGGGACCATGGCTATTGAAATTCGTCAAAATCGGTTGATTATTTGTGGTACCTCCCATAGGTCCCACTACCCGAAATTGATATATTGGCCACAATATCAATATTTTTTCATGAAATTTAAAACAAGTACTGCTTATGTAAACTAAAATAACTGTACCAAATTTCGTTAAAATCGGTCCATAATTGTCCATAGCTCCCACACAAACTCTTCTGTCAAAACGCACAAAATGAGACAAAAATCACTAAAACGCTCGTAAATCTAAAGGTAATAAGAATTTTGGGTTTTCTTACATACACAATTTTTGTAAAAACTGTAAGCAACTTCCCAAATTTCGAGACAATCGGTTCACATTTGACCCTAGCTCTCATATAAGTCTAAATGACGGAAACAGCTCAAATATATAAGTTTTGGGAACATTTTTGTATGAATTTAGCAAATATTTGTCTTTATACAAGAAAACGAACACCTTAGACCTTAGTTGTGAATGGTATTGTATGATCGGGCTTGACCGACTAAAGCACTTTCTTACTTGTTGTTTTTTTTTTTTTTTGTAATATATTTATCAACCATTTTTCTATAGAATTTTTTTTTTTTGAAATCTTCTATAAAAATTTTTTTTGTCAAAAATTTGGAATACAAAATTTTTTTATCAAGAATTTTTCTATAGAAATTTTTTTTTAGGAAAAATGTTTCTATAGAAATTTTTTTATCAAAACTTTTTTTAGAAAAAATTTTTCTATAGAAAATTTGTTTAGAATAAATTTTTTTAGAAAAAATTTTTTTTAGTAAAAATTTTTCTATATGTATAATATATATAAAATTTTTCTTATATTATTTTTATAAAAAATTTTTTTTGGAAAAATTTTTCTATAAAAAATTTTTTTAGGAAATATTTTTCTATAGAAAATTTTTTTAGGAAAAATTTTTCTAAGAAAATTTTTTTAGGAAAAATTTTTCTATAGAAATTTTTTTATAAAAAATGTTTCTATAGAAATTTTTTTATCAAAATTTTGTTTGGACAAAAATTTTCTATAGAAAATTTTTTTAGAAAAAATTTTCCTATAGAACATTTTCTTAGTAAAAATTTTTCTATACAAAAATTTTTTATCAAACTATTTTTATAGAAATTCTTTTTATCAAAAAAATTTTTTTAGGAAAAATTTTTCTAAAGATTTTTTTTTATCAAAAAATTTTCTATTGAAAGCACTTTCTTACTTGCTGTTTTTTTTTTGTAATATATTTATCAACCATTTTTCTATAGAATTTTTTTTTTTTGAAATCTTCTATAAAAATTTTTTTTGTCAAAAATTTGGAATACAAAATTTTTTTATCAAGAATTTTTCTATAGAAATTTTTTTTTAGGAAAAATGTTTCTATAGAAATTTTTTTATCAAAACTTTTTTTAGAAAAAATTTTTCTATAGAAAATTTGTTTAGAATAAATTTTTTTAGAAAAAATTTTTTTTAGTAAAAATTTTTCTATATGTATAATATATATAAAATTTTTCTTATATTATTTTTATAAAAAATTTTTTTTGGAAAAATTTTTCTATAAAAAATTTTTTTAGGAAATATTTTTCTATAGAAAATTTTTTTAGGAAAAATTTTTCTAAGAAAATTTTTTTAGGAAAAATTTTTCTATAGAAATTTTTTTATAAAAAATGTTTCTATAGAAATTTTTTTATCAAAATTTTGTTTGGACAAAAATTTTCTATAGAAAATTTTTTTAGAAAAAATTTTCCTATAGAACATTTTTTCTCTACAAAAATTTTTTATCAAACTATTTTTATAGAAATTCTTTTTATCAAAAAAATTTTTTTAGGAAAAATTTTTCTAAAGATTTTTTTTTTATCAAAAAATTTTCTATTGAAATTTGTTTGTCAAAAGTTTTTTAAATTTTTTTTTTACAGAAAAATATTTCTATCGAAAATTTTTCTATACAAAAATATTTTTATCGAAAATTTGTCTTTACAAAAAATTTTAATCTAAAATTTTTCTATAGAAAATTTTTTTTTAAATATTTTTATCAACAATTTTTCTATAGAAGATTTTTTTTTCAAAAAATTTTCTATAAATTTTTTTTTTTGTCAAAAATTTTTATAAACAAAATTTTTTTATCAAAAATTTTCTATAGAAATTTTTTTATCAAAAATTTTCTATAGAAATTTTTTTATCAAAAATTTTCTATAGAAATTTTTTTATCAAAAATTTTCTATAGAAATTTTTTTATCAAAAATTTTCTATAGAAATTTTTTTATCAAAAATTTTCTAAAGAAATTTTTTTATCAAAAATTTTCTATAGAAATTTTTTTATCAAAAATTTTCTATAGAAATTTTTTTATCAAAAATTTTTCTATAGAAAAATTTTTGTATCAAAAATTTTCTATAGAAATTTTTTTATCAAAAATTTTCTATAGAAATTTTTTTATCAAAAATTTTCTATAGAAATTTTTTTATCAAAAATTTTCTATAGAAATTTTTTTATCAAAAATGTTCTATAGAAATTTTTTCATCAAAAATGTTTTTATAGAAAATTTTATTAGGAAAAATTTTTCTGTAGAAAATTTTTTTAGCAAAATTTTTTCTATAGAAAAATTTTTTTATCAAAACTTTTCTATAGAAATTTTTTTATCAAAAATTTTCTATAGAAATTTTTTTATCAAAAATTTTCTATAGAAATTTTTTTATCAAAAATTTTCTATAGAAATTTTTTTATCAAAAATTTTCTATAGAAATTTTTTTATCAAAAATTTTCTATAGAAATTTTTTTATCAAAAATTTTCTATAGAAATTTTTTTATCAAAAATTTTTTATAGAAATTTTTTTATCAAAAATTTCTATAGAAATTTTTTTATCAAAAATTTTCTATAGAAATTTTTTTATCAAAAATTTTCTATAGAAATTTTTTTATCAAAAATTTTCTATAGAAATTTTTTTATCAAAAATTTTTTATAGAAATTTTTTTATCAAAAATTTCTATAGAAATTTTTTTATCAAAAATTTTCTATAGAAATTTTTTTATCAAAAATTTTCTATAGAAATTTTTTTATCAAAAATTTTCTATAGAAATGTTTTTATCAAAAATATTTTTATAGAAAACTTTTTTAGGAAAAATTTCCTATAGAAAATTTTTTTAGCAAAAATTTTTCTATAGAAAATTTTTTTTATCAAAAATTTTTCTATTGAAATTTTTTTATCAAAAGTTTTTTAAAAAATTTTTCTACAGAAAATTATTTCTATTTCTCTTTCGAAAAATAAATAATAGTGTCGTGGCAACAATGTTCGAGATTATATTTCTTTGTTCTCTCGAACCAAGTATTTTGTTGCTATAAATTAAATTTAGATTTTGTTTCTTGTGTATTTTGTTTGTGTAATTCTTTAACAAAGCGGCTTTTAGTACTGATTTTCACGAGTTTAATCGTGATATTTACGAAAATAAGAAAAAGTCTTCGGCTTCTGGTGGTATGGGCTGTCATCGCCTGCTTATAAGTGAACTATATATATTTTCATTTAATGGGAAACTATATGAAAATTTGATGAAATTTAATATGACCCCATCTTTATTTTACATGGAAATTTCTTTTTTGTATCTACTTAAACTTAAATCAAATTTATTACTTTACCACCTTTCAAATCATATTTAACAAAGCGGAAATATATCCAGATCAAAAATTGATACATTCAAATAAATTGACATAATCCTGTCAGGAGAAAAAAAAATAAACCAGTTTTTTAATAATTTTCAGGAGATTTTCTCAACAAAAAAGTATCCTATTAATGAATGAATGTGTATATGAAACGTTTCAACATCTGTACAATTAAATATCATATCAAATATACATACATTTCTATAAAAAGGAGTTGAGGGAAAAAAATCAGGTAAAAATTTCCGTTAAAAATATTCAGCCACATTTTTTGGGATATTAATGGGAAACTGAATTTAATGCATTTAAATGGGAAATAATCAACATAAATAAATGTTAAAAATTTATATGTAAAAATGGTAATATTTTTAGAATTTTTCACTATTTTTTTAGGTGAGTTCATTTTTTTTTTTTTGTGAGAAAAGGGTTAAATTGTTTAGGGGATTTTAAATAGAACAAAAGGGAAGGGAAGCCAGATTCAAGCAGGAAAAGACGTTCAAACATACTCGTAGAGAGTTTTTGTCAAACAAGTACCGAAATGATGTCCTGTTTACACATACGAGTATATGGATGTATGTATGTATGTGTGTGTGAGTGTTTAGGAGCATATGCAAATTATTATTTTTGTTTTTCCATAAATCTAAAGAATGATGTTGTTGATGTTTCTAGGGTTTCTGAGATGCTGACAGAGAAAAAATCTACAAATAGTTACGAGTATAGGAAAGAAAAGCAAAAAAATAAAATAGAACACAATTGTATTATCTGTGACTATTTTTGTGTTATTAAAAAAGGGAAAAGAAAAGGGTTACAACAATCACCTTTTTAAATCATTTTGTGTTTTTTTTTTTAACAAAAAGGATATGTAAGGATATGACAACTGTTTTTTTTTTTCATGAATGAAATGTCATTGCTTTTTTTTAGCCTTTGTCTATCTTTTGATTAAACGAAAGTAAAGTGTCTTAAGTTTTGTTAGACATATGTCCCCGTAAAATTTTCAAAAATTCTTAATTATTCAAAAATCGATCCTTACTCTAAGAAATTCCCACGTTTATGCTTTCAATACTTAAATTTGAATATTAATATTTTTTCTTTATTTTCTTAAAGAAAGAAATCCTCTCATGCTGTTTTTGTATTTGTCGTCTTTCACTTAATGTCACACTTTTATTTCAATTTCAATTTATTCGGGTTTCTTTATTTTCAATTTCCTTTTCTTATGCTAATTATTTAATTGTATTTCTAAGTTTTTTGTAATACTTTGAAATAAAGAAATTCTTAGGAATAGTATTTCTGTTTTTCGGTTAATGTAAACAGGTTCTTCTTAGCGGATTTCTTTTCATTTCTAAGAAAGTCTTTGTATAAAGTTTGAAATGAATTAAAATTACAATTTTTTTTATTTAATTAGATTAAATTTTTTTGTAACTTTAAGTGCTTTCTCGGCGAGGTACAATTAACAGCATGACAAAGTTTCTTTTATATCTTGAAAAAATATTCTTATAAGGGTCGGTTGTACTTAAGACAAATTTGTTTCATATGAATTGGAATTCAATTCGTTATTTTAGGCTTTCGACAGATGAGAACATCCAAAACTAACATTGGGCTACACATAGATCCACAATTTTGACTTAACTAAGGCTATACACCGAGACACGATTTTGTCTTGAATTCTTCTATACACAGAACCACAATTTTCTCAAAATTCAGATTAACCCTCGCGTACTCATAAGCTTAAAATGGTTCCAGTTTTAAACTGACAAAGAACTACTTAAATATGGGTGTGCAAGGGTTAATTGTTATAAAAATGTATAAAGTTGTTTTCAATCGATTTGTTGAATATTCATTGAAATATAACAATAAAAACATATAAACTTTAGTACCCTTTTTTAAAAAATTGAATATTTTAAAAATTTTACTTTTGACCCTGGTTATAAAAGGGTTAATATCATCCGATTTCAACCAAATTTCTATACTTATACGCATTGAAGCAATAATAACAAGTAAAAAAGTGCTATAGTCGGTCAAGCCCGACCATACGATACCCTTCACCGCTAAGGTCAAAGGTGTTATTTTTCCTGTACCAAGACAAATATTTGCTAAATTTTGACATCATACAAACATTTTCTCAAAACTTATATATTTAAGCTGTTTCCGTCATTTGGACTTATATGAGAGCTAGGGTCAAATGTAGACCGATTATCTCGAAATTTGGCAAATTGATTACAGTTGTCACAAAACTTATGTATGCAAAAAATAAACTCAAAATTCTAATTACACTGCTCTGCAGCCAAATCCTCCTTTTAATAAAACTATGTGGACCACATGAATTTTGATGCGCTAAACTCAGATCTGTTGTCGGTTTTTTTCCATCAGATCTGGATTTTTTTTATGGGCGTGGCAAAATTTTCCCCCTAAATTAGTCAGGTACGGAGACCTATTTCATCCTAACTCAAGAACGACTCATCTGATTTTCAAAATTAAAACACTTGAAGATGCATAACAAAATTGCATTTATTTTAGTCTGATATAATTTTTCTGTATCTCTTATCGTTTTGGAGTTATTTAGAAATTAATGGAGAAAAATTTTTTTTTCGTGCAAAATTCGTAATTTTTTTCAGGTTAAAAATGTAATTCAAAAAAAGATAAAGTAAAATTTTAACATTTTTCTAAGAGCTACATATCTTAAGAATGAAATAAGTAATAAACCATAAAAATCGGTTTAAAAATGTGAATTTTATTACCAATTATCAAAAAAATGATCTGTGCCAAATTTCATCAAAATATGTTTAGAATTGCGACCTGCAGTTTGATTACAAGGTTTACATGGTGGTCCAGCCAGCCAGTCAGACGGACGGGCGGACGGACGGACATCACTAAATTGACTCAGAAAGTGATTCTAAGCCTATTGGTATACTAAAAGGTGGGTCTAAACATTTATTCGTTACATACATCAGCACAAACTTATAATACCCTTTCCACCTATGGTGGTAATTATGCCCTTCTCCACCATAGGGGGAAAGCGTATACTGGGTTTGTGATGATGTTTTTACGGCATAGAAATATTGATATGTGATCCACCTTTTAGTACACCAATCGACTTAGAATCACTCCATGAGTTGTTTGAACGATGTCCGTCCGGCTGGCTGACCGGTTAGCCATGTGAGCTTTTTTATCATTGTACAGGTAGTAACATTAAAGATAATTTGATAAAATTTGGCACAGGCTCATATTTGTTGGCCGATCGGATTACTATTTCGGGAACCACCCATAGAGATGTCTTTCCGGAAAAGAGTTTTTGGTTCTTTAGAGCCACACATTTAGTTGTATTTCAATAATATTTAGCACAAATATTGCTTATGATAACTTTAACTAGTGAACCTAATTTTGAAGAAATCGGCCCATATTTGACCATACCTCCCACACAAGAAACATTCTCAAAAGACGTTATTATAAACATAACAGCACAAAAAAGTTTATAACTCTAAAGATAAATGCATTTGATTACTAAAACTTTGCACAGATACATAATTTGTAAATATAAACCAATAACCAAAATTTGTTAAAAATCGGTCCACAATTGACCCTAGCTCCCATATTAGGCCCTTCGCCGGAAATAATATAAATCTCGAAATTTTGAAAAAATAGCACATAGTAAATGTATGTATGTCTCTAAGACTTAAATAAGGACCAACAATTAAACAAGTTTTCGTTTAATTGTTGGTCCATATTTGACCTTAGTAGTGAAGGGTATTATATAGTTGGGCTTGACCGACTAAAGCTTTTTTTTGCTTGTTTTTAACTTAAATGTAGCATAAGCTTTTGCTCTATATATTAAGGTATTAGAATGTTTAACCATACGAGCTGCTGTTCTGATAGAAGTTTAAGATGCTTTTCGAAGAAGCTGCTTTCACTTTGGGCTTATGATTTCTTTCAGATGAGGCTTAGAGTACTCAAAGTAAGAATAAATAGAAATTGTTATTTACATTTCTATTTAAAGTGATTTCCCCTAATTTAAAATGCTTAGAAAACAATTTCCTCTTGCCTTTAATTACGGAAAATTTTCTTTTACTTTTCCTAAAATTTGCAATTTAATGGAAAAATCTTACTAAATATTAATTCCTGCTTTTCTTCTCAAGATTTAACAATTTATTTGAATTTATAATCCCATTGAGACATTTCTCATTTATGCCAGTTCTCAAGTGTTACATTATAATTTGTCAGAGTTATAAGCAGCCAACAATAAAAACAAATAAGAATTTATAGCAGGTCAAGGTAGGTTATGAGAGATACTACAGCAAAGAGAAATTTGCAAATAGTGAACCATAAATTTTATCTAAAAATTTTTCTAAAGAAACTTTTTTTAAAAAAAATTTATATAGAAGAATTTTGTTAAAAAAAAATTTCAAAAAAAAAATTTGTTAAAAAATTTTTCCATAGATAAATCTTCTTCAAAAATTTTCTATAGAAAAATTTTGTTCAAAAAATATTCTATAGAAAAATTTTGTTTAAAAAATTTTCTAACGAAAATTTTCTGTAGAAAAGTTTTATTCAGAAAAATTTTTATAGAAAAATTTTTACACAAAAACTTAAGTCAGAAAATTTTTTATAAAAAATTTTTAAAAGAAAAATTTTGTTTAAAAACTTTTGATAGAAAAATTTATTTCAAAAAATTTTCTATAGAAAAATTTTGTTAAAAAAATTTTCTTAGAAAAATTTTCTATAGAACAATTTAGTTTCCAAAATTTTAAATAGAAAAATTTTGTTTCAAAAATTTTCTATAGAAAAATTTCGTTCAAAAAATATTCAATAGAAAAATTATGTGTAAAAAATTTTCTAAAGAAAATTTTCTTTAGAAAAATTTTATTCAGAAAAATTTTTATAGAAAAATTTAAGTCAGAAAATTTGTTATAAAAAATTTTGTTCAAAAAATTTTTTAAAGAAAAATTTTGTTAAAAAAAATTTCTATAGAACAATTTAGTTCCAAAAATTTTCTATAAAAACATTATGTTACAAAAATTTTGTTCAAAATATACTCATTAGAAAGATTTTCTAATAAATATATAAAGAAAATTTTCTATACAAAAATTTTATTCAGAAAATTTTTTATAGAAAAATTTTAGTCAGAAATTTTGTTTAAAAAATTTTCCATAGATAAATCTTCTTCAAAAATTTTCTGTAGAAAAATTTTGTTCAAAAAATATTCAATAGAAAAATTTTATGTAAAAAATTTTCTAAACAAAATTTTCTATAGAAAAATTTTATTCAGAAAATGTTTTATAGAAAAATTTTAGTCAGAAAATTTTTTATGGAAAAATTTTGTTCAGAAATTTTTTTAAAGAAAACTTTTGTTGAAAAAACTTTTGATAGAAAAATTTAGTTCTAAAAATTTTCTATGGAAAAATTTTGTTCAAAAAAATTTCTTAGAAAAATTTTGTTCTAAAAATTTTCTATAGAACAATTTTGTTCCAAAAATTTTCTATAGAACAATTTTGTTAAAAAAATTTTCTATAGAAAAATTTAGTTTCAAAAATTTTTTATTGAAAAATTTTGTATAAAAAATTTCCTAAAGAAAATTTTTTTATAGAAAAATTTTAATCAGAAAATTTTTTTTCTATAAAAAATTTTAGTCAGAAAATTTTTTATGAAAAAATTTTGTTCAGAATTTTTTTTTGATAGAAAAATTTAGTTCAAAAAATTTTCTATAGAAAAATTTTGTTAAAAAGATTTTCTATAGAAAATTTTATTCAGAAAATTTTTTTCTACAAAAAATTTTAGTCAGAAAATTTATTTTCTACAAAAAATTTTAGTCAGAAAATTTTTGATGGAAAAATTTTGCTCAGAAATTTTTTTAAAGAAAACTTTTGTAAAAAAATTTTTGATAGAAAAATTTAGTTCAAAAAATTTTCTATAGAAAAATTTTGTTCAAAAAATTTTCTTAGAAAAATTTTGTTCTAAAAATTTTCTATAGAACAATTTAGTTCCAAAAATTTTCTATTGAAAAATTTTGTTCCAAAAATTCTCTATAGAAAAATTTTGTGTAAAAAATTTTCTATAAAAAAATTTTGTTCAAAAAATATTCAATAAAAATTTTGTGTAAAAAATTTTCTAAAGAAAATTTTCTGTAGAAAAATTTTATTCAGAAAAATTTTTATAGAAAAATTTCAGTCAGAAAATTTTTTATGGATAAATTTTGTTCAGAAATTTGTTTAAAGAAAACTTTTGTTGAAAAAATTTTTGATAGAATAATTTAGTTCTAAAAATTTTCTATAGAAAAATTTTGTTCCAAAAATTTTCTATAGGAAAATTTTGTTCCAAAAATTTTCTATAGAAAAATTTTGTTCCAAAAATTTTCTATAGAAAAATTTTGTTCCAAAAATTTTCTATAGAAAAATTTTGTTCCAAAAATTTTCTATAGAAAAATTTCGTTCCAAAAATTTTCTACAGAAAAATTTTGTTTAAAAAATTTTCAATAGAAAAATTTTCTAAAAAAAAATTTAAATCGGAAAATTTTCGATAGAAAAATTTTATTCAGAAATTTTTTTTTTTATAGAAAAATTTTGTTCAGAAATTTTTTTAAAGAAAAATTTTGTTGAAAAAATTTTTGATAGAAAAATTTAGTTAAAAAAATTTACTATAGAAAAATTTTGTTAAAAAGATTTTCTATAGAAAAATTTTATTCATTTAAAAAATTTTAGTCAGAAAATTTTTTATGAAAAAATTTTGTTCAGAAATTTTTTTAAAGAAAAATTTTGTTGAAAAAGTTTTTGATAGAAAAATTTAGTTCAAAAAATTTTCTATAGAAAAATTTTGTTAAAGAAATTTTCTATAGAAAATTTTATTCAGAAAATTTTTTTTCTACAAAAAATTTTAGTCAGAAATTTTTTAAAGAAAAATTTTGTTGAAAAAATTTTTGATAGAAGAATTTAGTTCAAAAAATTTTCTATAGAAAAATTTTGTTCAAAAAAATTTTCTATAGAAAAATTTTGTTCAAAAAATTTTCTATAGAAAAATTTGTTAAAAAGATTTTCTATAGAAAATTTTTGTTCTAAAATCTTTGTATAGAAAATTTTTACTTTAAAAACTTTCTATAGAAACATTTTTTTTCAAAAAATTTTCTATAGAAAAATTTTCTTCAAAAAATTTTTTATAGAAAAATTTTGTCCAAAATAATTTGCTATAGAAAAATTTTGTGCAAAAAAATTTTATATATTATAAATTTTTTCCATAAAAATGTCTATAGAAAAATTTTGTTCAAAAACTTTTCTATAGAAAAACTTTGTCAAAAAAAATTTTATAGAAAACCTCCGTCAAAAAAATTTTTTAATGAAAAATTGTTCTGTTCACAAAATTTAATTTTAAAATTTTTTATAGAAAAATTTTTTTCAGAAAATTTTCTATAGAGGAAAAAATTTTTATAAAAATTTCTATAGAAAAATTATGTTTAAAAAATTTTGTTAAAAGAATTTTCTATAAAATTATTTACTATAGAAAAAATTTGTTGACAAAAATGTGTTTCGAAAATTTTCCTAAAAAATAATTTTATTAAAAAAATTTTCTATAGAAAAAGAAATTTTGTTTAGAAATTTTCTATAGAAAAATTTTGTCCAAAGAATTTTATATAGACAAATTTTGCCCAAAAAAATTTGACCAAGAAATTTTTGAAAGAAAAATTTTCTTTAGAAAAATGTCGCCCAAAAATTTTTTTCAGAAAAATTTTCTATAGAAAAACTTTGTCAAAAAAATTTTCTATAGAAAAATTTTGTCCAAAAAATTTTATTCAAATATTTTCTATAAAAAAAAAAATTTATATAGTTTAAAGAAGTTCTCAGACTACATATAATTTGTAGGCGTTGCAAACATTAGCACCAATCCAATACAACCTCCCCATGTAGGGTAGTGTAGGGTATCACAAAAAAAAAGACGCTGAAAACAAAATATTAGCTCGTCCAACTTTTACTTTGTGCAACATTTCAACATAAACTTGGAGTGTTATTTAAACAAAATACAAAAGGAATGATTCCAACTGAGTCATAAATGATGGACTGGGGATTGGGGAATGCAGATAATGACAAACGGCTAAAAAAAATTTCAATTCATGATGAAGACAGCGCGTTGATGTTTATGAGCTCTTTTGGATCCTTATTACAATTCTTCTTTTTTTTTGTGTATGCACTTACTTACTCCATATAATTTCTGGTTGTGTGTCGGGTTTGATTGTAGAGAAATTTGCAACAAAATGAAAAAATGATTTCAAGACCACCAGCATCAGCAACAGTATCATGGACAACAACAACAACAACAGCAGCAAAGACATCATAGCCATCATCATCATCAGAGACATGATAGTCAACAACAGGCCACAGATCCACAGCATCACCAACATCATCTCTTCATCATCATCATCCTTCTTGCCATTATCTTTATTATTATCATTTCAATCTTCAATGGCAGCAGCGGCAGCGGCAACATTATTTAACATCAACTTTGGTATCATGTAATTAAAAGTGCACTCTTTGTAAAAATCACATCATCTCATTTCAATTCCATATATAAATATATATATATATATATACACACTTCCAACCAAGTCCACATCCAAACAAATCCAACAAACAATCAGGACACTCGGCAATTTGCAACAATTTTATAGAAGACAGTCGAATGAAAGGACAGACAGACATACATTGTGCATCATAGACCATCATCGTAAATGTTTTCCTTTAAAGAAGGAGTTTAAGTAGTAGAATATTAAATAATTCAAGACTTTTGAATAGTCGTCATAGTCAGTCGTCGTCATCATCACCGTCATAAACTCTGAATACTAAAATTCACATCTTAGGAGATAGAAAGACGATAAACAAAAAGCAAAACTAAGAATCACAAATATGCGGTCAATACGAACCAGATTGTACCGATTTTCAATAAAATTTTGTTCAAAAAATTTTCTGTAGAAAAATTTTGTTCAAAAAGTTTTCTGTAGAAAAATTTTGTTCAAAAAATTTTCTATGGAAAAATTTTGTTAAAAAATTTTTCTATAAAAAATTTTGTTCAAAAAATTTTCTATAGAAAAATTTTGTTCAAAAATTTTCTATAGAAAATTTTTCTTTAGAAAGTTTTTTAAGAGAAATTTTGTTTAGAAAATTTTTTATAGAAAAATGTTTGTTCAAAAATTTTCTATAGAAAAAATTTGTTCAAAAGTTTTCTGTAGAAAAATTTTGTTCAAAAATTTTCTATGGAATATTTTTGTTCAAAAATTTTCTATGGAAAAATTTTGTTGACAAATTTTCTATAGAAAAATTTTGTTCAAAAACTATTCAACAGAAAAATTTTGTTCAAAAATTTTCTATAAAAAAATGTTGTTCAATAATTTTTTATAAAAAAAAAATGTTGTTCACAAAATTTTTTATAGAAGAAATTTTGTTCACAAAATTTTTTATAGAAGAAATTTTGTTCACAAAATTTTTTATAGAAGAAATTTTGTTCACAAAATTTTTTATAGAAAAATTTCGTACAGAAAATCTTCTATAGAAAAAAGTGTTCTATTGAAAAAACTTTGTTTATAGAAATTTCTATAGCTCAAATATTGTCCAAAAGTTTTTCTATAGAAAAAATTTTGATAGCAAAAATTTTTCTATAGACAAAATTAAAAATTTATCAAAAATTTCTTTTTATAGTAAATTTTTAAAACTTTTTTATTTCTATAGGGAATTAAAAAAAAATTATTTCTAAAGGAAATTTTTCAAAAAATTTAATTTCAATAGGAAATATTTCAAAAATTTCTTTCTTTTAAGAAAAATAATTTCTTATTTTTATAAGAAATTTTTCAAAAAATTCTTTTTTTTATAAGAAATTTTTCAAAAATTTCTTATTTTTATAAGAAATTTTTCAAAAATTTCTTATTTTTATAAGAAATTTTTCAAAAATTTCTTATTTTTATAATAAATATTTCAAAAATTTCTTATTTTTATAAGAAATTTTTCAAAAATTTCTTATTTTTATAAGAAATTTTTCAAAAATTTCTTATATTTATATTTATATATTTATATATATTTATTTTTATAAGAAATTTTTCAAAAATTTCTTATTTTTATAAGAAATTTTTCAAAACTTTCTTATTTTTATAAGAAATTTTTCAAAACTTTCTTATTTTTATAAGAAATTTTTCAAAAATTTCTTATTTTTATAAGTAATTTTTTCAAAAATTTCTTATTTTTATAAGCAATTTTTTTAAAAATTTCTTATTTTTATAAGAAATTGTTCAAAAATTTCTTATTTTTATAAGAAATTTTTCACAAATTTCTTATTTTTATAAGAAATTTTTCAAAAATTTCTTAATTTTATAAGAAATTTTTCAAAAATTTCTTATTTTTATAAGAAATTTTTCAAAAATTTCTTATTTTTATAAGAAATTTTTCAAAAATTTCTTATTTTTATAAGTAATTTTTTCAAAAATTTCTTATTTTTATAAGAAATTTTTCAAAAATTTCTTATTTTTATAAGAAATTTTTCAAAAATTTCTTATTTTTATAAGAAATTTTTCAAAAATTTCTAATTTTTATAGGAAATTTTTCAAAAATTTCTTGTTTTTATAAGAATTTTTCAACAATTTCTTGTTTTTATAAAAATTTTTCAAAAATTTCTTATTTTTATAAGAAATTTTCAAAAATTTTCTTATTTTGATAAGAATTTTTTCAAAAATTTCTTATTTTTATGAGAAATTTTTAATAAGTTTCTTATTTTGATAAGAAATTTTTCAAAAATTTTTTTTTTTATTTTATAAGAAATTTTTTAAAAATTTATTATTTTCAATACAAATTTTTCAAAAATTTCTTATTTTTATAAGAAATTTTTCAAAAATTTCTTATTTTTATAAGAAATTTTTCAAAAATTTCTTATTTTTATAAGAAATGTTCCACAAATTTCTTTTTTTTATAAGAAATTTTTCACAAATTTCTTATTTTTATAAGAAATTTTTCAAAAATTTCTTATTTTTATAAGAAATTTTTCAAAAATTTCTTATTTTAATAAGAAATTTTTCAAAAATTTCTTATTTTTATAAGAAATTTTTGAATAACTTCCAATTTTTATAAGAAATTTTTCAAAAATTTTTTCAAAAATTTCTTATTTTTCTAAGAATTTTTCAAAAATTTCTTATTTTCATAACAAATTTTTCAAAATTTTCTTATTTTTATAAGAAATTTTTCAAAAATTTCTTATTTTTATAAGAAATTTTTCAAAAATTTCTAATTTTCATAAGAAATTTTTCAAAAATTTCTAATTTTCATAAGAAATTTTTCAAAAATTTCTTATTTTTATAAGAAATTTTTCAAGAATTTCTTATTTTTATAAGAAATTTTTCAAAAATTTCTTATTTTTATAAGAAATTTTTTAAAAATTTCTTATTTTTATAAGAAATTTTTCAAAAATTTCTTATTTTTATAAGAAATTTTTCAAAAATTTCTTATTTTTATATAAGAAATTTTTCAAAAATTTCTTATTTTTATAAGAAATTTTTCAAAAATTTCTTATTTTTATAAGAAATTTTTCAAAAATTTCTAATTTTTATAAGAAACTTTTCAAAAATTTCTTGTTTTTATAAGAATTTTTCAACAATTTCTTGTTTTTATAAAAATTTTTCAAAAATTTCTTATTTTTATAAGAAATTTTCAAAAATTTTCTTATTTTGATAAGAATTTTTTCAAAAATTTCTTATTTTTATGAGAAATTTTTCAAAAATTTCTTATTTTTATAAGAAATGTTCCACAAATTTCTTTTTTTTATAAGAAATTTTTCACAAATTTCTTAGTTTTATAAGAAATTTTGCAAAAATTTTTTATTTTTATAAGAAATTTTTCAAAAATTTCTTATTTTAATAAGAAATTTTTCAAAAATTTCTTATTTTTATAAGAAATTTTTGAATAACTTCCAATTTTTATAAGAAATTTTTCAAAAATTTTTTCAAAAATTTCTTATTTTTCTAAGAATTTTTCAAAAATTTCTTATTTTCATAACAAATTTTTCAAAATTTTCTTATTTTTATGAGAAATCTTTCAAAAATTTCTTATTTTTATAAGAAATTAATCAAAAATTCTTGTTTTTTTAAGAAATTTTTTAAAAATTTCTTATTTTTATAGGAAATTTGTCAAAAATTTCTTAGTTTTATAAAAAATTTTTCAAAAATTTCTTAGTTTTATAAGAAGTTTTTCAAAAATTTCTTAGTTTTATAAGAAGTTTTTCAAAAAGTTGCAAGAGCCTTGAAGAACTAAACATATTACCATTTTTTGTTAAACTGTTTTAAAACAAAAAGAAATGTAAAGAATCAAATTATACCAAATATGAAGAAAAGAAGACAGTTGAATTCTATTTGGAATTCTGAAATTGTTTTTAAATTTACTCCAGGGGATTAAAACGACAAATGAGTTTATAAAATATTTATTAACAACAAATATTCACCCATTCTTAGAGTGGAGCTCTTAAGTTATAAAACGTTTTCCTTAGGTAAAAACTTAATACAATTTTCTTCAACAAATTTAGCTTAAGCATCAAAATATCAGCAACAAAAAAATAAAAATCATCAACGGCAAATTGTTAATTCCTTTAAACTCTAAAGAATTCATTTGTCTTTTCTAAAAATCATTCGGCATAAACTGGTAATTAGTAAATGATTTCAATCGAAATGATCTCATTATAGGTGCAGCTTCAATTATTGAATCGTTCGAACGATTGAACAATTATATCAAGAAAATGTTAAATTTACAGATTAAAAATTTCCTATCAAATCAGAAATTTTCGAAAATTTCCTATAAAATAAGAAATTTTCACAAATTTCTTATAAAATCAGAAATATTTCCTATAAAATAGGAAATTTTTGAAAAATTTCCTATAAAAATAGAAAAATTTTGAAAAATTTCCTTTAAAAATAGGAAGTTTTTGAAAAATTTCCTTTAAAAATAGTAACATTTTTGAAAAATTTCCTATAGAATATGAAATTTTCGAAAATTTCCTATAGAATATGAAATTTTCGAAAATTTCCTATAGAATATGAAATTTTAGAAAATTTCCTATAAAATATGAAATTTTTGAAAATTTCCTATAAAATATGAAATTTTCGAAAATTTCCTATAAAATATGAAATTTTCGAAAATTTCCTATAAAATATGAAATTTTCGAAAATTTCCTATAAAATATGAAATTTTCGAAAATTTCCTATAAAATATGAAATTTTCGAAAATTTCCTATAAAATATGAAATTTTCGAAAATTTCCTATAAAATATGAAATTTTCGAAAATTTCCTATAAAATATGAAATTTTCGAAAATTTCCTATAAAATATGAAATTTTCGAAAATTTCCTATAAAATATGAAATTTTCGAAAATTTCCTATAAAATATGAAATTTTCGAAAATTTCCTATAAAATATGAAATTTTCGAAAATTTCCTATAAAATATGAAATTTTCGAAAATTTCCTATAAAATATGAAATTTTCGAAAATTTCCTATAAAATATGAAATTTTCGAAAATTTCCTATAAAATATGAAATTTTCAAAAATTTCCTATAAAATATGAAATTTTTGAAAATTTCCTATAAAATATGAAATTTTTGAAAATTTCCTATAAAATATGAAATTTTCGAAAATTTCCTATAAAATATGAAATTTTCGAAAATTTCCTATAAAATATGAAATTTTCGAAAATTTCCTATAAAATATGAAATTTTCGAAAATTTCCTATAAAATATGAAATTTTCGAAAATTTCCTATAAAATATGAAATTTTCGAAAATTTCCTATAAAATATGAAATTTTCGAAAATTTCCTATAAAATATGAAATTTTCGAAAATTTCCTATAAAATATGAAATTTTCAAAAATTTTCTATAAAATATGAAATTTTCGAAAATTTCCTATAAAATATGAAATTTTTGAAAATTTCCTATAAAATATGAAATTTTCGAAAATTTCCTATAAAATATGAAATTTTCGAAAATTTCCTATAAAATATGAAATTTTCGAAAATTTCCTATAAAATATGAAATTTTCGAAAATTTCCTATAAAATATGAAATTTTCGAAAATTTCCTATAAAATATGAAATTTTCGAAAATTTCCTATAAAATATGAAATTTTCGAAAATTTCCTATAAAATATGAAATTTTCGAAAATTTCCTATAAAATATGAAATTTTCGAAAATTTCCTATAAAATATGAAATTATCGAAAATTTCCTATAAAATATAAAATTTTCGAAAATTTCCTATAAAATATGAAATTTTCGAAAATTTCCTATAAAATATGAAATTTTCGAAAATGTCCTATAAAATATGAAATTTTTGAAAAATTTCCTATAAAAGACAGCCCAACACCTCGGGCGGTCTTTGATAGTTTAAAATTAATTTGCAACTTTTCATTATTGACTTTGTTATGGTCTATTCATGGGATTAAGTTTCTTTTAAACAATTTCTCCCAAAAAAATCTTTATTTCCCTTCCCCCAAAAATCACTTAAATGAAACCAATTTTTAATTAAAAAGTAACCCAAAAAATGTTTCAAATATATTAATAGGGCATTTCATAAATTATTCAGCAAATGCATTTTTAACAAAAAAAATGAAAACAATATCAGATCAGTTCAGCATCAGAAACTGCTACAAAAAAAGTAGATAATTTCCTTTTCAGTGAATATTCGAGTCAAAATTTATGTCATGTTTTAGTAACTGACATGTTGTCAGACTTGTTTTCAGTTACTATTTTATTGTAAACAGGATTCATGTTTTGTTTTTTTTTTTTTGCTCTACACAAATTTCAAATACAAAAACCAATTTTCATTAAAATTTATAGAGCTTCCGGTTTTTTGTTTCATATGAAAAAAACTGTAATTTGTACAAAAAACTGTTACAATTTAAATGGATTATTACATTTTTTGTTAAAAAAAAGATGATAAAACATGCAGTATTTTTTTATTTTTGAAAGACTAAAGGATTTTTTTTTATTTGTATTTTTTTTTTATAGAAAAAAGAGCTTGTTAACAAAAAAAATTCAATAAAATTAACTTGGAAATTATGAGCGTGTCAAATAAAAAACACAAATTCTAACAACCCGTCAGCACTTTCAGGACCCATAAAAAACACATTCTCATTTAAACACACTCTCATTTTTTGAAGATTTTTTTATGCCAAAAAATCTTTAGATTTTTCTCTATAACAATTGAAATGTTTTTATGCGTAGAAAATTCAAGTTTTTTTTCATTTAATGTTTCATTTGGGGTCGTTTTATTCAAATTCAGGGGTGTTTTGTCCAATTTTTTTCCATATAGAATTTTTTGTATTCCTATTATTGAAGCCCACCCCTCGTGCTGATTATCACCATGAGCATTTTTTTTGTTTCACCAAAATTTTTTTTAATGAAAAGACCTAAGCTGTGAAAATATTTTTGTTTTTTTTTATATTTGGAGAATTTTTTGTACAAAATTTTGATTTTTTTATTAAAATTTAAAGTTGAGCTGAAATAACAACTGCTTGATTTTAATTGTTAGATAAAGTCAACAGGATTTATGTTACAATTATGTTTTTTTTTTCATAATTTTAATGAAATAAGTCTTTTTTTTTCTAGTTTTGAAATCATGTTTCTAGGAGCTGAAACCTTAAACAATGGATTTTGACATGAGCATTTCATATATTAATTTGGGATGACATTTGATTTTAAATGGAAAAAAAATATGAATGAAATATGAATTATTCAAATCATTCATCAACAT
Organism: Stomorhina lunata; assembly: GCA_933228675.1. Classification (NCBI taxonomy): domain Eukaryota; kingdom Metazoa; phylum Arthropoda; class Insecta; order Diptera; family Rhiniidae; genus Stomorhina; species Stomorhina lunata. The sequence goes on along the minus strand of OW121742.1, from coordinate 47,044,303 downwards.
TTTTTATAGTAAATTTTTCAAAAACTTCCCATTTTTATAGGAAATTAAAAAAAAAATGTATGGATATTTTTCAAAAATTTCCTATTTTTATTTTATTTCCTATTTTTATACGAAATTTTTCAAAAATTTCCTATTTTTATACGAAATTTTTCAAAAATTTCCTATAGGACATTTTTCAAAAATTTCCTATTTTTATAGGAAATTTTTCAAAAATATTTTTAAAGGAAATTTTTCAAAAATGTATTATTTTTATAGCAAATTTTTCAAAAATTTCCTATTTTTATAGCAAATTTTTCAAAAATTTCCTATTTTTATAGCAAATTTTTCAAAAATTTCCTATTTTTATAGAAAATTTTTCAAAATTTTTCTCTTTTGATAGAAAATTTTTCAAAAATTTCCTATTTTTATAGCAAATTTTTCCATAACTTCTTATTTTTATAGGAAATTTTTCAAAAATTTCATATTTTTATAGGAAAATTTTCAAAACTTTTCAAAAATTTCCTATTTTTATAGGAAATTTTTCAAAAATTTCCATTTTTTATAGGAAATTTTTTAAAAGTTTCCAGTTTTTATAGGACATTTTTCAAAAGTTTCCTAATTTTATAGGAAATTTTTCAAAAATTTTCTATTTTTATAGGAAATTTTTCAAAAACTTCCTATTTTTATAGCAAGTTTTTCAAAAATTTCCTATTTTTATAGGAAATTTTACAAAAATTTCCTGTTTTTATAGGAAATTTTTCAAAAATTTCCTATTTTTATAGGAAATTTTTCAAAAATTTCCTATTTTTATAGGAAATTTTTCAAAAATTTCCTATTTTTATAGGAAATTTTTCAAAAATTTCCTATTTTTATAGGAAATTTTTCAAAAATTTCCTATTTTTATAGGAAATTTTTCAAAAATTTCCTATTTTTATAGGAAATTTTTCAAAAATTTCCTATTTTTATACGAAATTTTTCAAAAATTTCCTATTTTTATAGGAAATTTTTCAAAAATTTTCTATTTTTATAGGAATTTTTCAAAAATTTCCTATTTTTATAGGAAATTTTTCAAAAATTTCCTATTTTTATAGGAAATTTTTCAAAAATTTCCTATTTTTATAGGAAATTTTTCAAACATTTCCTATTTTTATAGGAAATTTTTCAAACATTTCCTATTTTTATAGGAAATTTTTCAAAAATTTCCTATTTGTATAGGAAATTTTTCAAAAATTTCCTGTTTTTATAGGAAAATTTTCAAAATTTTCCTATTTTTATAGGAAATTTTACAAAATTTTCCTATTTTTATAGGAAATTTTTCAAAAATTTCCTATTTTTATAGGAAATTTTTCAAAAATTTCCTATTTTGATAGGAAATTTTTCAAAAATTTCCTATTTTTATAGAAAATTTTTCAAAAATTTCCTATTTTTATAGGAAATTTTTCAAAAATTTCCTATTTTTATAGGAAATTTTTCAAAAATTTCCTATTTTTATAGGAAATTTTTCAAAAATTTCCTATTTTTATAGGGAATTTTTCAAAAATTTCCTATTTTTATAGGGAATTTTCCAAAAATTTCCTATTTTTATAGGGAATTTTTCAAAAATTTCCTATTTTTATAGGGAATTTTTCAAAAATTTCCTATTTTAATAGGGAATTTTTCAAAAATTTCCTATTTTTGTAGGGAATTTTTCAAAAATTTCCTATTTTTATAGGAAATATAAATATAAAATATATAAATTTTTCAAAAATTTCATATTTTTATAGAAAATTTTTCAAAAATTTCATATTTTTATAGGAAATTTTTTTGATAAAATTTAGAATATTTTTCAAAATTTTTTATTTCTAAAGGAGTTTTTAAAAAATTTCTTGTATTCATAAAAAATTAGAAATTTTTGAAAAATTTCATATAAAAATTAGAAATTTTTGAAAAATTTCCTGTAGAAATAAGAAATTTTTTATAAACTTCCCATAAAAATAAAAAAAATTTTAAAAAATTCTTGTAAAAATAAGAAATTTTTGAAATATTTCCTGTAGAAATAAGAAATTTTTTAAAAACTTCCCATAAAAATAAAAATTTTTTGAAAAAAAAATCTTATAAAAACGAGAAAATTTTCTATAACAATAATAATATTTGGAAAATTGCTTATAAGAGTTAGAAATTTTTGAAAAATTTTCTATAAAAGTAAAACAATTTTTGAAAATTTCCTATAAAAATAAGAAATTTTTAAAAAATTTATATATTTTATATTTATATATCCTATAAAAATAGGAAATTTTTTAAAAATTCCCTACAAAAATAGGAAAGTTTTGAAAAATTCCCTACAAAAATAGGAAATTTTTGAAAAATTCCCTACAAAAATAGGAAATTTTTGATAAATTCCCTACAAAAATAGGAAATTTTTGAAAAATTCCCCACAAAAATAGGAAATTTTTTAAAAATTCCCTATAAAAATAGGAAATTTTTGAAAAATTCCCTATAAAAATAGGAAATTTTTGAAAAATTTCCTATAAAAATAGGAAATTTTGAAAAATTTCCTATAAAAATAGGAAATTTTGAAAAATTTCCTATAAAAATAGGAAATTTTTGAAAAATTTCCTATAAAAATAGGAAATTTTTGAAAAATTTCCTATAAAAATAGGACATTGTTGAAAAATATCCTATAAAAATAGGAAATTTTTGAAAAATTTCCTATAAAAATAGAAAATTTTTGAAAAATTTCCTATAAAAATAATAAATTTTTGAAAAATTTCCTATAAAAATAAGAAATTTTTGAAAATTTTCCTATAAAAATAAGAAATTTTTGAAAAATTTCCTATAAAAATAAGAAATTTTTGAAAAATTTCCTATAAAAATAAGAATTTTTGAAAAGTTTCCTATAAAAATAAAAATTTTTTGAAAAAAAAATCTTATAAAAACGAGAAAATTTTCTATAACAATAATAATATTTGGAAAATTTCTTATAAGAGTTAGAAATTTTTGAAAAATTTTCGGTAAAAGTAAAACAATTTTTGAAAATTTCCTATAAAAATAAGAAATTTTTTAATAATTTCGTATAAAAATAAGAAATTTTATAAAAATTTTCTGTAGAAATAAAAAATTTGCTATAAAAGTAATAAATTTTTGAAAAAAATTTCCTACAAAAATTTAAAATTGTTAAAAATTTTCCTTCAAAAATAAGAAATTTTAGTTGAGGAAAATTAGTAAGGAAAAACAACAAAACTAACAGAATTATGATCAAAAATTTGCAATGTTGCTTATAGGCAACAAATGATATTAAAGTTTTAAGAAAAGTAGCTTTATTTCTGATTATCGATATTTTCTTTGATAGGCCCTAAATTGAGAAATCACTCCCAATTTTCAGTAAACTTAAATTTCAAGTCGTCGTTATTTCATTAAATATGTTTGAAATTGAAAAAGGGAACTATATTTGGCATAATTCCTCACTCGAAGTAAAAACTAAGTGTAAAATTTAAGAAATTAATTGGTAAATTATACAGTGGTTATATAAGCATAAAATAGACATTAATCTCTTAACAAAATACCAAAAAATTGCCCACATTTCTAGACACTCCCTTTACTACGTCAAATTTCTTGTGATAAATTGCCTCAAAAAAGTCAAATAAAATGCAAGAAAAAATGACAAGATCATTAACAAGTCAATTAAAATGACATGAACAACCAAAAATCAAATAAAATAAAGATTAATTTTAACATTAAACTTCACCCAAGGAAAAAAATTAATCATAAGTGCAAAAAATTTAGGGCATTTCAAAAAAATGACGATTTAAGCCTATTAACCTTAAGAATCATTTGTCAAAAAGTCTATAACAAATAAAAAAAATCCAACACTAACAATCAGAACAATTGAGGCCTTAAATGAACAAATCGGGTTCGACACTCACCCCTCAAATTTTTACTTTTTCACTAAAATGTGTGTGAGTGAAATCCTTACCCTCAATTGATTCCTTTTTGACTAGTAAAGAGTCAGGTAAAACCCTCAATTGATTTGAAATTTTTTGAAAATTCTATTGAATTGTAAATGGGATGAATGGATCAATTATTTTTTAATTTTACAATTTGTTGATCATTTTGTGGTGAAAATTTTATTTTGTGCGTTTATTGATTGATACTTTGAACTTTTGTTCTTTTCTATTCATAGACCCAAACCCTAGAAGAAGAAATACACAATTCGAGGTGTGAGAGATCAATGGATTTGGGAAAATGGTACTACAAAGTATTGGCAAATTTAAGGGGATTATTTCGTTTGTTTTCAGAACAATAAAGTGTTTTTTTGTTTTGATTAAATCAATCAAGTATCAATATTATTTGCTATTGTTAGGATTTGAAGTGATTATCGAGTTTATTATGCTACAATTATAGCAAGTCAATTGATAATGTGGAATTGTTAATTGTGGTATTTATGCAAATTTTTGTTAAACATAGAAAAGATCATAGAATAGAATATCGCATATTTGAAGATATCGATAAAGAAATTTTTGAAAAATTTCTTATCAAAATAGGAAATTTTAAATAAAATTTCCCTTAAAAATTAGAAGTTTTAACAAAATTTCCTATACAAATAAGAAGTTTTTGAAAAATTTGCAATACTAATACGAAATTTTTAAAAAAATTTTCTGTAAAAAATTTTTTATATAAAAAAATTTTCTGTAAAAAATTTTTTATATAAAAAAATTTTCTATAAAAAATTTTTTATATAAAAAATTTTTATATAAAATTTTTTTATACATAAAAGGAATTTCTAAAAATTTCTTATAAAAATAGGACATTTTTGAAAATTTTCTTATAAAAGTAAGAAATTTTTTAAAAATTTCTTATAAATTTTTGAAAAATTTCTTATAAAAAAAATAAATTTTTAAAAAATTTCTTATAAAAAAAAAAGAAATTTTTGAAAAATTTCTTATCAAAATAAGAAATTTTTCAAAAATTTCTTATAAAACAAAAGAAATTTTTGAAAAATTTCCTATAAAAATAGGAAATTTTTGAAAAATTTCCTATAAAAATAGGAAATTTTTGAAAAATTTCCAATAAAAATAAGAAATTTTAGAAAATTTTCCAATAAAAATAAGAATTTTTTGAAAAATTTCCAATAAAAATAAGAAATTTTAGAAAAATTTCTTATAAATATAAAAATTTTTGAAAAATTTCCTATATTTATAAGAAATTTTTGAAAAATTTCCTATAAAAATATGAAATTTTTAAAAAATTTCCTATAATAAAAAAAAATTTCCTATAAAAATAAGAAATTTTTGAAAAATTTCATATAAAAATAAGAAGTTTTTAAAAAATTTCGCATTATGAGAAATTTTATAAAAATTTCGTATAAAATAAGAAATTTTCTATAAAATTTCTAATTTTTATATAAAATTTTTCAAAAATTTCTTATTTTGATATGAAATTTTTGAAAAATTTCTTATTTTTATATGAAATTTTTCAAAAATTTCTTATATTTATAAGAAACTTTACAAAAATTTCTTATATTTAGAGGAAATTTTTTAAAAAATTCTTTCTCTTAAAGAAAATTTTTCAAAAATTTTATATTTTTATAGGAACATTTTCAAAAACTTGTAAAATTTCCTATAAAAATAAGAAAATTTTTTATAAAATTTTCTACAAAAATAAGAAATTTTTAAAAAATTTCCTATAAAAATTGGAAATTTTTAAAAAACTTCCTATAAAAATAGGAAATTTTTAAAAAATTTCCTATTAAGATAAGAAATTTTTGAAAAATTTCCTATAAAAATAAGAAGTTTTTAAGAAATTTCGCATTATGAGAAATTTTATAAAAATTTCGTATAAAATAAGAAATTTTCTATAAAATTTCTTATTTTTGTAGGAAATTTTTCACAAAATTCCTATTTTTATAGGAAATTTTCCAAAATTTTTTATTTTTATAGGAAATCTTTCCAAAATTTCTTGTGTTAGAAATTTTTCAAAAATGTTCCTATAAGAATAAGAAATTTTTTAAAAAAGTAACTATATAAAAGTTCTTATTATGAGAAATTTTATAAAAATTTCGTATAAAATAAGAAATTTTCTATAAAATTTTTTAAAAAATTATTATTTTTGTAGGAAATTTTTCGCAAAATTCCTATTTTAATAGGAAATTTTCCAATTTTTTTTTTTTATTTATAGCAAAAATTTTAAAATTTCTTGTATAACAAATTTTTCAAAAATTTCTTTTTTTCTTATTTTTAAAGAAAACTTTCAAAAATTTCTTATTTGTGTTTAAAATTTTTCAAAAATTTTTTATTGTTATAAGAAATTTTTCAAAAATTTCTTATTTTTAAAGCAAAATGTCTTGTTTTTATAAGAATTTTTTTAAAAATCTCTTAATTTTACAGGAAATTTTTCAAAAATTTGCAATTTTTATCGAAAATTTTCTGAAAATATAGGAAAATTTTCAAAAATTTCTTATTTTTATAAGAAGTTTTCAAAAAATTTTCTTATTTTTATAGGAAATTTTACAAAATTTTTTGTATTTTTATAAGAAATTTTTCAAAAATTTCTTATTTTCTTAGGAATTTTTACAAAAATTTCTTATTTTATAGGAAATTTTTTAAAAATTTCTTATTTTATAGGAAATTTTTTAAAAATTTCTTATTTTTTTAAGAAATTTTTTAAACATTTATTATTTTATAGGAAATTTCTCAAAAATTTCTTATTTTTATATGAAATTTTTCAAAAATTTCTTATTTTGATATGAAATTTTTCAAAAATTTCTTATTTTGGTATGAAATTTTTCAAAAATGTCTTATTTTTATAAAAAACTTTACAAAAATTTCTTATATTTAGAGGAAATTTTTGAAAAAATTCTTACTCTTAAAGGAAATTTTTCAAAAATTTTATATTTTTATAGGAACATTTTCAAAAACTTGTAATTTTTATAGGAAATTTTTCAAAAATTTCTTATTTTTATTGAAATTTTTTCAAAAATATCTTTTTAAATAGTAAAATTTAAAAAATAGAGCCTAGAGTCCTAAGCCCCTTGTGACCTATTCTCTGCCATTATTCAGTCTTTTCAATATTCTTTTTATTATTTTTTCCTCCACTATCAAAAATTTCATTCCTTTTGAGTCCTTTATTATTCATAATTTTTGCTTTTCGGTCATAATTTTAGCTTTGAACCTTAACAAGATGTCTAACAGACCACAAATCCAACAATAAGAACAAAAAATGGAAAATGGAAAAAAATAAAATATTAGCAAAGAAAGAAACCCCTAAAGCCAAAAGATTTTACGTAATTAACTGTGACTGCTGGGCCACCACAAGCAGTCAAACATTTTTAAGAAATTTGATATAAAAAAGGCAATTTTTTTCCTCAAAATATGTTTTTTGTTTTCCAGTCGAAAAGAAAAGAAATGTTAAAGCAACAAGGTTACAGTGGGTGACAAAAAGTTGTCACCCATTTCTTAATTTTTTAATTACAATAAGAAAATGTACCCTTTTATTCATGAACTAGGAATAAAGTTATGACAAGCTTTTAATTCAAACTTTTCATACTAAATTCCTATAATAAGCTCTTGATAATTTTATTATTCGTTTATGAATTGTGGGTTAAATATATATATTAATTTTTCCGAACGGAGTACATAGGACCCGGTTCATCTGGGATTCGAACCTACAACCCAAATTACCCACTTAGCCACTGGGTAATGATGTCTATATTCCTGAGTAAAGATAAAATATAACAATTTCTCGATAATTTCTCTAGTTTTTAGTCTAGTTTAGTTTCCTAAATTTAATTATGAAAACTTTTGTTTCTCACTGTAGCCTAATACATTTAATTCTTTGCATTAATAACATTTTCTTTCACATTTTTTTCAAGCAGCAAAAAATTGGAATCTGAAATAGTTTGTCAACATCGGCAAAGGAAAATATGGAAATAAAATATAATCAAGGCTGAGAAAAAAATTTCCACAAATCAACACAAAGATTTTCTTTTTCTATTAAGAACAAAAAATTTTAACAAAAATTTATTAAAAGTAAAAAAACGGAAAAACTTAATTGAACCATAAAGAAAAATACTAAGTCTGTCTGTCGTTCGGTTTCCATGTAATAAGTCTAAGTATTTTCTGAGGAAGAAAGAGCATAATTTGTACTAAAGCTATAATTGAAAAGATTTTTCCTTGGAGGTATAAACTTAATAACAAATGAAATATTAGAATTGTGAATTATGTAAAATAAAAAAAATGGAAAACGCAAACTATGAAAAAAATTTTGAAAATAACAAAATCCTACAAATTCAAATACACACATACATATAAAGCCATAAGAAATAAGCACAAACTCTTACCCACACACGCACACACACACACACTCTATAAAATTATACACAAAGGACCACTGGCGTTTAAGCCACACAAAAGATACGGAGACGCCGCAGCACGAGCTTTATACAAATCATGGAAAAATAAAAAGAAAAACTACAAAAAACTATGAACAGGAAGGAAGTTCAGAAAACACTATGTACAGAAAGCTTTTAGGGCAAAAAGATGGAAAATAAATACGAAAATTATAATTTAATAAGGAAACCCCCAAGTGTTTCAAAACATTGAATAAAGAAAATTTTTTAAGATTTTTCTAATAAAAAAAAAGGAAAATATTCGCGTTTTAACGAATTTAAATAATAAAATCTTTTCGCAGAAAATAAATTAGAATTTTAGTTTTTTTAGATTTTCTAAGAAATTTATGTTAAGAAATATTTTATACAAAAGAATTCTAGAAAAAATATTTCATATAAAAAATTTTTACATAAAATTTTTCATACAAAAAAATTTGTATAGAAAATTTGTCATATTAAAAATGTTTATAGAAAATGTTTCATTTAAAAAATTTCTACAAAAAAATTTTCATATAAAACTTTTCTACAAAAGAATTCTAGAAAAATATTTCATATAAAAAATTTTTACATAAAATTTTATATATAAAAACATTTGTATAGAAAATTTGTCATATTAAAAATTTTTATAAAAATACTTCATTTAAAAAATTTCTATAAAAAATTTTTCATATAAAACTTTTCTATAGAAATTTTTTTATATAAAACTTTTCTATAAAATATTTTTATAGAAAATTTTTCATATAAAAAGTTTCTATAGAAAATTTTTCATAAAAAAACGTTTCAATATAAATTTTTTCATATAAAAAATTTCTCTAAAAAATTTTTCATATAAAAAATTTCTAAAAAAAATTTTTCATATAAAAAATTTTTATAGATAATTTTTCATACAAAAATTTTCTATAGAAAACTTTTTATATAAAAAATTTAAAAGAAAATTTTTCATATAAAAAATTTCTATAAAAAATCTTTCGTATAAAAAATTTTTATAGAAAATTTTTAATATAAAAAATTTCTAAAGAAAATTTTTCATACGAAAAATTTCTATAGAAAATTTTTGATACAAAACATTTCTATAGGAAATTATTTTTTTTGAAAATTCCTCTATAGAAAATTGTTCATATAATATTTTTATAGAAAATTTTTTTATATTAAAAATTTTTTCATATAAAAAAATTTTATAGAAAATTTTTGATATAAAACATTTCTATATGAAATTTTTTTTATAGAAAATTCCTCTATAGAAAATTTTTCATATAATATTTTTATAGAAAATTTGTTATATTAAAAATTTTTTCATATAAAAAAATTTTATAGAAAATTTGTTATATACGAAATTTCTATAAAAAACTTTTCATATAAAAAATTTCTATAGAAAATTTTTATAGAAAATTTTCATATAAAAAATTTCTATAGAAAATTTTCATATAAAAAATTTCTATAGAAAATTTTTTATGTAAAAAATATCTATAGAAAATATTTATGTAAAACTTTTCTATAAAAAATTTTAATAGAAAATTTTTCAATTCTATAAAAAATTTTTTATATAAAAAATTCTATAGAATATTTTTCATATAAAAAATTTGATAGACAATTTTTCATATAAAAATTTTCTATAGAAATTTTTCGTATAAAAAATTTCTATAGAAAATTTTTCATATAAAAAATTTCTATAGAAAATTTTTCATATAAAAAATTTCTATAGAAAATTTTTCATATAAAAAATTTCTATAGAAAATTTTTCATATAAAAAATTTCTATAGAAAATTTTTCATATAAAAAATTTCTATAGAAAATTTTTCATATAAAAAATTTCTATAGAAAATTTTTCATATAAAAAATTTCTATAGGAAATTTTTCAAAAAAAAAATTTCTATAGAAAATTTTTCATATAAAAAATTTCTATAGAAAATTTTTCATATAAAAAATTTCTATAGAAAATTTTTCATATAAAAAATTTCTATAGAAATTTCTATAGAAAATATTTGATATAAAACATTTCTATAGAAAATTTTTCATATTCAAATTTCTATAGACAATTTTTCATGTAAAAAAATGTCTATAGAAAATTTTTCATATAAAAAATTTCTATAGAAAATTTTTCATATAAAAAATTTATATAGAAAAGTTTTCATATAAAAAATTTTTATAGAAAATTTTTCATTTAAAAAAATTTCTATAGAAAATTTTTCATATAAAAAATTTCTATAGAAAATTTTTAATGTAAAAAATTTCTATAGAAAATTTTTCATATAAAAAATTTCTATAGAAAATTTTTCATATAAAAAATTTCTATAGAAAATTTTTCATATAAAAAATTTCTACAGAAAATTTTTATATAAAAAATTTCTATAGAAAATTTTTCATATAAAAAATTTCTATAGAAAATTTTTCATATAAAAAATTTCTATAGAAAATTTTTCATATAAAAAATTTCTATAGAAAATTTTTCATATAAAAAATTTCTAAAGAAAATTTTTCATACGAAAAATTTCTATAGAAAATTTTTGATACAAAACATTTCTATAGGAAATTATTTTTTTTGAAAATTCCTCTATAGAAAATTGTTCATATAATATTTTTATAGAAAATTTTTTTATATTAAAAATTTTTTCATATAAAAAAATTTTATAGAAAATTTTTGATATAAAACATTTCTATATGAAATTTTTTTTATAGAAAATTCCTCTATAGAAAATTTTTCATATAATATTTTTATAGAAAATTTGTTATATTAAAAAGTTTTTCATTTAAAAAAATTTTATAGAAACTTTTTTATATACGAAATTTCTATAAAAAACTTTTCAAATAAAAAGAAGAAAATAGAAAATTTTTCATATAAAAAATTTCTATAGAAAATTTTTCATATAAAAAATTTCTATAGAAAATTTTTCATATAAAAAATTTCTATAGAAAATTTTTCATATAAAAAATTTCTATAGAAAATTTTTCATATAAAAAATTTCTATAGAAAATTTTTCATATAAAAAATTTCTATAGAAAATTTTTCATATAAAAAATTTCTATAGAAAATTTTTCATATAAAAAATTTCTATAGAAAATTTTTCATATAAAAAATTTCTATAGGAAATTTTTCAAAAAAAAAATTTCTATAGAAAATTTTTCATATAAAAAATTTCTATAGAAAATTTTTCATATAAAAAATTTCTATAGAAAATTTTTCATATAAAAAATTTCTATAGAAAATTTTTCATATAAAAAATTTCTATAGAAAATTTTTCATATAAAAAATTTCTATAGAAAATTTTTCATATAAAAAATTTCTATAGAAAATTTTTCATATAAAAAATTTCTATAGAAAATTTTTCATATAAAAAATTTCTATAGAAAATTTTTCATATAAAAAATTTCTATAGAAAATTTTTCATATAAAAAATTTCTATAGAAAATTTTTCATATAAAAAATTTCTATAGAAAATTTTTCATATAAAAAATTTCTATAGAAAATTTTTCATATAAAAAATTTCTATAGAAAATTTTTCATATAAAAAATTTCTATAGAAAATTTTTCATATAAAAAATTTCTATAGAAAATTTTTCATATAAAAAATTTCTATAGAAAATTTTTCATATAAAAAATTTCTATAGAAAATTTTTCATATAAAAAATTTCTATAGAAAATTTTTCATATAAAAAATTTCTATAGAAAATTTTTCATATAAATAATTTCTATAGAAAATTTTTCATATAAATAATTTCTATAGAAAATTTTTCATATAAAAAATTTCTATAGAAAATTTTTCATATAAAAAATTTCTATAGAAAATTTTTATATAAAAAATTTCTATAGAAAATTTTTCATATAAAAAATTTCTATAGAAAATTTTTCATATACATAAATCATTTCTATAGAAAATTTTTCATATAAAAAATTTCTATAGAAAATTTTTCATATAAAAAATTTCTATAGAAAATTTTTCATATAAAAAATTTCTATAGAAAAATTTTCATATAAAAAATTTCTATGAAAAATTTTTCATAGAAAAAATTTCTATAGAAAATTTTTGATATAAAAAATTTCTATAACAAATTTTTCTTATAAAAAATTTCTATAGAAAATTTTTCTTATAAAACTTTTCTATAGAAAATTTTTCATATAAAACTTTTCTATAGAAAATTTTTCATATAAAACTTTTCTATAGAAAATTTTTCATATAAAATTTTTCTATAGAAAATTTTTCATATAAAAAATTTCTATAGAAAATTTTTCATATAAAAAATTTCTATAGAAAATTTTTCATATAAAAAATTTCTATAGAAAATTTTTCATATAAAAAATTTCTATAGAAAATTTTTCATATAAAAAATTTCTATAGAAAATTTTTCATATAAAAAAATTTCTATAGAAAATTTTTCATATAAAAACTTTCTATAGAAAATTTTTCATATAAATACTTTCTATAGAAAATTTTTTTTATAAAAAATTTTTCATATGAATACTTTCTATAGAAAATTTTTTTTATAAAAAATTTTCTATAGAAATTTTTCATATAAAAAATTTCTATAGAAAATTTTTCATATAAAAAATTTCTATAGAAAATTTTTCATATAAAAAATTTGTATAGAAAATTTTTCATAAAAAAAATTTCTTTAGAAAATTTTTCATATAAAAAATTTCTATCGAAAATTTTTCATATAAAAAATTTCTATAGAAAATTTTTCATATAAAAAATTTCTATAGAAAATTTTTCATATAAAAAATTTCTATAGAAAATTTTTCATATAAAAAATTTCTATAGAAAATTTTTCATATAAAAAATTTCTATAGAAATTTTTCAAAAAAAAAATTTCTATAGAAAATTTTTCATATAAAAAATTTCTATAGAAAATTTTTCATATAAAAAATTTCTATAGAAAATTTTTCATATAAAAAATTTCTATAGAAAATTTTTCATATAAAAAATTTCTATAGAAAATTTTTCATATAAAAAATTTGTATAGAAAATTTTTCATATAAAAAATTTCTATAGAAAATTTTTCATATAAAAAATTTGTATAGAAAATTTTTCATATAAAAAATTTCTATAGAAAATTTTTCATATAAAAAATTTCTATAGAAAATTTTTCATATAAAAAATTTCTATAGAAAATTTTTCATATAAAAAATTTCTATAGAAAATTTTTCATATAAAAAATTTCTATAGAAAATTTTTCATATAAAAAATTTCTATAGAAAATTTTTCATATTAAAAATTTCTATAGAAAATTTTTCATATAAAAAATTTCTATAGAAAATTTTTCATATAAAAAATTTCTATAGAAAATTTTTCAAAAAAAAAATTTCTATAGAAAATTTTTCATATAAAAAATTTCTATAGAAAATTTTTCATATATAGAAAATTTTTCTATAGAAAATTTTTCATATAAAAAATTTCTATAGAAAATTTTTCATATAAAAAATTTCTATAGAAAATTTTTCATATAAAAAATTTCTATAGAAAATTTTTCATATAAAAAATTTCTATAGAAAATTTTTCATATAAAAAATTTCTATAGAAAATTTTTCATATAAAAAATTTCTATAGAAAATTTTTCATATAAAAAATTTCTATAGAAAATTTTTCATATAAAAAATTTCTATAGAAAATTTTTCATATAAAAAATTTCTATAGAAAATTTTTCATATAAAAAATTTCTATAGAAAATTTTTCATATAAAAAATTTCTATAGAAAATTTTTCATATAAAAAATTTCTATAGAAAATTTTTCATATAAAAAATTTCTATAGAAAATTTTTCATATTAAAAATTTCTATAGAAAATTTTTCATATAAAAAATTTCTATAGAAAATTTTTCATATTAAAAATTTCTATAGAAAATTTTTCATATAAAAAATTTCTATAGAAAATTTTTCATATAAAAAATTTCTATAGAAAATTTTTCATATAAAAAATTTCTATAGAAAATTTTTCATATAAAAAATTTCTATAGAAAATTTTTCATATAAAAAATTTCTATAGAAAATTTTTCATATAAAAAATTTCTATAGAAAATTTTTCATATTAAAAATTTCTATAGAAAATTTTTCATATAAAAAATTTCTATAGAAAATTTTTCATATAAAAAATGTTTATAGAAAATTTTTCATATAAAAAATTTCTATAGAAATTTTTTATATAAAAAATTTTCTATAGAATATTTTTCATATAAAAAATTTTACAGACAATTTTTCATATAAAAAATTTCTATAGAAAATTTTTCATATAAAAAATTTCTATAGAAAATTTTTCATATAAAAAATTTCTATAGAAAATTTTTCATATAAAAAATTTCTAAAGAAAATTTTTCATATAAAAAATTTCTATAGAAAATTTTTCATATAAAAAATTTCTATAGAAAATGTTTCATATAAAAAATTTCTATAGAAAATTCTTCATATAAAAAATTTCTATAGAAAATTTTTCATATAAAAAATTTCTATAGAAAATTCTTCATATAAAAAATTTCTATAGAAAATTTTTCATATAAAAAATTTCTAAAGAAATTTTTTCATAGAAAAAATTTCTAAAGAAATTTTTTCATATAAAATTGTTCTATAGAAAATTTTTCATATAAAACTTTTCAATAGAAAATTTTCTATAGAATATTTTTCAGGTTCTGAAATCTTCAGAAGTTGCGCGTTCGTTATATATAGCAGCAGTTTTATATCTCCATAGATGCTGTTGACCGCGTAGTTTTCAGAACAGCAACTTATTTTAATTTTTGGATTATTAAGCATAAACGAGACACTTTATTGTTTAAAATAAGCTATTAAGATTCTGAATCCGTTGACTAGTTTCAGTGATATCTTAAAACATACACAAACATATTTTTATATATAGTTAGAAAAAATTGTATAAGAAAATTTTCAATTTTTTTTTTTAATATTTCTGGAACTGGTCAACGGATTCATAATTATCGAGTGGGACGAAAAATTTTAGAATTACTCTATAATAAATCTATATAAAAAATTGTGTAAAGAAAATGTTTCTTTATACAAAATTCTATGTAAAAAATCTTTAAAGATACGAACTGTACTTTGATCTTAAGGTTACAAGAATATCCATAGACATCGTGAAATCGACTTAGGAATTGATTGTAGTCGATCATTATCAATGTTCGAAAAAAACGGTACTATTATATAGTAATGAACTGACGCACACACAAAAGTTTGTTTAACGTACCTAAACCGAAACAAAGTTAGCTACACAAACCTATAATAAAAAAGAACGGTACCTTATAATAACGTACCGTTCTCTTGAATTTTAGAGTATTTTTTTGTTAATTTTAGAAAAAATAAAGTACTAAGTACTAATTTCTTAAAATTTACATGCATAGTATGACAATTGTGTTTGTATTGGTGAAACAATTTTTTGATGATATACACACAAATATAAGCGAGTGTTGCTAGTTAAGGGGTTTCCATCCTAAACGACAGCATAATTTTTATTTAATTTCACTGTTGGCAATACTGTTTTTTCATTGTTGTCAGTTCATAAGAGTTCGTTAAAATACTCAACAAAGTATGTTATAGTACTCAACGAAGTACTTTATTTTTAGTGTACTTCGTAAAAGTTCATTATGATAAAGGTTGCGTGTTTTAAAAGGTACTCTAAAGTTTAAAGGTACCTATACTTAAATTTATGTGACTATGTACCGAACATGCCTAAGTACAGTACAGTACCTTAAAATACAGTACTTTAGCGTATTTTTTCGAATTTGATCATTATTCTAAAAAGTGGGTCTCTCCTCCTATTTGTTACAAATATCTATATACCCCTCACCAATGATGGTTAGGGGAATAATAACCCATGAATTTCGGTTGCTTTAGATTTATTTGTGATAAATATGTGCATACCTATATATAAAAACTAACTTCGTTAACAAGTTTTTCTGTCTAATGCCAATTGTCATCATTTCAGACCTTTAATAATAATAATAATACAATTTGTGTTATCATCCCATAAAAACCCCAACGTGATCTACTCTAGCCAATCCTCCTCAAAATGAAGACTTCCCTAATGTGTTTGGTCATAAACTAAAGGGAAAACGTGCATCAAAATATTGTTGCCAAGCAGAAAATATGTTTCCTGTTTGTTACCTTCTTGTTATTTTTTTTCTGTTGTTTTCCTTCATCTTTTACCGTTAATAAATTGTTCTTCTTCTTGTTCGCGTAATAAGAACCGTTATAATTAAGAAATATTATGGAAAATATGCTTAAAATTGAGGAAATGTAATTTACCATTTTACCAAATGAATTCATTCATTTTGCCGTTTTCTTGCCAACAACAACAACAGCACCATTTTCCACTCACTCCCCTCCTTTGTCTTTTAGCAGTTGCCGTTAAAGCTTTTGCAACAAGCCAACAACAGCTACATTAAGAGGTAAGGGAGTAAGGAACATCGGCAACATTACCTATCAAACAGGCAAAATGAAGTGAAATGGTACTACTCGTATAACAAAAAAAGTTTGTTGCTTTCGGCATTAGTTGCTGTTGCTGCCACTTCTGTTGTTGTTGCTGGTTTTTTATTGTGGTTGTAGTGGGCGCGATTGAAGAAAAACTGTGAATAAAAAAATTTCCCAACGAAATGCTTTTTACTTAAAATACAAAATGGCAGCCCATTATGACGAGTCTGTCCGTCCGCCATTGAAATTTTCCATTTATACTCTCGTTCGTAGCTGATGTTTCCTCATTTCCAATTGCTGGCTTTAACGTTTTCTATTTTATTCTGTTTTATTTGTGTTCTTTCGCTTTTTTATTTTTTTCTGTTGCACTGAAGTTTTTGTGTTAATAAATTTTTTTCTCAACTTCCGGTTCGTTGGTTAAACTATAGCTCATTTGGTTTTACCACCAGAACTTTTTTCTATAGCTTTTTTATGCCGGTTTTTTGTAGTATACATGGTTGTATTTTTGAATTTTACAAGTACATACTACTATTGCTATGAGTACTATTATTATCGTTTTATGTTCTTTTTCTATGAGCCTCAATACGAGAGTTGTCGGATAGTTTTCATAGGCTTTTTGCAGGAGAAAGCAAATGAAGCTATTCTTAGTTTTTGAGAGAAAGATTCTTCGAAAAATCTGTTCAGTCTGCATCAATTATGAATATCGACATCGAATGAACCATGAGCTGTATGAGTTATGCTATGTCTACATGATGGTCAGATCTTACAATATTGTAAGAAACATTGTAAGAAAATTTCTTACAATCGTATAAACTTACAATTTTTTGCTGACAACATTGTCAGCTAAAGCTTAGTCAGCACATTGTCACACAACCACCTTACAATGAAATTGTCAGATATCTTACAATCGTGTAAACACTCTATTTAAAATTGGCAGAACATTTTAAAAAATTGTCAGCTTCGTTTTTATTGTCAGCTGCATGAAATTCCACCATCTTACAATGCAATCATTGTCAGACAATTTTAACTTCTTGGTTTTAATTGAAAACATACGGTTTTTAGGATTTATATCATAAAAAATAAATAAATAAAAATAACAAAATAAAATTATATTGAACATACATTTTTGTTGGGAACATGGTGTTATTATACATCAATCTAAAGAAGTTTTTCGAACAAATTATTATAAAAAGATGAATTAAAAAAGCAAATAAGCAAATAACACTTTTAGTAAAAAACTTAAAAAGCCAACAATTTTGTTTTATCTGAGTCAACATTAATAGATTTTGGATTAGAAAAATTTTTTATAAATATATTTGCGATGGTATAAAACTTGTTAAGCAAAAAATTATGGATCAAAATTGAAATTTCCTGAAACAATACGTCTATGTCATTAATAAAGTTCAATAGACACTTATTTAAGATATATTTCGGTGTGCTGAAATCAAGTTTGATGAGCTCCTAGATGGCACACCGACATAACTTATATGTATAGGTATTATATGTTATTAGTGTTCTACGAAGTACACTATTAAATTTCAACACGTAGTTCTACTAACAATTGAGATATAGCCAAAATTCAAAATTCGATGCCGAATTAAAATTTTGTATTTTCTTTAAATTGTTTTTTTTTATTTGTATAAATTCCTCAATTTACGGATAGTATACCGTATTATCAGATATGAGAAAATCATCCTAAGCAAAACGATATTATATATCATCAAAATAGGTACAATCTGAGATATCGCCAAATCTCGATGTCTCAAATTCGATGTCTCACAAATTACCGAATTTAAAATATTTTTTTGTAAAAAAACTGTATTTAAAAAAAATAGTTTTTTGAACTGAGATATTGCGAAAGCATAATATAACGATGTCCTCAAATAGGCAAATTTAAAAAAACCGTATTTATTATGTCCGAATTATATATCAGATTTCATCAAAATCGGTTTATAAACACTAGAGATGTCGCCAAAATTCAAAATTTTTAAAAAGAGATTTTAAAATTTGAAGTTTAGTATTTTGACGATATCTTTGACAAGCCGGACATGTCAAATTCGACTCTCTGAGTCGATTTAGACCCCGACTCCTGAGTCGATCGGTATTATTTTTATTTGTTTTAAGACGAATAATGAAAAAATTACTAAGTGAATGGCAAACTTATAATGCCCTTTTACCTATTGGTTATAATAGTAAAAAAATCGGTGCAGTGTGGTACAAAAATTAATAAATTTTAATGTTAGGAAAACTGTAACTGTAACTGTAACTGTTATATAGTATGATTCCTCAAATTTGTTGGAATTATATATAGTTTTAAGTGATTTATGAGTCTGAGGTGCCCCACTTTTGGAGCCGGTTGCGCCGCCATAGTAAAAGCAAGGTTTCTCATGTTTAAACATTTCTGCCAAAATTATTTTGAAATCGGCTTAAAGGTTTAAAAGTTGCAGACTTATTTCCATAATTTTTTCCACAATCCCACTGTGAGACGTTTTTTCTCCACTTCACATTCATCTTCACTGCTTTCAAAAACATACACTGTTAAAATTTTGGCAATTGTCTGATTTTTCCATTTTGATTAATATTTTATAATAAACAAATATAAATTTCAAGTCAAAAACACAAAAATAAACAATATTTTTCATGTGCTTTGTGACTGACAATAGATCTGGCAATTTTTTGTGTACACATATCTGATAATCGTGTGAACTGCCAATTTATTGTAAGCTGAGATTGTCAGCTTAATTAATTGTCAGACAATTTCTGACAATGAAATTGACAGCTTTTCTTACAATTTTCTTACAACCGTGTAAACACACAATTTGCTTTTTGCTGACAATTATTTATTGTCATTTTATTGGCAGCACATTGCCAGATGTGACAATATTGTAAGATCTGACCATCGTCTGTACGTAGCTTTATTCTATTACATCGACATAGTAAAACACATCAAACAGCAGCGGCTGAGTTGGCTAGGTTGTGTTGTGCGAACATGTTGTGTACCCCAACAAGAAAAGTGCTCGAAAATAATCCCGAGAAAACTCGTAGAAGAGGACGTCTAAAACTTCGATGGAGAGACAAGGTAGAGGAAATTGTTTCAAAGCTTGACCTATGAAATTGGAGAATATGAGCACTAGATCGAAGATCAAGGAATTCTAAAATAAGTAAGTAGGAGAAAGTACTACAAAATGTTGTTTTCACTACTTCTTAACCATTGTCACTTTTTGCCCTTATCTCGAAAATCAGGTTAAAAACTATCACCAACAGGCCACGACAATTTTCTAGATTTACTAAACATTATCCCCAAAAATATTATTTACTCTATTCCTACTGACTATAGTCATTTTAATATTCATAATTTTTCTTGTCTTCAGCAATCAAACCACACAACTTCTGAGGGCCAATATGTCACCTCGCAATTGGTGAATGTTTTGAAGGGCACCAATACTACACTCTTGATCTTTTCTTACATCACACTCTGACAAGTATAAAGTAAAGATTTTTGCTCCTCTTGGAAATTAAGATCATTGTACTATTTTGACTTCCTCACCGTTCTCTTCACCCTGTTATATTTTCCAAACTGCTACGAAACGTTTAACACTCTTGTACGGGAGAACTCATTAGGGTGAGCTCAACGAGTCTTAACAAGTCATTGGAGCATCGTCGTAATGTGGGTTGCGTTTCACTGTTCTATCGCTACTATAATGGCATGTGCCCAAAAGAAATTAGGGATCTTGTTCCCAAAACTCCTATATTTCTTCGTAGCACACGCAACTCACCAAGGACGATTTTCCAGTGGATCGCACCACGCACTTTTAAAACGAGTTTTCGTTTTTTCCTGCATCAATCTTCCCCTCTAATTATGATATCCAAAGGTTCAAATCGAATATCCACAAACACTACTCCCTCTATCCTCCTTTCCACAACCTTTTTTCCTACTTCCATCACAATGCATATGCATATGTAGGGGACATCCCCTGAGTGTTAGTCAAATACAAACAAAAAAATGTAGAGGAAAATCTTTCAAATCTTGGCCTACGCAATTGGAGAATATGCGCAAAAGGCCGAAGCGCATGGATTTCTTAAACATGCTCGTCCTTTAATTAAGTAAGTAATATGGATATGAAAACATTAATTTGAATTGAAAAACTTTCGATGAAACCTAAGTCAAAAACTCCAGCAGATGTGCAAACATGTAGTCAGATCGCGAGATGAAAATTTTCTTAGCTGACATAATAATCAAGACGAGAAAAAGCTCTATACGAGCAGCGTCTTCGTACTAAAGTTTTTGATGCTCCTCTGGTCTTCAATTAGTGCTGTTCGATGTTTGCACCTTTTCAGCGCCTTATACCATGTCGGCAATCCCTATTAAGAAAGCGGATAAAACCTCTGAACTGTCAATGGTTTTGAGAATTTTAAACAAAATTAAAATTTGAAATCTATTAACCTATTAAGTGTCCGCCAGTACGGTTTTCGTCGTTCCCACGGCAGTCGGTTCTTCGTACTGGAACGACTCGGAAATCTTAAGATTTCGACGAGGAACTGCCACTTTTGCGATATTGCCAATAATATCGTAGTTATAACAACAATGGCTTTCGTAGAGCACGCTCTACTGGAGACCAGCTTTTCTTTCTTTCTTACAGCTTTTGGTGTCCGTAATAACTTCTTTCGGTTTATGTAGAATCTCATCAAACGAATTTAACATTAATTCGGGGGTACCGCAAGTCTCCGTTCTACCTCCTACTTTTTTTCTTATATTCATAAATAAATGACCAGCTTTGCCAAACTTCCGATCCCCATATACACTTTTGCAGATTATAGTAACATTTGGGACCTCGAGTTGGTAACCCACTCCTAGAAAAAATATCTACTATGAAAAGGTAAAAATTAAAATGGGCACCCCAATATTGATGACTATGGAAATCATAGGCTTTTTGCAGGAGAAAGCAGATGAAGCTATACTTAGTTTTTGAGAGAAAGATTCTTCGAAAAATCTTTTCAGTCGAATAAACCATGAGCGGTAAGACACCATCACCAATAGGCCACGCCAACATTCTCGATATATCGGGTGGTTAAATTTCAAGGGCCGATGTTGATTTTGAATAAAACACAAACTATTTAGGAAATTATTGTAATTTTATTTTATTGTGATATATTGGTATTACTCAATTATGTATGGAACAAAATATCGGCCAAATGGGCGCCGCGACCACGGCGGCACACCTCCATCCGATGGTCCAAATTTTCGATGACCCTGAGGCATAATGGAGGTTCTATGCCGTTAATGTGCCGAATTATCTCATCCTTTAGCTCTTGAATTGCTGCTGGCTTATCGACGTACACCTTTTCTTTCAAAAAACCACAAGTCCAATGGTGTCAAATCACATGATCTTGGCGGCCAATTGACATCGCCATTACGTGCGATAACACGGCCATTGAATTTGGTGCGCAAAAGAGCCATTGTTTTGTTAGCTGTGAGGCAAGTGGCACCATCCTGCTGAAACCACATATCGTCCACATCCATATCTTCCAATTCGGACCATAAAAAGTTCGTTATCATCTCACGACCTCATTTTGGAAAATATACGGCCCGATGATGCCGCCAGCTCATAAACCGCACCAAACAGTCACTCTTTGTGGGTGCATTGGTTTTCCGACAATCACTCTTGGATTCTCATTCGCCCAAATGCGGCAATTCTGTTTATTAACGAATCCATTGAGGTGAAAGTGTGCCTCATCACTGAAGATGATTTTCTTCGAAAATTGATCATCCACTGTTGCCATTTCTTGCCACCATTCTGCCCATTCACGACGTTTGGAATGGTCAAGAGGCTTTAGTTCTTGAGCCAATTGCACCTTGTAAGCGTGTAAATGCAAGTCTTTATGCATAATGTTCATCAACGACGAGCGTGAGAGGTGCAATTGTTGGGCACGACGACGAGTTGTTGCAAACAGCAACAATATTTTCTGCAGTACGAGCTGTACGAGCACATACTGGTGTTCTCACATCTTCTACAGACCCGATTTGCTCGAATTCTTCCACGGTTTTTGCGATTGTACGCACATTTAGACGATCAAATTGACCAAAAAAATCACGAAGTGCACGATATGCATTTTGATTTGAACGACCATTTTCATAATAAGTCTGGATAACTTTAACACGTTGTTGGATTGTTACTCCATGGTTCAAATTGAGTAAGTCTGAAATAAGGAAATGTCAAATAAAATTCGGAAAAAAACTTGGCGTTTAGGTGTGGTTTACATTCAACATCGGCCTTTACAATTTAACCACCCTTTACTAAACATTATCCCCAAAAATATTCTTTACTCTATACCTATTCCTCCCTCTTTATTTGATCGTTTAGTGAGGACTTTTCTGGAGGTTAAAATTTCTCTGAAAATTAACTTTTAGAGATTGTGCATACGGACGGGTCAAAGTCCAAGATATCATTATATCAGGTTTCGACGCCCTCTACGATTCCATTTCGAAGATCTTAGAAAATCAACCGAACAGTGAAAATTCATTGTTTCATTATTAATAAATATTCATAATTTTTCTTGTCTTCAGCATTCAAACTACACAACTTCTGAGGGCCAATATGTCACCTTGAAGGGCACCAACACTACACTTCCTTTCAGAAATTTAGATCATTGTACTATTTTCGCTTCCTCGCTGTTCTCTTCACCATGTTATATTACGGGAAAGCTCATTGGGGTGAGCTCAAAGAGTCTTAACGAGTCATTTGGAGCATCGTCGTTATATAGGTTGTGTTTCACTATTTTATCGCTACTATAATGGCATGTGCTCAAACGAAATTAGGGATCTTGTTCCTTAAACTCGTATATTTCTTCGTAGCACATGCAACTCAACAGGGGCTCATCCCTTTCTAGTAAATTTTCCAGTGGATCGCACCACACACTATAAAAACGAGTTTTCGTTTTTTAACCGCACTGGGCGAATGTGGAATAAACTTCCTGCATCAGTCTTCCCCTCTAATTATGATATCCAGATATCGAGATGAAAATTTTCTTAGCTGACATAGTAATCAAGACGAGAAAAAGCACTGTGCGAACAGCGTCTTCGTACTAAAATTTTTGATGCTCCTCTGGTCTTCAATTAGTGCTGTTCGATGCTTGCACCTTTTCAGCCCCTTATACGATGTCCGCTATCCCTATTAAGGAGGCGGATAAAACCTCTGAACTGTCAATGGTTTTGGAGCATCACCATTTTGTTTAATATTTGGAATCTATTAACCTATTAAGCGTCCGCCAGTACGGTTTTCGTCGTTCCCACGGCAGTCGGTTTTTCGTATCGGAACGACTCCAGGTTCACTCTAGTAAACGAAAGGATAGCGACAGTATGAGTCAAAGCCAAGCACTTCCAAGATGACGATATAAAAGAAGCCTTTCATGATCAGCTTGAGAAAGTGTACGATAACTGCCCTAATCATGATGTAAAAATAATGCTGGGTGATTTTAATGCATAGATTGGGCGGGAATGTTGCTTTGAGCACACTGTTGGTAAATTCAGTCTCCACAATGTATCATCCGACAATGGTATGAGGTTGATTTTCTTTGTGGCGGCTCGCAATATCCCAGTACCAGGTTTCGACACCTTGAAATTCACAAAGCGACGTGATTGTGTCCGATCAAACTACAAAAATCAGATAGACCATATTGTAGTTGACGGAAGGTACTCACCAAGTGTATGATGAACATGCAGTTCGGAAGCCAATATGGACTCTGATCATTACCTTGTTGCTGCTAAGGTCAGAACACGTCTGAGTGCGTAACAGAACATACAAACAGAAGCACAAAGGAAGTTTGATGTGACAAGCTACAATCTTATCAAATTTCCACCGATTACTCGCAACGAACAGCTCAGAGAAGATATTCCCGGATCAAACGAAATCTGCACGTTATACCAACATATTGTTAACTTCTTGAAGACTTCTGCAAAATCTGTATAAGGGTTCCAAACCCTTTCCCTAAAAACTGCTGGTTTCTACTACTGGTTTCTTCAAGCAGACAGCCCACAAGAATTGGACCACATATGATCGAAAATAAGGGGACTACACAAGGAATACGAATTACTAGTGAACCAGGCAACCTGGGCGGACAAGTGGGGTATCGGATTGTAGCTGAGGATATTAAATAAGGGTACACATAGTCAGAATCTATAACAGAGTGAGTTGGTAGGAACTATTAACAGTTTTATAAAATATCAAATGTGAGAGAATGCTAAGGGAGGATCGAAGGTTTCCAGTAAACAAGGCAACGTGGGGGGACAAATGCTGTATCGAGTTGTAGCTAAGGATGTTTCCTATGAACACCCATAGTCAGAACCTTTAACAGACCAAGTTGCTAGGAGTTATTAATATTTTTTCAAAAAATTTCATATGTAGGATTATGTTAAGGGAGGATTCCATATTCCTTGGAAACAAGGCAACGTGGGCGGACAAATGAGGTAGGAGAGTAGCTGAGGATGTTTTCTATAGGGATCCATAGTCAGAATATCTATAAGAGCGAGTTTGTAAGAGTTGTTGAGAGTTTTCAAAAATTTCATATGTCGGATTATATTAAGGGAAGATTTCAGATTCCTTGGAAATTAGACAACGTGGGCGGACAAATGAAATATCGGGTTGTAGCTGAGGATGTTTTGTATGGGAATCCATAGTCGGAATATCTAACAGAGCAAGTTGGTAGAAGTTATTGAGACTTTTTTATATGTGGGATTCCTTGGAAACAAGGCAACGTGGGCGGACAAATGAGATATCAGGGAGTATCTGAGAATGTTTTGTATGAGGATTAGGGTAACAGGAACAATTTTTTTTCTTTGATTTCAAATGTTTTCAACGGAATATTATGACACTAGGTCTAAAAGTTTAGTTCTGAAAATTTGAGCCAAATCGGACAACAACAACGGGCGCGCATCGGGTCCAAAGTTTTTACCATTTGTATGGTAAAAAATGGGTTATTTTTATTTCAACCAAAAAATAAACAATTTTTACAAGAAAAAATAATGGAATATTTAAGAAAACTAACACAGCTTTTTTTCAAATAGTTAAAAACAAAAATCTATGAAGTAGTTTTGGAGTTATTCCATTTATCCCCTGAATTTGAATGTCCCTGAAAACGCGCCTAAAGATATGCACCAAAAATTTTATGTTGTAAATAAAGAAGTTTCAAAGTTAGACATGATTTATCATTAAATGACTCGTTAGTACTGAATAGTTCAGTTTTGTTTAAATATTATCGAATTTACTTAGTTTATTTCATGTTGAAAAATGGTACATTTTTTTCATTTCGATTTTAAAAATCATTTTTTAATTTTTCGAAAATTTTTTTCAACAAATATTACAATTCTAGGATTGATTTTAAACCAAAATTCAAGTCATTGAACGAAATTTGTCTAATTTTTAAGACAATTTGCGTGTTTTCAAACATATAACAAAAAAGTCAAGCCGATTTTGCAACTTTCTGAAATGCAGTTATATAGTCCCATATATCATCGTTGAAAATCCAAAACTGCGTATCATCAAAAAAATCAAAATCGAGTTTTTGATTGATTATGATTCGTAAAGTTGTCTTACATGTCTCTACCAATTTTTAGATTTTTACGACCAAAAATAACGGTTTTATATCAATAATTCAAAATTGCGTATCAACATGTGCACTATTTCCAAAAATTCAAATATACGTATCATCAAACTTGGGGTAAGATATGAAAATAAAATATTTAAATTTTAAAAAAATATATATTTGAATTTTTGCTTCTCCTGTAAAATTTGAAAAAGTGTTGTTACGCAGTTTTGGATTTTTAACGACGATATTCTCTTTAGATTTCAAAAATAAAAAAACGCGAATTTATAAACGAATCCTGAAAACCGAATTTTATAAAAAATTACAAATTTCGATACACCAAAATTTTATTTGCAAAAAAAGGTCAATGTTTTCTTTTATTTTAATTTTTTAAATTGTTTTAGATAAATAATAAAATAAACTTTATAACTGCAAAAAAATGATTTATGTACCTTGTACAGTTTTTCAAAAATCTAAAGTCAAACTTTAAGTCAAATTTTACAAAAAAATACATTTTTTTGTGATGTAAGAAAGACCTTTAACACTTGTGAGAAAAATCTACGAAAAAAACTTGAAATTTGACTTTAAATTTCTGAAAAACTGTATAAGGTACAGTTTCGTCTCCATTATTTGTTTCCAAATTAAAGTAAAAGCGATATATGTACTCTTTTTTTTATGGAGTTTTCAAAACGACCATACGGCAAAACAATGTATGGAAGTGCAACATTTTCATATTATAGAGTCTTTGTTATAGTTTTTAAGATAACCTTCCTATCCACACAATGTGGAATTCAATACAATTGCATTAGTAAAGGTGTACAAATGTCAGTGATTATGTAAATGTGTATGTGTTTACAACTCGAGAACATTTGTATGTAGTTTTTGTAATTTTTATTCTGGCCGTAGAATCTATTCATGCATTTAGCACGAGTATTTGTAAAAGTTATTTCTTTTTTTTTTCTATATTTTCCCCTCAGCCGTAATAACCAAGTTAAAATAATTTACTTTACAAATTCATTTGGATTCACAATCTCTTCAGCATCAGCGTAATTATCCTGATGAAAAACCTGCTCTTCATTCGTTTTATCGTTCCTGGTAATTGTACTTATATAGTAGGTATTATATGAGGCATCATGGGCAATATCATCATCATCTTCATGATTTCCACGATTTTGATGATAATTATGATTATTTCATTACATTTTCATTTAATTAACAACAATATGCAACTTGTTTCGCATTCATCATCATATTTATGCCTGGTTTCAATTACATTTTTTTTATATTTTTCATTCAAGTATTTTCCGCCAAATTGAATAATACTCTTGGAGTTACAAGTTCAAATTTTAATTACAGACTCACACAATATTTTCTTTTTTTCAATTTTCAGTTTTTTGCATAATGAGCTAAGGAATAATGCATGTGTTTGTTTGTATGTCTCGAAGAATGAAGGCAAATGTATTTGTGAGGATGAAGGATACTCTTATACTTTTACAAGTATGTACGAGTAAATTAACGACTTTAGTTGCTGCGACTAAAGTTTTCATAAAAGTATGTATGTAAGTTTGCTTTACATTTTATTGAAAAATATTTTAATTACATAAATTAAATTTGTAAATAATATGTTATGTTCGTTTTAAAATAATTAAAAGTAATGCTAGAAACACAATCACGGCTACAGGCTACGGGCTACAGCCTGTCAAAATTAGGTTACACGCATTCAAAAGAGAATAATTTTTTTAGCGCCGGCACAGCTACACGACTACCGACCGCCGTTGTAGCTGTAGCCAATATGAAACTAATTTCTATTTTTATTGGCGACAATAACAGATTTAGTGCTGTCAACACCATAGAATATTGAAATAAATGAGCGATTTAACCACTTAACTTTATTTACAAAATTACGATGAAAGAAATTAAAATAAACAATTAATATACTTATCAAATATTTATATATATAATGTATATAATAATATCTGATATATATATGATATAAAAATGTATATTTATATAACTCTACCTCAATAAAAGTACATTTTTAATAAGTTAATTTTTAAACTGCCATAACTCACACGCTTTTTATGCAAGAGCTACGTAGTTTAAGTTATGTAAAAGCCCAGTATGTCCTGTATAAAATATATTATTTAAAAGAGCATACTTATACATATCTAAAGAGTGCTCTAAATAAAATTTGTAGTTGGATTTTCTTAAATAAAAATCAAACCTTTTAATATAAAAACTCTACAAAATACGCAAATATAATGACATATTATACAAAATCATTTAGCATTAAAATGTTTACTTAGTACTCGGGTTTTGTAAAATTATCGACTTTTTTCGGAAACCCTCCCATTAAAGATTTTACAGTTGCTTCTGATACCTTTTTGGAGCATGTGTTCCACCTGCGCTTAAAATCGAACATGTTCTTGGAAATCTTTCCTGTGTTCTTCAATTCCTTTTTTACCAGAGCCCAATACCTTTCCACAGGCCGAAGTTCTGGACAGTTAGGTGGATTTGCCTCTCGTGGTACAAAAATGACATTATTCTTTGAGTACCACTCAAGTGCCTTTTTTCCATAATGGCATGATGCCAAATCGGGCCAAAAAAATGTAGTCACTCTGTGCTCTCTTAAAAAGGGTAACAACCGTTTTTGTAGGCACTCCTTTATATAAATTTCTGTGTTTATTGTGCCAGATGCCACAAATACTTTACTTCTTTTGCCACAACTGCAAATAGCTTGCCACACGAGAAACTTCTTAGGGAATTTTGTTTGTTTTTTTGTGCAAAACTCTTGCCGAACATTGCCCCGTTTATCAGCAACATAAAAATCTTGACCAGGAAGTTGAGAAAAGTCTGCCAGTACGTATGTTTCATCATCCATCACACAACAGGTGTATTTTTTTATAAAATCAGACTTCAATTTTTTCGCTCGTTTTTTTGCTTCTAAGTTCTTTATAGCATTGCGATCTGGAACCTATTGGACTTTGTATGTCTTCAGTCCAGCATAAGCTTTGACTCTATGTGCAAAATTCGTAGAACATTTCACCGTACGAGCTGCTTTTCTTAAAGAAGTGTTAGGCGCTCTTCGAAAGAGTCGCTCGACTTCTTTTGCCTTACCAATATCTGTAGGACCTTTTTTCCTCCCTGATCCAGGTTTTCTTTCAATGCTCAGGTTTTCCTTATACCGTCTGATGGCATTAGAAACCGTTCGAAGGTCAACTTTCAAATTTTTAGCTATTTTTTTAAAGGTCCATGACGGATTTTTTTTTAAAGTTTTAATTATATTTTCACGAACTTTTTTTTCGCAGTCCATTTTGATTGAAATAACTATTGAAAATTAATCATTTCTAAAATAATAGTATCTGACATATCTATAGAAACTAACTTGATCAAAAAATAAATTATTTCTTGCACTATGAATAAATTTTGTCTAAAATATTTAGTAAATGCATATTTTTTTTAGAACACTCTTTATGTTGTTTTAAGATATGAGTATTTTTATTAAAATCAGTTGTAAAAATATTTTTTTAGGATATGGGCTCCTAATCCATTATAAATCGGAAGAATGTATATATCATTACAAAAATATTAATATCGAATATAAGTTCCTAAAGTTATAAAAAGCTCATAACTCTCAAACTATAAGTGATTCCACTAAAATCTTTCTATTCGAATTTTTTGATTTATATACTATCAGGTACATGAAACCCGTTGATATCGGAGGTTAATTACTAAAAAGGATTTATGTAATTTCTGTCAAAATATAAATTGTCATTTTGCCCATCTTATAAGTGCGATATTGGCATCACTCATAAGCAGCTGTTTCTATTGTAGACATTTTGATTTAATTTTATTTTAAAATCTTTTTCAGCTGTTTTTAATGTAGCTGCCGTCTTAAAAATATTTAAGTAGCTGACTACAAGGCGACTGTTCCAGCCAACGACTTTTGTAGTCGGTGTTCGTGTAGCCTGCTGTTGTGATTGTGTTTCTGGTATAATTGTTATTTTGATTTAATTAAACTTATTTCAATTATTTCTTAGAGATTTCAATAAGTTGTGAATGTTAAAAATTTAATAGGCTGTTTCACGATTTCGAAAGAAAATCTACTCGAGAGAAAGTGAGTAACTCGAATTCAAATTAATTAAAGCAAATTTCTTTCGTATAGGATAAGAAAGAAAGCATTCTTTTGAGATCGTAGAACAGGCTATAAATATTTTAATTTAATATTATATAATTTTTCATTATAATTTTTAATAATATTTAAAAATGTTGTTGTTGTATCTAAAATAATATACTTTTTACTAAGTTTTTTCCTTCTCCTGTAAAGTAACAAAAAATCGAGTTAGGCCTTTATTATATTAAGCCATCAATATACATATAAATCCGATCAACTCATGAAGTTCCCATGAATTTTCGCTTGATAGTTCTAAATCCTTTCAGTTTCACATGGGGTATTTTACAGTTTTGGGAATAAAGGTTATGGTCTCAGTGTATGATTTCCCTGCTTGCAGTTTAGGAAATGAAATCTATCCGGTCAAGATAACTTAACAATATCAGTTATAGTCATGGAAATGAGACATTAAAGATAATATCTAATCCTTTTCCTTAACCCCTGCCGCCATATCTAACCTACTACCAAAATTACTAGTTCATTACTAGTTAGGGTATTACCCTAAGTACCCTAAGGGTACTTTCTTACTTATAGTTGATATCACTGTCAAAAAGAATGGGTATATACTAAGATTGTCATTCCGTTTGTTACATTGGCTCAATCAAAAAGGATATCTTTATGTAATTCTAAGACGAACAAGCGACGTCCATCTGTATCTAAGTCTGTCCATCGAAGGCACTATAGAACCTTAACGGAAAGAGCTAGATCAACAAAATTCGGCAAAAGTATTCCCCATTTCTTGGAAAACATTGTTATGGAAATTGGTCGAAATCTTTCCACAATTAACTATAGCATCCACGTTTACCACTTACGGAAACAGAAAAACTACTATAAAGAATAGGGGGCGTCTGTCTGTTCGTCAGTTCAAAGCACGATATCTTCTAAACAAAAAGAGCTAGAGCTACAAAATTGATACCGTTGTCAAATGAAATGAAAAATGTTTGGTATTAACCCTGCCAAGGGAATCACTTTAATACTGGTAAACTAAATCGAATTTTTATAGATATGACAACTTAATTTAGAGCAAAGAAGTTTAATTCAACTATTCCATAGACATATACATGTATATCTACTCCAGAAACCAGTTAAATGATAAATAAGAATCAGCACATCCGAATATAATACATTTACTTGTTATGCTCTTCACCACCACGCATAGAAATATTAATCTAAGACCTTTAAGTACACCGATCGACTCAGAATCACTTTGTTATTTAACTATATCCGACCGTCTGGCTATAGGTCGTAACTTCAAAGATCATTTTATGAAATTTGGTACAGACACTTATTTTGATCCAAGAATGATATACTTTTTGGACAAGATTTGATTATTGTTTCAGGAATTTATCATAGAAATGCCTTCCCGGAAAAGATTTTTTTGCCCTTTACAGGCACAAATTTTATTTCATTGTCATAATATTTAGCACAAATATTGCTTATGGTAACGGAAATGAGTGTACCTAATTTTGAATGAGTCGGTCAATATTTGACCATCTTTTATATACCAAGAAAAGCAGAAAAACGCTTTTAAATCTAACGATAACTACATTTTTACTAACATAAGTATTTTGTGAATGTAAACCGATAACCGAAATTTGGTTATCAATTGATCCACATATGACCCTAGCTCTCATTTCAGACCCTCAGCAGAAAATCACATAAATGTACTTTGATCTCAAAATTTTGAGAAAAAAAAATCGTGCGTACCTTGTATATTGTTCCACATTTGACCTAAGTACTGAAGGGAATCTTGAACAACTATAGCATTTTCTTACTTGTTTTTTGTTAATATTGCATAAGTTTTATGTACAGTGGTTCAAAAGTATAATCGGACATCGGTATAACACTTATTTTAAGTGCTTTTATAACAAAATCATTTTTAATATAAAAAATATTTTTGATTTATTTCGCTAAAAAAATTATTTTATTTGTCTATAAAACCAAAACAGAAAAAACAACAATTTATTTCATAAAAAAAAAAAACAAAAAATAACAAAAATAATTCATATTTTGAGATCAAACGAATAATCGGACACAATAATAAATACAGACTTTTTAACAACTTAGAAAAAAAATTAATATTTCGTAGCATATCCTTTGGATTCAATAACTCTTCTGAGTCTGTTTTGCATTGAATTGACCAAATTGGCGCACACTTCCGAGGGAATATTGTTCCACTCATGTAGCAACGCTGATTTTAGTTCAGTTATATTGTTGTAGCGGTTTTTATACACTCTACGACCTAGTTCAAAACATAAACGCTCTATAATATTTAAGTATGGAGATTGTGGGGGAGGACTCAACAGCTTAGGGCAGTGGTGGATCAGTCAGAGCTTCGCAACAGCAGATGTGTGCTTAGGGTCATTGTCTTGGTAGAAAGCAAACTTGTTTAAAATTTCAAGTTTTTCTGCGCTCTGCTTAACATTTTGCTTTAAAATATCTAAATAGACAAACTTGTCAATTTTTCCATCTATGAAATGCAAATTTCCAACACCAGCACTTGACATACACCCCAAACTATTACAGACCCATGTTTTACTGTCGCATTTTACACGATAAAGAGTTCTGTAGTGCGATTCACTAACTTTTAAAACTTTCAAAAGGTTCTACCATTAACAACACATTTTGATGTTTGCACTAACCACTATGTTATTCACTAATTTAGTTTAAGCCACGGTAAAGTTATGTGGCAACTTTGTCAAAATAAGAGAAAAACACAAAGAAGAATAGAAAAAAACAAGCCAAAAACTATTTTTGTTGTAAATTTTAAGAACAACTTGAGTAAAATATTAAAAATAATTATTATTTTAAATACATTTTTATTTATTTTGATGATATATGAATACTACTGAATGAATACATACTACTATCAAAAGAAGCCGGTCGTCTGCTGAGCAGCCAAGTCATATAGTTAAATTATATTTGTTGTTATATTCTTATATTATATTTTCTTTAATTATAATTTTCGATCTATATAAAGAAACAATTTTTTAATACACTTTTCTAAATCACTTTTCTTAACCACTTTTCTTTAACATTAAACAGTATCAAAAATGTTGGCGTTAATAAACAACAATTTATTTGTTTATTAATAACAGCGGATTGAAACAGCTGACTTTAAACGTCAACAGAAATCGTTAAAGTGTTAGTGAATAGCAGTGTGGTTAATTTAGTTGTTTAATAATTTTGAAGAAACAATTGTGGTTAAAAAAGCGTAGTGAATCGCACTACTGGGATACGGTAAATTATTAAACTACAGCATATTTTATACAAATTAAGTAATTTTTATACTTTATGCAGGTCCTTTTTACCGATGAGAGTAAATTTAATCTTCTCGGATCAGATGGAAGGACCTACGTTTGGCGTAAACCTAACACAGAATTTGAACCAAAAAATACTCGTGCGACAGTAAAACATTGGGGAGGGTTTGTAATGGTTTGGGGCTGTATGTCAAGTGCTGGTGTTGGAAATTTGCATTTCATAGATGGAAAAATAGACAAGTTTGTCTATTTAGATATTTTAAAGCAAAATGTTAAGCAGAGCGCAGAAAAACTTGGAATTTTAAACAAGTTTGCTTTCTACCAAGACAATGACCCTAAGCACACATCTGCTGTTGCGAAGCTCTGACTGATCCACCACTGCCCTAAGCTGTTGAGTCCTCCCTCACAATCCCCATACTTAAATGTTATAGAGCATTTATGGCTTAAACTAGGTCGTAGAGTGTTTAGAAACAGCTACAACAATATAACTGAACTAAAATCAGCGTTGCTACATGAGTGGAACAATATTCCGTCGGAAGTGTGCGCCAATTTGGTCAATTCGATGCAAAACAGACTCAGAAGAGTTATTGAATCCATAGGATATGCTACGAAATATTATTTTTTTTCTAAGTTGTTAAAAAGTCTGTATTTATTATTGTGCCCGATTATTCGATTGATCTCAAAATATGAAATATTTTTGTTATTTTCTGTTTTTTTATGAAATAAATTGTTGTTTTTTCTCTTGTTTGGTTTTATAGACAAATAAAATAATTTTTATAGCGAAATAAATCAAAAAGAATTTTTTTATTAAAAAATATCTTGTTATAAGGGCACTTTAAGTAAGTGTTATACCGATGTCCGATTATACGTTTGAACCACTGTATATGTAACATAAAAGCAGTTATCTTAATTTTTATGGTTTTAACTGCAACATGAACATTTCAATAAAAACAATAAATTTATTAATAATAAATAAACTATTTTATATAACTAGAGTAAATAAAATATAAAAAAATAAATAAAATAAATTTATAATGAAGTTGTGGTAACATTATGGGCGGTTGCGTTTGCAAAAGTCCAAGTCCAAAGAATTAACGAGATAAAAACCAGTAACATTTATTTATTCTTCTATTTAACTTCAGTGGGTAGTCAATTTGAATAAAACAAAACATTATGGCATTTATACATCTGTCTGTCTGTCTGTATGTCTTTCTATGTATGTCCAACTGTCAAAGTCCCCACCAGAGATATGTATGTATGTATGTTACCTGCAAGTGGGTAATTGCCTATTCATATAAATTTGAAGGTAAAAAATTAAGACACTAAAAACCCAAAAGCAAAAAGAATTCGAAAAACGACAAAGAGACGACATAAACGAATTATGTTGAAAAATCGAAAACTATCAAGAACGATCATGCATTTTTATGATCAATTAATTGGTTTTAAAAGCGATAAACACTCGCCTTCATTGTTAATAAAAAAAATTGCATGAGAATAAATAATTTGCTAAATTTATTTAAATGAACAATATATAAAAAAATCTCTATAATAAATTAGCAAAAACCAAAACAGTAATAAATGACAGTTTATTCTGTTTTTTTTTTTGGATAATTGAACCTTTTGGACAAGCGTATTAATGTGTTCAGATCATTATGATTTTTTCAAAATATTTAGGAATTTATTTCTACAATATAACAACTTTATTTATTTTGAATTTCGATTTAAAATATGAGCCCAACTCACACACGTGTTATGATCAAGAAGAGGTGGGTTTTTCCACTCCGTAACTTTTAGGTTCCCTGTTGTGTAAAATGCGAACAACAACAAAAAAGTCAGCATTAAATTGTTAGATGTCCGCCTTAAAAATGTTACAGTTGCCATAAATAATTTTAATTTGTTTAAACACTTGTACGAGTACCATTGGCAAATATTTTTACTTAACATATTTTACATGATTTTTAAATTCCTTTTGCAATGGCTGATTTGACAATTAAGTCATAATTAAATGCTTAAGAAGTAGTAATAAATTGTAGAGATTAAGAAAAATGCAAGTGTAAGTAAAGTATTTAAACAATAACTATTTTTGGTATGTACATACATATGTACATCTGACTGTTCAGATACGCAAATAATCTATAAGTACCTGGTTGACCGAGCCTTGCTCGGAGCTTTATGATAAGTATTTTGAGGCAAATTTTAAAGTTTTTATATATTTTATTTTATAAAGTGCTAAAATAAATTTATTGTATTTATTTTGTCCGACCAACACATAGTTCGCATAGTTTACAGTTTAACTCATTTTAATAATTTTGGAAATTATTCATACCAACAGAAACCTCCATCGACTCATGCGCAACAACTTTGCTAAAGATTATAGTCTGATCAAATACACAGTTTACGATTTAATTAATTTTGAGTAGTTTTAAGTGGCGCCACCTGAAGTTGTTCATACCTTATAAGAAACCTTTGTCTGCTTATTCGTAACAACTTTGCTTATGATTATAACATGATCAAATGCACAGTTTACGATTTAATTCACTTTGAGTAATTTTCTGTGGCGCCACCTGTCGGACTTTGCCCATTCCAACTCATAAACCTTCTTCGGCTTATCCGTAACAACTTTGCTGAAGATTATAGCATGATTAAATGTACAGCTTACGATTAAATTGACTTTGAGTAAATTTCAGTGGCGCCACCTGTCGAAATTTCTTCATACCAACTAAGAAACCTTCGTCGGCTCATGTGCAATAACTTTGCTAAAGATTGTAGCATGATCAAATGTACAGATTACGATTAAATTGACTTTGAGTAAGTTTCTGTAGCGCCACCTGTCGGAAATTAGTCATACCAACTAAAAAGCCTTCGCCGGCTCATGCGCTACAACTTTGCTAAAGATCATAGCATGATCAAATGTACAGTTTATGGTTTTATTAATTTTCAGTGGCGCCATCTGTCGAAAATTAGTCTTATCAATTTAAAAACCTTCGCCGGCTTATCCGCAACATCTTCGCTAAAGAGCATAACATGATCAAATTCACAGTTTACTATTCTATAAAGAACATACATACACACAAACATTAATTTGTTTAAAATAATACTAATTTTTCCCCCTTTTTATTCCCTAATGTTTCATGTTTCTTTTACATCTATTGATTGCAGTACAAAGTTTCTTTCTATATTCTTTAGTTTAAAATATAAGAGTGGGTTAAAAAGGTACCAAAAAAACTATTTTTACCCTTTTTTACCCCCTATCGGACATAGTTTCAAAAAACTACCAAACACCTGTCCGCTTATTTTCATAGCGGTTTAAAACGTAATTTTGATTTTGTTTCTATACCTATTACTTTAGGAGATATAGTGTTTTCGATTTTTTTTTCCCTTTTACCCGTTTTTACCCTCTTAGAGGCAAAAGTTCCAAAAGTTCCTTCTTCTTCGACCTATACATCAAAAAGGATACCCACTGTCCAAATTTTATCAAAATCGTTACAGCCGTTTTCGAGATAGCCATTCTATATATATATATATCTATATATATATATATATATATATAAATACATACAATTATTGCTCGTTTAAGAATATAAGATATAAAGATGTTGCACTTCTATATATTGATAAGAATTAATACCGCTTTTACTCTAATTCGGAAACAACTAATGAAGACAATTATCCAATAATAGAAAGCTAAGGCACACATACGTGCTCTTGAAATGTACATATGTTTGTTTGTGCGTTTATGTGTCTTTTCAGAGTTTTTTAACCACTTTATTATCACATTTGAATGAAAAGAAATGAATGGAGTTTAATATCTTAATATTATGGAGTCTTTGCTTCTTCTTCTTCTGTTATCCTCGACTCCCAGTGGAGCATAGGGCCTCAAGTCAAGGAGTCTTTGCTAATAGTGTTATATCCGGCTGATTCCAGACGAACAACTTATCTCCATATATACCAGGAAAAAGAACTAACGTAAATTGAGGTCCGATTTAGATAAAATTTGTTAAAATTTTTGGTGGTCGGTAAATTTTTTTTTTCATGGACTAACTATTTCAAAACTTAGTATACTGGTTCGTATGTATATACACTTATTTGCCCTAAATTTGGTCACAATAACACTCTGATACACTAAAAAAAAAACTAGGGCAACGACCTAGTGTGGGTTATAGGCAGAGGTAGGCAAAAAGAGAACAGAACAAAAAATCGTGGACAGAGTTGCCGTTGTTTATACTTCTAACTGAAATTGGTATTTTTTAAAATGTGTAGTTCTGATATTTTAAAAAGAAAAAGTTTTCTATTACATTTTTTTAATATCCTTATCAAAATTTTTTTTACAAAAATGTTTTATCGAAAATTCAAATATTATTTTATAGAAAGTTTTTTAATTGAACATTTTTTTTTCGAAAATTTTTCTATAGAAATATTTTTTTTGTCAAAAATTGTTCTATAGAAACATTTTTTTTATCAAAAATTGTTCCATAGAAAAATTTTTTTATCGAAAATTTTTCTATAAAAAAATTTTTTTATAAAAAAATTTTTTTATCGAAAATTTTTTTATAGAAAAATTTTTTTATCAAAAATTTTTCTATAGAAAAATTTTTTTATCGATAATTTTTCTATAGAACAAGTTTTTTTATCGAAAATTT
Organism: Stomorhina lunata; assembly: GCA_933228675.1. Classification (NCBI taxonomy): domain Eukaryota; kingdom Metazoa; phylum Arthropoda; class Insecta; order Diptera; family Rhiniidae; genus Stomorhina; species Stomorhina lunata. The sequence goes on along the minus strand of OW121742.1, from coordinate 47,005,908 downwards.
TTCTATAGAAAAATTTTTTTATCGAAAATTTTTCTATAGAAAAATTTTTTAAAAAGGTTTATCAAAATTTGGGACATCAAACATTTAATTAAAAAGTTTTACTGTAGTGTATTGCACTAAGAATCCCAATTTATTACAATTATTTATTATTGTAATAAATAGTTTTTTGATAAAACCAAAAAATGTTGGTGGGGAAACCTTTCCTCGACGCGTTTCGATGGTTGGTTAGACCATCTCATCAGGAGGATTATCCCTAATTCTAGACAGAGCGAAAACCTCACATTATGTATAATTTGAGGGACTGAATAAATACGAATTATTATTATTGTGTCCAACAAATATCAACATAAAGCGCAGGTTATCATCCGAACAGAAACACACAAACATTTTTCAGTTTTATCATTTCTTTATTTCCCACACTTTTGTTGTTGCTTTGTTGGCGACTAAGACAAAAGTGCTATAAAGGGGGTTCAAAGAAAGATTTAAATAAACAAAAGTTTATTTTAAAGCTTGGCACATGTGCAGCCGTATATTTATTAAAAAGGTTTATCAAAATTTGGGACATCAAACATTTAATTAAAAAGTTTTACTGTAGTGTATTGCACTAAGAATCCCAATTTATTACAATTATTTATTATTGTAATAAATAGTTTTTTGATAAAACCAAAAAATGTTGGTTGTTTATTACAATAATAAATAATTGTAATAAATTGGGATTCTTAGTGCAATACACTACAGTAAAACTTTTTAATTAAAAATTTTTTTATCGAAAATTTTTCTATAGAAAAATTTTTTTATCGAAAATTTTTCTATAGAAAAATTTTTCTATAGAAAAATTTTTTATCGAAATTTTTTCTGTAGAAAAATTTTTTTATCGAAAATTTTTTTATCGAAAATTTTTCTATAGAAAAATTTTTTTATCGAAAATTTTTCTATAGAAAAATTTTTTTATCGAAAATTTTTCTATAGAAAAATTTTTTTATCGAAAATTTTTTTTATCGAAAATTTTTCTATAGAAAAATTTTTTTATCGAAAATTTTTCTATAGAAAAATTTTTTTATCGAAAATTTTTCTATAGAAAAATTTTTTTATCGAAAATTTTTCTATAGAAAATTTTTTTTTTGAAAAATTAGGTTTAATCAGGCTTGAGTTCATTTAACTTTTAAATTATTAATTTTTGAAAATTTGAAAAGTAATTGTGTAAAAGTAACTGAGCCGCGTTCAAAAATAATTTTTTCAGTTTTTCTCCACAATTACTTTTCAAATTTTTAAAAATTAATAATTTGAAAGTTAAATGAACTCAAGCCTGATTAAACCTAATTTTTCAATCAATTCTAAAAGTTCGAATAATTAATTCCCAAATAAAATTTTTTTATCGAAAATTTTTCTATAGAAAAATTTTTTTATCGAAAATTTTTCTATAGAAAAATTTTTTTATCGAAAATTTTTCTATAGAAAAATTTTTTTATCGAAAATTTTTCTATAGAAAAATTTTTTTATCGAAAATTTTTCTATAGAAAAATTTTTTTATCGAAAATTTTTCTATAGAAAAATTTTTTTATCGAAAATTTTTCTATAGAAAAATTTTTTTATCGAAAATTTTTCTATAGAAAAATTTTTTATCGAAAATTTTTCTATGGAAAAATTTTTTTATCGAAAATTTTTCTATAGAAAAATTTTTTTATCGAAAATTTTTTTATAGAAAAATTTTTTTATCGAAAATTTTTCTATAGAAAAATTTTTTATCGAAAATTTTTTTATAGAAATAGTCATTCTTTTGAATAATATTTACATCCCGACAATTTTGTTATTTTTTGAGAAAATTTTTGTATAGTAACAATTTTTTATCGCAAATTTTACTATAGAATATTTTTTTGTTCGAAAAAAAAATTTTTTTCGAAAATTTATCTATAGAAATTTTTTTTTTCGAAAATTTTCTATAGAAATCTTTTTTTTCAAAAATTTTTCTATAGCAAATTTTTTTCGAAAATTTTTCTATTGCAAATTCTTCTATAGAAAAATTTTTCTATTGAAAATTGACCGACTTTGCTAACATCCAAATCCCAACTGAATACTCATTTTTACGAGTTTCATTAATGATTGTGATATTCACGAAAATTGCAAAAAGTTTTTGGCTTCTGGTGGTATGGGCTGCCTACGATTGGTTATAGGCAAAAAAAGTTCAGAAATACGTCTATGTTTTCTAGTTATACGCCGATTTATATACCGATTTTAGCGAAGTTCTTCAACTTATCGACCCGTAGCTCAGCCAGTTTGTATCCGATTTTACTTTTTTTAGTAACAAATATATATTTATTGGCCTATGAAAGGCTTTTTATATTATTTTGAATAAATAAATAAATAGATTGTGCTTAAAGCTCACACATTTGTTATTAATAAAAACAAAACAAAATTTTTCCACTTCATTGCTTATTCTTATATGAAAGCTCGTAAAAGTTTATATCAATATAGCAAAAGAATTTAGTTCCTTAAAAAATGTGGTTTTATTTTTTTTAAATCAGACGAAAAATCTAAAAGTTATCATGCTTTTCATAAACCAACTAGGCCATGTACTACGTACGTATTTACATGGTAATACGACATGTAAACATTTTTACCAGAAATTAATTTAAAAAGTTTTTGGTTTGCAATCGAAAAATTTTAACTTGAAAAATGTTAAAAACTTTTGTAAATTTAGACCAATATCAATAAGTTTTTTACAAAAGTTGCTAATTTGTGGCATATATATGTAGATCTATACCGATGTATATGCTTATTGTCATATAAAACAACTTCACTGTAATAAATTTTCCGGTCATAGCTATTACAATTTAATAAAAACTAGAATTTTATTCAAATTTTAATAGAAAACTTTTCCAAATCAATCTTCAGCTGTGAGGAAAGTGGGTGACGTATGGCCATTAGTGGTCCTAGATGTTGTCAACAAGAATGACAAACCGATCAGAACCAGGACAGACGAGTGGATTCCCACAATTTCAAAAGACTCGGCATTCATATATAAAAATTATTAGGAGTGAAGGCCAACATTCGTAATGCCATTTGCCGAGATACGACACCACTCTTTAAAAAGTGATCGATAACACAACACAACAAAATAAAAAAAAATTCATGTGCTCTTAAAACCACTATACAAATTTGATGTATCATGACTACCTTTGTACAAAAATGGTAAAATTTTTAAATTCTATGGCAAGATTTTTAAAATTTTTTTTTTTTAAATTGCAGTCTTTTTTAGACGTTTCTTCAAATAATTAATGATAACACAAAAACTACTAGTCCGATATTATTAAAATAAAATTATAAAAATTAAGATTAACATAGCCTTTAATTCGTCTATATATCTCGTTTCAATCGGATCAATAGTATCGGAGTTATAATAAAAAACTTAAGAAAAAAATATATTTTTTATGTAAAAATGGCAAAAATTTTCGTTTTAAAAAAATCATGAAAAATCGAAAACGGCAAAAAACTTCCAGATTTATTATTTTATCGCATAGCGACATACAATAGCAACAAAATGAGATATCGACCATAAAAATCGATTGATTTTTTTCGAATTTATTCACAATTTAGTGAATTCGCTCATTTTCACAAAATTTTAGTTTTCTGCTTGATATACGCATTATAGCGGGTTTTCAAATGTATGAAAAAAATAATTTTTTCAATTTCAAGGGGTGCATGTCGGATTATTGTGAGATTCGGTGAAAAACTTCCTCCCACAAAACTTTAGTCGAATTGGACAACGTTAACACGTAGCGCATAGGCCCCAAATCTGAAAAATAGCGTTTAAATCGAAAAAAATTGACAAATTTTCAGTTTTTGCAAAATTAAAACTATTTATTCCCCCTTTTGCAAAAAAGTGGATTGTAGTTCTTAGTGCAAAGGCAATGATTTTTCCAATAAGCTACATGCCTTTAAAATCGGTTAAACAGTTTTCGAGTTATTACAATTTTCACTGGCCATTACATGTCCTTGAGGACTTTGCCGAAGACAATTTACAAAAACATTTTATTTAGCTTAAAATTTTTTATTTTTTCTTTCTTAACTTACAATATACATGTCAATACTGTTTTGGGCAAAAAACGTATTTCTGTGGGACACGTGTTACTGTGGAAATTCAGTATTGAAGGCTGAGAGCAGGAATATTTGACTGCCCACAAATTCGCAAATTGGTCAAAGATACCGATTTTCTCAGTTCAATGTCAGAAATTGAGAAAAATGCATGGGATTCGTTTGTATAGGTTATTAACATTTCTAAGGAAATAACAAGGATGATGATTTTGTTGCGCACGTTGAAGAGATCTTAACTCACTTCCAGAATCTTGGATGCAACATGAGTATCAAGTTACATTCATTACCTTTACAGTCACTTAGATCGTTTTCCTGAAAATCTAGGAGACTTAAGTGAGGAACAGGGAGAACGATTTTACCAAGATATTCGGATAATGGAGGAAAGATACCAAGGTCGCTGTGATGCACACATGATGGCAGATTTTTGCCAGAGTATTCAGAACAACACTTCGTTATTCAATAATAGAAAATGTCATAAAAGAAAATTCCAAAGTTTGTAGTTTATAATATTTATTTATTTCCTTATTTTATAAGTTGTAATAAATTTGAAAAATATAAAATAAAATACATGAATAAAACAATGAAATACATTTTCGATCTATTCCATCGATTTGACTTAGTCACATTTTTTGGACAATTGCCTTCGGCGAGTCCTCAAGGACATGTAATGGCCAGTGCAAATTGTAGTAACTCGAAAACTGTTTAACCAATTTTAAAGATATGTAGCTTATTGGAAATCTCATTGTGTTTGCCCTAAGGACCAGGATCCACTTTTTTGCAAAAGGGAGAATAAATAGCTTTAATTTTGCAAAAAAAACTGAAAATTTGACAATTTTTTTCGATTTAAACGCTATTTTTCAGGTTTGGGGCCTATGCGCTACGTGTTAACGTTGTCCAATTCAACTAAAATTTTGTGGGTGGAAGTTTCTCACCAAATCTCACAATAATCCGACATGCACCCCTTAAAATTGGAAAATTTATTTTTTTCATACATTTGAAAACCCGCTATAATGCGCATATCAAGCAAAAAACTAAAATTTTGTGAAAATGTGCGAATTCACTACATTGTGAATAAATTCGAAAAAAATCAATCGATTTTTAAGGTCGATATATCGCTATGCGATAAAATAATAAATCTGTAAGTTTTTTGCCGTTTTCGATTTTTCATGATTTTTTTAAAACGAAAATTTTTGCCATTTTTACATAAAAAATATATTCTTTTCTTAAGTTTTTTATTATAACTCCGATACTATTGATCCAATTGAAACGCGATATATAGACGAATTCAAGGCTATGTAAATCTTAATTTTTCTGATTGTATTTTAATAATATCGGACTAGTAGTTTTTGAGTTATCATTAATTATTTGAAGAAACGTCTAACAAAAATTGCAATTTAAAAAAAAAATCTTGCCATAGAATTTAAAAATTTTACCATTTTTGTACTAAGGTAGCCATGATACATCAAATGTATATAGTGGTTACTTGAGCACATTTTTGCTGTTGAGCTGTGTAATCGCTTCAATAGAAAAGGGTAACGTGAGGCCAGCCAAGACTGCCATTGAAATTGCATTTTAAAATTTAAGCTTTTAGAAAAGTAACTTGACGCAATTGTCTATGGAAAAAAATCTTATGTTTAAGGAATTTTCTAACCAAATATTTGTGATATTCTTAAATTACTTCTTAGTAAAAACAAAATTTTAGACCGTAATCGAATATCGACAAAAGAAAAAATCAATAAAATGCTGGCTATCACAACAACTCTAAGCTAAAGTGACAGTTTAGCACAAACCTAAGCCCAAACACAGCTTGAATCCAAATAATACAGACTAATAAAATACAAACAATGAAAAGCAAACTCCTATGAATTTAACCCTTTTTCGAAATTAGTATTTAAGGATATTAACAAATAGACGGACGTGTATTTAAACTTGAGAACTTGTGTTTAAAACAAACGGTAGTTTCTAGTGATAGCGTAATCCCTTCTTTAGCATTAGTTGAATTTTGTAAATTTTTTAGCATTTAAATGAAACCTTAGACGTTAGAATCTGTGATAATAAGTATTAGGTATATACATAAGTATATAAATATTAAGGGTAGCTGGAATGTGTGGACTTGTTTATCTAAAATGATTGACTGTCCCTTGTCCGTTTTGCTCTGGTTTTCAATTTTAAAGTTTAAGATTTTTTTTAATTTATATAAAAGCATCAGGATTTGCAAATAAAAGGGTTTCAAATTTATACTAGTTCTCAGATATGCGAGGGTTGCTTAGAAAATCTTCATTATACAAAAAATGAGTAAAAAAATTGATTAATATAAATTTCGTTATATAGAAAAATCGTTGGAAATTTTCTTTACATAGAAAATCATTAAAAATTTTCATTATATGGAAAAATAATTGAAATTTTTCTTTATATAGAAAAATCATTGAAAATTTCAATCATTAAAATTTTTCTTTATAAAGAAAATTCATTAAAATTTTTCGTTGTATAGAAAAATCATTGAAAATTTTCGTTATATAGAAAAATCATTAATATTTTTCGTTATGTGAAAAATCATTGAAAATTTTCGTTATATAGAAAAATCATTAAAAATTTTCGTTATATAGAAAAATCATTAAAAATTTTCGTTATATAGAAAAATCATTGAAAGTTTTCGGTTTATAAAAAATCTTTGATAATTTTCGTTATATAGAAAAATCATTAAAAATTTTCGTTAATGTACAAATTATTGAAAATTTTCGTTATATAGAAAAATCATTGAAATTATTCGTTATATAGAAAAATCATTAAAAATTTTCGTTATATAGAAAAATTAATAAAAATTCTCGTTAGATAGAAAAATCATTGAAAATGTTCGTTGTAAAGAAAAATCTTTACAAATTTTCGTTATATAGAAAAATCATTAAAAATTTTCGTTATATAGAAAAATCATTGAAAATTTTCGTTATTTTGAAAAATCATTAAAAATATTCGTTTTAAAGAAAAATCATTGTAAATTTTCGTTATATAGAAAAATCACTGAAATTTTTCTTTATTAGAAGAATCATTGAAATTTTTCTTTATATAGAAAATTCATTGAAAATGTTCGTTATAAAGAAAAATCATTAAAAATTTTCTTTACATAGAAAACTCATTAAAAATTTTCCTTATATAGACAAATATTTGAAAATTTTCGTTATATAGAAAAATCATTGAAAATTTTCGTTATACAGAAAAATCATTAAAAATTTTCGTTCTATAGCAAAATCATTAAAAATTTTCGTTATATAGAAAAATAATTAAAAATGTTCGTTATATAGAAAAATCTTTAAAAATTTTCGTTATATAGAAAAATCAATAAAAATTTTCGTTATATAGAAAAATCATTGAAAATTTTCGTTATATAACAAAATCATTAAAAATTTTCGTTATATAGAAAAATCATTGAAAATTTTCGTTACATAGAAAAATCATGAAAAATTTTCGTTATATAGAAAAATCATTAAAATTTTTCGTTATATAGAAAAATCATTGAAAATTTTCGGCTTATAAAAAATCTTTGAGAATTTTCGTTATATGGAGAAATCATTAAAGTTTTTCGTTATATAGAAAAATCATTAAAAATTTTCGTTATATAGAAAAATCATTAAAAATTTTCGTTATATAGAAAAATTATTAAAAATTTTCGTTATATGGAATAATCATTAAAAATTTTCGTTATATAGAAAAATCTTGGAAAATTTTCGTTGTATAGAAAAATCATTACAATTTTTCGTTATATAGAAAAATCATTGAAAATTTTCGGTTTATAAAAAATCTCTGATAATTTTCGTTATATAGAAAATCATTGAAAATTTTCTTTATATAGAAAAATCATTGAAAATTTCCGATATATAGAAAAATCATTGAAACTTTTCTTTATATAGAAAAATCATTGAAAATGTTCGTTATGTAGAAAAATCATTGAATATTTTCGTTTTATAGAAAAATTAATGGAAATTTTTGATAAATAGAAAAATCATTATAATTTTTCGTTATATAGAAAAATCATTTAAAATTTTATATAATGTAAAAATCCATCGACCCTCGTTTGTACTCTAAATAAACTCTTTCGATATCAGTGTGGTCGATAATTGCTTATTTAAGCGCATACGTCCTTTTTTGGGATAATATTAAACAAAATTTAACCAGCAACAACAAAAACAACAAAAAGTAAAGACGACAACTAAACAAAAAAAAAATCATAAAAAAAATCTGAAACGGACAAGAGAACAAAGAATGAAAAAAATAGTGTTCGTTCATTGTGTATAATTATGAAAAAATAAAAAAAAATAAGTAAAATCCTACGTATGCAAATGAAGGCAGGAAAAAAAGGTTAAATTGGGTACTCATACCAAAGACACACATACAGACGGACACATACTTTCATACTTTAACAGGACAAACAACAAAAACAACGAGAAACACAAGGATAACAAAACAATGAAAACAAAAGATTCCTGCCTCTACTCTACCATTTATTTAGTAGAGAAAGAATAAATATTGTTTTGTTGTAATGAATTTTTTTTTTCAAAATTTTTCATTGTTTATTTCAAAATTTTCAAGTAGATTCTTTTTTTTTTGACTGAAATTCGTTTTATTTTATGCATATTTCGGATGGATGGATGAATGTATTTGTATATGGACTAGAGTATTGCATTATTGCATATGTGTATCATGTCCTGCGAGTAGAGTCTTTTTTCTTTTTGAACAGCATCCTTAGAAGCAGATGTTCATCGTTTTGTATTTGATGGATGTTTTATTGACCCAACGACGGACATGAGCTTGAACCAGTAACAACAATACTCTTAATATAACTACAATATATGTATAGGAACAAAAATACCTTTAAAAACAGTTAAATAAAATATTAAAATATATATTTTTTCCTTCTTTGTAGTTTTAAATTTTAATCCTTTTTTCTGTTCCTTTTTTTTACTTGATGGTGGGGATGAATCTAGATTTTACCTTAAATCAATAGCGATTTATGTGGCATCTGTTTGAGTATTCAGTTGATTTTATTGAAATCTATAAATTGCTAAATAAATTCAGGTTCAATGATTTTGATTGCTTTAAGGTGAGTTCAATGGGTGGTCAAGAGGACTAAATGGCTGGTTAATTGAAAGTTTTTAATGTTTTTTTTACAATGATTTTTCTATATAACGAAAGTTTTCAATGATTTTTTTATATAACGAAAATTTTCTATAATTTTTCTATATAACGAAAAATTTCTATATCATAATAAGTCTTCTATATAATGATGATTTTTGATCATTTTTCGATATAACGAAAATTTTTGTTGATTTTTATATATAAAGAAAATTTTCAATGATTGCTCTATATAACGAAAAATTTTAATGTTTTCTCTTTATAACCAAAAATTTTTCTAATTTTTCTATATAACAAAAATTTTCAATGATTTTGCTACACAACGAAAAATTTTAATAATTTTTTTATACAACGAAAATTTTCAATGATTTTTCTATATAACGAAAATTTTCAATGATTTTTCTATATAAGAAAAATTTTAATGACTTTATATATTACAAAAATTTTATTGACTTTTTACATAACAAAAATTTTTATTGATTTTTCTATATAACAAATATTATCAATAATTTTTATATATAACGAAAAATTTTAATGATTTTTCTATATAACGAAAATTTTTAAAGATTTTTCTAAAAAAAATTATTAAAGATTTTCGTTATATAGAAAAATCATTAAAACTTTTCGTTATATAGAAAAATCATCGAAAATATTTAATTAAAATTTTGTTATATATAACAAAATTATAATGATTTTTCTAAATAACGAAAATTTTTTTCTATATAAATGATTTCAATGATTTTTCTATATAATGAAACATTTTAGTGATTTTTCTATATAACGAAAATTTTTAATGACTTTTCTATATAACAAAATGTTCTAATAACGAACATTTTTAATGATTTTTCTATATAACGAAAATTTTTAAAGATGTTTCTTTATAACGAAAATTTTCAATTATTTTTCTATATAACGAAAATTTTCAATAATTTTTCTATATAACGAAAATTTTCAATGATTTTTCTATTTAACGAAAAATTTTAATGATTTTTTTGCATAACGAAAATTTTCAATGATATTTCTCTATAACGAAAATTTTCAATAATTTTTTTACATAAAGAAAATTTTCTATATATAGAAAATTTTTCTATATAGCGGAAATTTTTGACGATTCTTCTATAAAACGAAAATATTTAATAATTTTTCTATATACAAATTTTCGATGAATTTTTTTTCTATATAACGAAAATTTTCTATAATTTTTTTATGAAACGAAAAATTTTAATAATTTTTTAAAACAATGAAAAATTTTAATTATTTTTCTATATAACGAAAATTTTCAATAATTTTTGTATAAAACGAAAAATTTTAATGATTTTTTTACATAACAAAAATTTTTATTATTTTTCCATATAACGAAAATTTTGTATAATATTTTTATATAACGAAAATTTTTAATGAATTTTCTATATAATATTCAATGATTTTTTATAAAACAAAAATGTTCGATTATTTTTCTATGAACAAAAAATGTTAATAAATTTTCTATTATACATAACGATTTTTTATATAAAGAAAATTTTCTGTAATTTTTCTATGAAACGAAAATTTTTTATGTAAAGAAGGTTTTTCTATATAATGAAAATTTTAATATTTTTTCTACATAAAGAAAATTTATAATGATTTTTCTATATAACGAAAATTTTTAATAATTTTTCCTTATAACAAAAATTTTGTAATGATTTTTATATATAACGAACATTTTAATAATTTTTTTTACATAACGATTTTTCTATATAACGAAAATTTTCTATAATTTTTCTATGAAATTAAAATTTTTTATGTGAAGAAAATTTTTCTATATAATGAAAATTTATAATGATTTTTCTATATAACGAAAATTTTTAATAATTTTTCCATACAACAAAAACTTTGTAATGATTTTTATATATAACGAAAATTTTAATGATTTTTCTTACATAACGATTTTTCTATATAACAAAAATTTGCTATAATTTTTCTATGAATCGAAAATTTTTATGTGATGAAGATTTTTCTATATAACGATAATTTATAAGGATTTTTTTATATAACGAAAATTTTTAATAATTTTTCCATACAACAAAATTTTTTTAATGATTTTTATATATAACGAAAATTTTAATGATTTTTCTTACATAACGATTTTTCTATATAACAAAAATTTGCTATAATTTTTCTATGAAACGAAAATTTCTATGTGACAAAGATTTTTCTATATAACGAAAATTTATAATGATTTTTTTATATAACGAAAATTTTTAATAATTTTTCCATACAACAAAAACTTTGTAATGATTTTTATATATAACGAAAATTTTAATGATTTTTTTTACATAACGATTTTCCTATAAAACGAAAATTTTCTATAAATTTTTTATGAAACGAAAATTTTTTATGTGACGAAGATTTTCCTATATAACGAAAGTTTATAATGATTTTTCTACATAACGAAAATTTTTAATAATTTTTCCATATAACAAAAATTTTTTAATGATTTTTATATATAACGACAATTTTAATGATTTTTTTTTACATAACGATTTTTCTATATAACATAAATTTGCTATAATTTTTCTATTAATCGAAAATTTTTATGTGACGAAGATTTTTCTATATAACGAAAATTTATAATGATTTTTTTATATAACGAAAATTTTTAATAATTTTTCCATATAACAAAAATTTTTTAATGTTTTTTATATATAACAAAAATTTTAAAGATTTTTTAGGTAACGAAAATTTTTAATGATTTTTCTATATAACAAAAATTTTCTAAAATTTTTCTTTATTACAAAAATTTTTTAATAAACGAAGAATTTTCTATATAATGAATATTTTAATAAATTTTAATTTTGCCATATAACGGATATTTTTATAAATTATTTAAGATTCAAAGATTTATCTATATAAAGACAGTTTTCAATAATTTTTCTATATAACAAAACTGTTTTTATATAATAAAAATGTTTGATGATTTGTTTGTATAACGAATATTTTAATGTTTTTTCTATACAACGAAAATTTGCTGTTACTTTTTATATAACCAAACATGTTGTCACTATATTTCTAAATACAACAAATTTCAAATTATTTACTTCTAAGAATCTAAAACAAGTTTTCTACAATCCTCATAAATTCTGTCCTCAGGCCATTGTTATTAGCTAAAGTCAATTATTTAAAAATTTCCATTCCAAAACATTTTTTATTCAATTGAAATTATTTAAAAAGATTTTAGACACTAAAACCTCTTTTAAAGTTGACTTTCATTAAAATCTACAATTGTCAGTGTTGAAAATATTTTAACGCAACTTTTTATTTGAAATAAATGTAATGAAATTATTTATTTGAAATAAATATATTTCAAACTCCGCCTATTTTATGAATTTTAATTAAAAAATTTATTTGTTATAACAGAATTTATTTTTGTTAACAATTACAACTGGGGCATGTTTATGAAATGTCATTCATTACTTGATTTTGATTAATAATTTTAATGAAAAATGTTTTAATTTGCAATACAAATTGCCGGAGGTTATGAAAAAATTTATATAAGAGACTCTTTACAACGCCTGAGACATAAATATTTTATTAAAAAAAAAAAAACAAATTAATAATTCGAACACCAATATTTTATAACACTTTACTGAAATATATATGGGGCTGTTCACATATTACGTAACGCTCTTAAGGGGGAGGGGTGTATGAATTTTGTTACGGTGGAGGAATATTGTATGCGTATTTCTATTAAAATGTGTTACACAGGGGGGGGGGGTATTAAAAATCTGCGATAATAGCGTTACTTAAAACAAGTAAGAGTGGTATATTCGGCTTTGCCGAATCTTAGATACCCTTCACCAATGGTGTTCCAAAAGTACTTAATGTAATTCGTAGCAATATTTGGTTATACTAGTATTATATGCAAAGAGTCTTTAAAATTAAGAGTTGGAAAACGAAAACCTTTTCGGTGGCGTCATCATCTAGAATAGTTATGCACCCAAAGGTTAGGTTGGGCAGGTGGCTGATGTCTAGCGAAGCTTCACTTGGGTTCTAAAGTGGTCCCTTTGTGAAAGATAATGATTACTAGACTACAAGTAGAGAATGCATATTTAAGCCAGCCAGTAGCTTCGAAATAAAATAGACACATATTTTACGAACATTTAATAAAGTTCGATAGACCAGATAAACCATGCAGAAAAAATGCTTCAAAATGTAGATGCCCTTAGATTTGCAATAGCACATCGATTTGATGAAGTTTAAGTATTCTGACATGCAACCCAAAAACGCTGTGCCCAGTGAGGGTTGTGCACTTTAATTCGTACGAATTATCCAACTAGTAAAAGTTCTTGATTAGTTATGTAAAACTCTGAAGTTAGCGGACTGATTTAGGTCAAAGCTTTAACAATGATTGTCAATGTATACAAGCCTTAAAATTATAGGGTATACACTCTTAGTTTTAGATACATACCTGAAATATATAGCTTTTGAATGGATGGTTATCAGCTTTGTCGGAAAAGTTTACTTAGTAATTTGAAGTTAGTTAATTAATTAAAATGAACACTTCATCAATAATATTTGGGATGTATAGTTCTTTCGATCTGTCCGATGGATGTTTGGAAAGTTTTGCTCTAGTTCTTTGTGCAATTTTAATGTGATTTAATTTATCAGCATTAAATCGATTCCCGGTCGGGTTTATATGGGAGATTTCACTAAATGTGAATAGAGCTCGCCCATTTTCAATATCGAACTTTTCAAGATATCAGAAATACTTTTGTCAAATGTTGTCCCCCTAGAAAGTTTATTTTAGGCGCTATTGTCCTGAATATCAATATTGTACAACGTCTTTATACTAAATGTCTTCATCGTATCTATTATAATTTATCATTTATTAGCTACTAAGAGATTGCCTTAGGCGAAGTTATACGGGATCAATTGTCAAATGTGGACGGATTTCTCCCAATTGCAATTAAAAAATTTAAATTTTTGTTGATATGTGAGATACTTACATACATATGTAGGTTTTGAACGGATATCATGTAATTAGCTGCATTTTTGTACTTCCTAGGAAGATTACCTATAATTTGATATAATGTTCAAAAGTCAGACACAAAATTAAGATAAATGCAGTGTGTCTGTCTGCTAAAACCAGATTTGTGGAGCTCCTGAATTGTCCCACCCTGAATTTCAACATTGTCGATCAAAACACCATCGCTTAAACGCTAAATTATATCTACCACAAATTACAGAATGCATCAGGATTTAGATTTAGATCCCCTGCGAAGGACGCTATTAAACTTCATCAAAATAAACATCTGAGATATCGACAAAACAGGAGCTCCAAAAACTTGACTACAACAGAAAAAAGGACAGACAGGTAGACGGACGGACATGTAGACGGACGGACAAACAAACAGACGGACGGACGGGCAAACAAACAGACGGACGGACAGACGGACGGACAGACGGACGGACAGACGGACGGAGGTCGCGAAATCGATTCTTGTGCCGATTCTGAGTTGATCGATACAATTTGAATGGTATTCATAATCAGATTTGTGGAGTATATATATCAGATTTTAGAAAATCCTCCCATAAAGAACGATGTCAAATTTCATCACAATCGGTCCATAAACACCTGAGATATCGCTGAAACAATACTTACAAAATGTAAACAAAATTTCTTAGACACGTACTTTGGGCAATTTGCTGTACATCAAATGTAGTGTTATGGCGATATCTCAATTGTTTATAGACCGCTTTAGATAAAATTTAATAACGTGCTTGGTGGGGGAATTTCCTAAAATCTAATATAAAATTTATGTAGGTCCGTACTAAAGGAGGATAGTTTTTCCTATTTCTGCATTTAATTTTTTCAACAAACATTCTCTAATGTGTACTTTGGGCAATTTGCGATACATCAAATTCAGTGTTTTGGCGATATCTCAGTTGTTTATGGACCGATTTTGATTTTTACAGAGTGCTTTGGGAAAATATTTCCTAAAATATATAACATATTATCACATGTACACCAGGAGTATCTTTTTTCTCTTGTTATTTAAAAGTGTGTTTCAATCAAAAATTTTAAAATTTTCGTCTAATTTTTGGTATTTTTTCGATATTTTCGGTGTTTATAAACCGATTTTAATGAAATTTAATAGCGTTCATTGCGGGAGAATTTCCTAAAATCTGATATATAATTTATGTAAGTCCATCCTCTAGGGGCTTCAGAAACTTGATTTCAACAGACAGACGGACAGACAGACAGACAGACAGACTGACAGACAGACAGACAGACAGACAGACAGACAGACAGACGGACATCGCTTAATCGATTCTCCTCCCGATTCTGAGTCGGTCGGTATAATTTTTATGGGGTCTACGATCACTAATAAAAAAATTACAAACGGAATCACAAACTTATAATACCCTTTCACCTATTGGTGAAGGGTATAACAAAATCATGATAAAAACTTTTTTTTAGCCACAGATTTCATATACTCCATTTCAAAAAAAAAAAAATTGGAAAAAACAAATTCATAATTTTTGAAAATTTTTTATTGATTTTTATTTAAAGGAAATGCTTAAGTAGAGTCCATTTTAAAATGTTTTCTTAAAAAGCTCCTATATAAATATTTTTCTGAAAAAGCTTCAATATAATAATTTTTTTGAAAAGCTTTGTTAATTATACCCTTCTACACCATTGGTGGAAAGTGGTGGTGCTGATGTATATAACGCATAGAAATATTTGTCTTAGACCCACCTTTTAGTATACCAATAGGGATAGAATCACCTTCTGAGTCGATTTAGCGATGTCCGTCCTCCCTTCCGTCTGGCTGGCTGGTTGTAATCAAACTACAGGTCGCAATTGTAAAGATAATTTGATGAAATTTCGAACAGATCATTTTTTTGACCATGGCTGAAATTCGTCAAAATCGTTCCATTATTTATGGTACCTCCCATATGTCCACTTCCCACAAATATCAATATTTTTTCATGAAATTTGAAACTGCTAATGTAAACCAAAATCACTGTATCAAATTTCGGGATAATCGGTCCACATTTGACCCTAGCTCTCATATAAGTCCAAATGACGGAAACAGCTTAAATAAATAAGTTTTAAGAAAATGTTTGTATGATGGCGAAATTTAGTAAATATTTGTCTTTATACAGACAAAAGAACACCTTTGAAGGGTATCGTATGCTCGGACTTGACCAACTATAGCACTTTCTTACTTGTTTTTCACTAAAAAAAGCTTCTTAGATGTATTTCGGCATAAAAGCTTATTTAATTTTATTTTTAATATTCAGCCTTTTAGTTATTATTCGACCGGTATCATGATACACATTTAACAAGAAGTGTTTTTTTAAGCAAATATTTTTAAATACGATCGTGTTGTGTTACAAAAATTATAAAAAGTAGTCGGCTCCTGTTAGTAAGGAGTGGCGGCGCCTGGTTAAACGCATTAAACAGCTGCGGCTGCATAAAAATACTCGTGCGTATGGATAAAAATACTCCCGGAAAAAAAATTATTCAAAAACGATTCCAAGGAAAATTGTAAAAGAGTACGTCTGAAAATTCGATGGAAAGACCAAGCAGAGGAAAATCTTTCAAAGCTTCGGCTACGAAATTGGAGAATATTCGCACAAGATCAAAGCGCATGAAATTCTAAAATAAGTTCGGTCTTTGACCTTAAGAGGTTGTAAATATAGACCATTTACTTAAGTAATATATAGGCTTTGTTGGTTTGCACCTCGACTACTAAGCATTGTATGTACATCATATTCCGCCAGGGTTCGAGGCCCAGTCACTACAAACTCATAGCTTTTGATGACATTTACTCATATATCTAGATTATATTTCAAATATGATGTTACTATCATGCTTAACCACTTTTATTCAAATTAACGATTAAGTTTTTAAACTTTTGCTTAAACTAATTTCCAGTTCCTTAATGTTTTTCAAAGCTTTAAATATCCCTGAAATAAAAATAAACATGATTAATTGTCTGAGCTGACATTTACCATAAAATTAAAAGGAAATAGCTTTACCCCCTCACATCAGACTAAAGTCGCCTTTTAAATAAACTTTCAACCGAAAGGAAAAAAGCCAATATTTCCCTTTAACGGAAAGAGTTTAAAAGGACGCAAAACATTAAACTTGGATATTTTGCATAGAAAATTTCCACTTAAATGTTCATAGAAAACTGCGTAGTTTTTCGCTTTTCATTAGACAAAAAAAAAAGGTCAATGAATTTTCAGTAATTAAAAGGAAGGATCTTTACAGAAAAAACAACAGCAACAGACGTTAACTAAAGAGTGGCTGGCTGAAAAGAAGAAAGCGGGAAAACCGACGGTTGTTGGTGTCACAATGAAAAACTCATTAAAATTTTAACCCTTTTTGCAGTTCGCTAAACTTGCTTTTCCTGTCCTTTAATGAGTGAAGTGGGCGAGCAAGAGGAGTTGAGAGGAAGTATGACCCAATTTTTCCAATAAAACTTACGCATACACAGACTTTTAGTACGAGTGTGTGTGAGTTCGAAAGAGTGTATTTTTGAGTAATGGGAGAGTGTTGGAAAAGTGTGAACTTTTGAATAATTAAAAGGACACAAGTTGTGTGGTACTCGTCCTTTTTACAGAAATTATTTTAAAAAGGGTTTTGGAATGTAAAAGTCTGTCTTTCATTATAATGGGGAAAGGGTAATGGTCTAATAATAGCCAGACTATAGCCGGTTTTCTAAGGTCATGTTGGCTTGCCTGAGTTCTTTTTTCTATATGTATTTTTGTTAATGACCCTGACCTTTGTGAAGATTTCTGGTTTTTAATTAAAATATTTTAAACAACTGTTTGACCTCTTTACTTAATTACCAAAAAGGAAAATAATGAACATTTTTATACATACAAACGTACATATATGAAAATGTTGGCTCAAAGAAAAATCGATATTTTTAAAGGACACAAACAATAAAAAAGGACAATTAAAACATAAAAGAGTTAACTTATATGAAACAGCGTATAGAGTTGAAAAGCAAAATCATGACCCTTCCCAAGATTTTTTATCGTAAATTGGTCAAAACTGAAAATAAATCGACTAGAAAAAGGATATTCCCACACTAGCAGGACAATGAGATTTACAATTAAACTGGTTACAAATGTATAACAGCTGTTTTGTGCGTGAATTTATTTACCGTCGGTTGAATGACTGAATTGAAATGAATTCAATTTTCAAAATATAAATTTTGCTATGCCGTTAGGGTGACCCTTATTTTAGGAAAGTTTAAACTGTTTCAAATATTTGAGGACAATTTAAAATTTAAATAAATAAAAAAAATTTAAATAAAAAATATTTTTCCTCATTGGTCCTTAACAAGAGGTAAAGCGTGTTTGTTTGCAGAAATATGCAGCTGATTATTTTGTTTTCCTATTTTATAGACTATGGACTATGATATTCTGAAAAATCTATTTCGAACTCAAATAAATAAAACTTTCCGGAACTGTCAAAAAAATATAAATAAATAAAAAAATTGAAAATATTTTACATCGCAATTTATAATTCTATATTACGGGTTATAACAACAGTCTTTTGGTCATGAATCGATAACCGATTTTGTCCAGATTTGACCCTAGCTAATAAAATACTTAAATCTTAAAGCTTAAAAAATTAGCACAGAAATGTTTCTAAGAATTAAAAAACTCCTAAATGGAAATAGATCTAATTAATTTTTGGGATTTGGTTTAGATAATACTTAAGTTTAAGTACAGCTCGTAATTTAAATATCACTGGTCCTTAAAACAAGGTAAAGTATGTTTGTTTGCAGTTATATGCAGTTAATTCGTTATTTTTCCTATTTTACAGACTATGGACTTTAATATTCTCAAAAATCTATTTCAAACTCAAAAAAATTTAAATTTCCAGAGCTATCAAAAAATATAAATTAATAAAAATTTAAATTTTTTCTATAAAAAAAATTTCATTAAAAAATTTTCTATAGAAAAAATTTTTCAATGCAATTTTTTCTATAAAAAATATTTTTCTATAGAAAAAATTTTTCAATGAAATTTTTTCTATAGAAAAAATTTTTCAATGAAATTTTTTCTATAAAAAATATTTTTCAATGCAATTTTTTCTATAGAAAAAATTTTTAAATGAAATTTTTTCTATAGAAAAAATTTTTCAATGAAATTTTTTCTATAGAAAAAATTTTTCAATGAAATTTTTTCTATAGAAAAAATTTTTCAATGAAATTTTTTCTATAGAAAAAATTTTTCAATGAAATTTTTTCTATAGAAAAAATTTTTCAATGAAATTTTTTCTATAGAAAAAATTTTTCAATGAAATTTTTTCTATAGAAAAAATTTTTCAATGAAATTTTTTCTATAGAAAAAATTTTTCAATGAAATTTTTTCTATAGAAAAAATTTTTCAATGAAATTTTTTCTATAGAAAAAATTTTTCAATGAAATTTTTTCTATAGAAAAAATTTTTCAATGAAATTTTTTCTATAGAAAAAATTTTTCAATGAAATTTTTTCTATAGAAAAAATTTTTCAATGAAATTTTTTCTATAGAAAAAATTTTTCAATGAAATTTTTTCTATAGAAAAAATTTTTCAATGAAATTTTTTCTATAGAAAAAATGTTTCAATGAAATTTTTTCTATAGAAAAAATTTCTCAATGAAATTTTTTCTATAGAAAAAATTTTTCAATGAAATTTTTTCTATAGAAAAAATTTTTCAATGAAATTTTTCTATAGAAAAAATTTTTCAATGAAATTTTTCTATAGAAAAAATTTTTCAATGAAATTTTTTCTATAGAAAAAATTTTTCAATGAAATTTTTTCTATAGAAAAAATTTTTCAATTAAATTTTTTCTATAGAAAAAATTTTTCAATGAAATTTTTTCCATAGAAAAAATTTTTTCTATAGAAAAAATTTTTCAATTAATTCGTTATTTTTCCTATTTTACAGACTATGGACTTTAATATTCTCAAAAATCTATTTCAAACTCAAAAAAATTTAAATTTCCAGAGCTATCAAAAAATATAAATTAATAAAAATTTAAATTTTTTCTATAAAAAAAATTTCATTAAAAAATTTTCTATAGAAAAAATTTTTCAATGCAATTTTTTCTATAAAAAATATTTTTCTATAGAAAAAATTTTTCAATGAAATTTTTTCTATAGAAAAAATTTTTCAATGAAATTTTTTCTATAAAAAATATTTTTCAATGCAATTTTTTCTATAAAAAATATTTTTCAATGAAATTTTTTCTATAGAAAAAATTTTTCAATGAAATTTTTTCTATAGAAAAAATTTTTCAATGAAATTTTTTCTATAGAAAAAATTTTTCAATGAAATTTTTTCTATAGAAAAAATTTTTCAATGAAATTTTTTCTATAGAAAAAATTTTTCAATGAAATTTTTTCTATAGAAAAAATTTTTCAATGAAATTTTTTCTATAGAAAAAATTTTTCAATGAAATTTTTTCTATAGAAAAAATTTTTCAATGAAATTTTTTCTATAGAAAAAATTTTTCAATGAAATTTTTTCTATAGAAAAAATTTTTCAATGAAATTTTTTCTATAGAAAAAATTTTTCAATGAAATTTTTTCTATAGAAAAAATTTTTCAATGAAATTTTTTCTATAGAAAAAATGTTTCAATGAAATTTTTTCTATAGAAAAAATGTTTCAATGAAATTTTTTCTATAGAAAAAATTTCTCAATGAAATTTTTTCTATAGAAAAAATTTTTCAATGAAATTTTTTCTATAGAAAAAATTTTTCAATGAAATTTTTCTATAGAAAAAATTTTTCAATGAAATTTTTCTATAGAAAAAATTTTTCAATGAAATTTTTTCTATAGAAAAAATTTTTCAATGAAATTTTTTCTATAGAAAAAATTTTTCAATGAAATTTTTTCTATAGAAAAAATTTTTCAATGAAATTTTTTCCATAGAAAAAATTTTTTCTATAGAAAAAATTTTTCAATGAAATTTTTTTTATAGAAAAAATTTTTCAATGAAATTTTTTCTATAGAAAAAGTTTTTCAATGAAATTTTTTCTATAGAAAAAATTTTTCAATAAAATTTTTTCTATAGAAAAAATTTTTCAATGAAATTTTTTCTATGGAAAAAATTTTTCAATGAAATGTTTTCTATAGAAAAAATTTTTTCTAAAGAAAAAATTTCATTGAAATATTGTTTCTATGAACAAAAGTGGCCATCAGAGGTTTAAAGCTTTAGAGCTTTTGAAAAATGAGGTTGACCCTAATCTTTATATATTCAGTATGTGCAACTGTATGCCCAACATGTTGTAGTATGAGTGTGAAAGAGTGTATGTGAATACTTAATTCCCATGTGTTGGGTACTATAAAAGCAGCCAGTGGTTGATATTGTTGCTGCTTTAATCCATTGACCAGTATCTGTTTGTTATTGTTATTATTACAAGGATGTCCAGAAGAGACTATGACAACGACTATGATTATAACGATGATAATGATGATGATAATGAAGTTATTGTCCTTCACATTGACACAGTTTAATGCACTTTTGGTAACTAACCAACAACATTCGACAACGATTTTAAGCTACCAACAACATAAGTTCACAAGCGGTCTTCTTCATGTATATATGTCCGTCTTTCAGTCTGTCCCTCTTTCTCCAACCATTACTGTTTCCTTGATTGCCAGCATTATTTCGTTATAGCATGTGAAATTATATTACATTACAAATTTTTGTTAAAATGTGTCACATGTAAAATAAAATTGCTTCCTAGACTCCAGTCATTCTTCCTTTCATTCATTAATCTTTTTGGAGAAATTTAATGATGGGTAACGTTTAACTCCAAAAAATCAATCAAGTCAATAGAAAATATATAAAATATTTCCCTTTAAAAAAAAATCATTAAAACCTTTTTTCTATAGAAAAATTTTCATTGAAAATTTTTTCTAAAGAAAAGTTTTCATTACGAAATTTTTTCTATAGAAAAATTATAGAAACCTTTTCATTGAGAAATTTTTTCTATAGAAAAATTTTGATTAAGAAATTTTTTCTATAGAAACATTAATGAAAATGTTTTCTATAGAAAAATTTTCATTAAGAAATTTTTTCTTAAGAAAAATGTTCATTAAGAAATTTTTTCTATCGAAAAATTTTCGTTAAGAAATTTTTTCTGTCGAAAAATTTTCATTAAGAAATTTTTTCTGTCGAAAAATTTTCATTAAGAAATTTTTTCTATCGAAAAATTTTCATTAAGAAATTTTTTCTATCGAAAAATTTTCATTAAGAAATTATTTCTATAGGCAATTTTTCATTTAGAAATTTTGTCTATAGAAAAAATTTTCATTTAGAAATTTTTCTATAGAATTTTTTTCTATAGAAAAATGTTCATTAAAAATTTTTTCTATAGAAAAAATTTAATTAAAAATTTTTTCTATAGAAACATTTTCATTAAAAATTTTTTCTGTAAAAAAATTTTCATTCAAAAATTTTATCTGTAGAAAAATTTTCATTAAAAATTTTTTCTATAGAAAAATGTTCATTAAGAAATTTTTCTATAGACAATTTTTATTTAAATATGTTTTCTATAGAAAAATTTTCGTTTAAAATTTTTTTCTATAAAAAATTGTTCATAAAAAAATTTTTTCTTTAGTAAAATTTTCGTTAAAAAAATTTTTTCTATAGAAAAATTTTTGTTAAATAATTTTTTCTATAGAAAAATTTTCATTCAAAAATTTTTTCTATAGAAAAATTTTTATTAAAAATTTTTTCTATAATAAAATTTTCAATAAAAATTTTTTTATATAGAAAATTTTTCATTAAAAAATTTTTCTATAGAAAAATTTTCATTAAAAAATTTTTCTATAGAAAAATTTTCATTAAAAAATTTTTCTATAGAAAATTTTTCATTAAAAAATTTTTTCTTTAGAAAAATATTCGTAAAAATTTTTTTTCTATACAAAAATTTTCGTTAAAAATTGTTTCTATACAAAAATTTTCGTTAAAAAATTTTTTCTATACAAAAATTTTTGTTAAAAATTTTTTTCTATACAAAAGTTTTTGTTAAAAATTTTTTTTCTTTAGAAAAATTTTCGTTAAAAAATTTTTTCTATAGAAAAATTTTCGTTAGAAAGTGTTTTGTATAGAAAAAGTTTTGTTAAATAATTTTTTCTATAGAAAAATTTTCATTAAAAACTTTTTTCTATAGAAAAATGTTCATTAAAAACTTTTTTCTATAGAAAAATGTTCATTAAAATATTTTTTCTATAGAAAAATTTTTGATAAAAAATTTTTTCTATTGAAAAATTTTCGTCTAAAGAATTTTTCTATTAAAAAATTTTCATTAAAATTTTTTTATATAGAAAAATTTTCATTAAAAAATTTTTTGTATAGAAAAATTTTCATTAAAAAATTTTTCTATAGAAAATTTTTCATTAAAAAATTTTTCTATAGAAAAATTTTCATTAAAAAATTTTTTCTATAGAAAAATTTTCATTAAAAAATTTTTTCTATAGAAAAATTTTCATTAAAAAATTTTTTCTATAGAAAATTTTTCATTAAAAAATTTTTTCTATAGAAAATTTTTCATTAAAAAATGTTTTGTATAGAAAAATTTTTATTAAAAAATTTTTTCTTTAAAAATTGTTTTCTATAGAAAAATGTTCATTAAAAAATTTTTTCAATAGAAAAATTTTGATTAAATAATTTTTTTATAGAAAAATTTTCGTCAAAAAAAAATTTTCTATTAAAAAGTTTACATTCAAAATATTTTCTATAGAAAAATTTTAATTTTTCTTCTATAAAATTTTTTTTATTAATAATAATTATTTTAAGTCTTTTTATATTTCTTTTTGTATCCTCGAAATTCTACTGTAATTTGACAAATCTCCTTTTGGCGTTTTATTGTTATTTTTTTTTTTTGCATAAATATAAAGTAGCATGAAAACACATGTTCTTTCTTTAACATACAACCAAAATGATGTTGTTTTCACAAACACCGATCATCGAGTCATTATTGAACCTCTGGGCTCTCTTGACTTAACCCATTGCCAAAGCGATCATAACGCGTGCCAGGCAGGAATAAGATAAAAGGTAACGAAAAACATGAGAGAAAATATGTACAACTGATGAACACAAAGAGTTCAGACCGATCCACAGACAGACAGATCAAGACAAATGTTAAAAAGCTCTAAATGTTTTCTAATCGCTAATCGAAAAATGTCACCTTTATCATTGAATGGTCATCGTCTTTGTCGACGTCATCCTCATTTATGGTTGCAAACCTGGAAGAACATGTTTTGCATCATTTAGTCACATGCAGCAGATGTTTCCCAAAAGCCTCTCACGAGCATTTCCAAACATTTTTATACAGAGTCTGGTTTTCAAAGCACCAAAGACTTGGCCAAAAGCAATAAAAATGCTAACGAATTTGTGGTACGTTCTAAACATTTGTTTTGAATTGAATGATTTTTTTTTTTCTGTTAGCAAACTTTTAAACAACCATTTCAAGTTTTGTAGTTGGACACAAACAAACGGCGTTGTTTTGGCGCTTGCTCTTCACGTTTTGTATTTAAATCGAAAATGAACTTGATTTATGGCCTCTTTTAAATATTAGATGGGTAGACGGTCGTAAATTTAAAGGCGAACGAAAAATGTTAGAGGGCATTTTATTCATATGAATAAAATGTTTTCATTCATTTATTAAAATTTTTGTTATTTGGCAACATTCCCATAAACAGTTTCAAATGAAAATGAATTTTTATTTTCAATATTATTTTTGCCGTTTGGCTGACAATGTCAGTCACTCAGTTACCCAGTCAAACCGTTATAATATTAGAATTTGCCAAAAAAAAAACACCTGTTACGAATTAATGTTTGAATTTTAATTTTAAAAGGATTTATGGTTATTGGAACATTAATAAATTTTTGAAAGAAAGTCATAGTTTCAAAGGCTTTTTAATATATATTCTAAATGTTTCTTACCCACAATAAATAACTCTAATATAAATAAATTAATTGGTAATAATGCAGTGAAAATCGGTTCCTAGTGCCACAAAGACTCAGAAATCTTAGGATTCCGTCCAAGAACTGCACTTAGTAGATTCTATAAAGCGCCAAAAGCTTTTCACGTACATTCCAGATCATTATTTTAACATTTTTATGAGTTAGTGATCATAATCGTTACAAATACAACTTAGTATCGAAGCATACATTTTTGGAATCGATGGCAATGGCTATGTTATACGAAGTTGGTATACATGAGGATAGCATAGAGAGCTTTGGTATGCTATCCTCATGCCGAGATCTTTCCAATCATATCTCAGCGGTGTTTCCAAATGTGCAATGTCAAAACTTTGATGATTTTCCCAATGACATCCCAAATGGAAATACATATATATTTAATATCAACAGAACGGGCTATATTGGAAATTCTATGAAATGTATCTTTAAATATGATTTCTACCACGTGACCGTCTCGGCTGGGGCATAGAAGGCACAATCTGGAACACAAATGTTTAATAAGTTTTCGCCGATAACAACTCGAGAGTTGATTTTCAGATGTTCAATTGTTTGTGAATCGACTTAGACAGTGACTTAATATAACCCTAAAGAAAATACTGCAATGTGGTTAAATCACACGATCTTGTTGGCCAATTAATCTTATCTTACATTCTTAAACGATCAATAATTGTATATATGTATATATAGAATGGCTATCTCGAAAACGGCTCTAACGATTTTGATAAAATTGGGACAGTGGGTACCTTTTTTGATGAATAAGTCGGGTAAAAAGGAACTCTTGGAACCTCTAAGAGGGTAAAAACGGGTAAAAATGGGAAAAAATTGAAAATGCCATAGAAACAAAATTTAAATTATGTTTTAAAAAGTTGTTAAAATAAGCGGGCGGGTGTTTGGTACTTTGTTCAATCTATGCCCGATAGGGTTACCTAGTTTTTTTTGTACTATTTTTAAGCTACGTTTATCTTTTGAACCAAACAATATAGAAAAGAATTTTGTAATGTAATCAATAAATGTGAGAAAAATATTGATCACGTACTTGGTACTTTTTTGATTTCGGGGGCCAAAATGGGTAAAAAAGGGATAAAATAAAGTAATATGAATAGGAATAATATGTTAACTGCGTTTTTATAAAAAGTACCGAATTCAATTGCTACCAAGTACCAAATATGCATTGGTACCAAGTACCAAATATATAACTCGTTAGAAATTAAGGGATAAAAGGGGAAAAATTGATAATGTTATAACTTTTAAACAAATGAATGTTTTTCTGTATTTCCTTTATAGTAATGCATTTGTATATACATTTGACCATGTATACTAAGCATTTAACCATGTTATGCTCATGCAATAATCTTTAGCTAAGGTTGTTGCGCATGAGATGACGAAGGTTTTTAATATGGTATCACTAATTTCCGACAGGTGGCGCCACTGAAAATTACTTAAAATGAATTAAATCGTAAACTGTGCATTTGATCAGGCTATGATCTTTAGCAATGTTGTTGCACATGAGCCGAAGAAGGTTTCTAAGTCGGTATGACCAATTTCCAAAATTATTTATATAAAACTATGCATTTGATCATGTGTTGATAGGACAAAATTAATAAAATCATTCAAAATGAATTGGATATTTGTGTACCGTCTTTTCTCAAAATTTATGTTAGGTTACTTTATAAAATAAAATATATGAAAACTTTAAAATTTGCCTCGAAATGCTTATCATAAAGCTCCAAGCAAGGCTCGGTCGCTCAGGTACTTGGGTCATTACGTGAAATAATTTGTTCATCAAAAGTTTCTTTGAGTAAATCAATTGTTGCGCCCGCTGTATGGTATATGAATCCATCCTTTTGGAACCACATATCAGCAAGATTAATGCCACGTAATTAATGTACGAAAAATTTTTAAATCATGTTCCTATACTGTTTACCATTGACAGTAACACTCTGACCATCATCGTTTTTGAAGACATATTGGAAAATTACTCTGCCAGCCCATAAAGCACACCAAGCAGTAATTTTCTGCGAATGTAATGGTATTTCGCCAAAAGCTTGAGGATTCTCCTCACTCTGAATGCGGCAATACTTCTTTATAACATCTCAATTCAATCAGAAATGGGCTTTATCGGAAAAAAGTTTTGAATGGACGTTTTAAATCAATATAAATTTGAAGTTTAGTTTGGAAAGCTTTAAGGTCAAGATCCTTAAGTAAAATATTCCATAAAGTGGAAGAACAAAACCCCAGTTGCTCAGAACGGCGACGAATCATTTTCAATGCTTTCCTGTACAGCGGCTACAGCTTATTTAGTACACACTGGTACAGCATAATTTACAACCGACCAGGAAATCAATTATCTAACATATATTGAAATCACAAGATCTCTAAAGGCTTAAGCTTTATGCGATCTGAGTGGTAACGACATATAATATTGCCCTGAATTTATGCTGGCGAAGAAGTTCTAGTAGTTAGGTGTTTAGCTGAGGGAGTACTAATGCATATTTTTGCACCTCGAGACAAGGGAAATATCAGTATCTACAGTAATCCCTCGTTAGCGACTTTTACAGATTGTATAATCGTGATTACTCCACTCATTTTTCAGACATCTATAACAGATTGAGAATACCTGTCAAGAACTCAATTCTGCACATCATCAACTTTGAGCATCATCATGAATATACCGTTGGGCCCAATTGATTTAAATACTTCCTTTCACCTTATCCCAATTAGAGTGATCAATTAAAAGCCTTCGTATCGGAAATGAGATCTTTCTTCGTTGGGTTCGTAGGGGACCAAACTGTAAACTTGCAATTCCAGTGTTTAGGTTGCAGTTCTTTAAATGATCTAACCACCTGTTCCACTTGTCCTCGTTGGTCAACCTGTCTATTTTATGATTCAGTCAGAAACGTTGTTTTTCTTCGTAGGGTTTGAAAGAGCGCAAATTACCAATTCCGATGCTTAAGTTACAGTTCTTCAAATGATATATTCCTCTTGTCCCCGTTAACCCATTTCACAGATGGGAGCATTTAATTGCTCCCATTTGTGAGTTCCACTGCTTCTGCTGGGATGTTTCGCCTCAGAAAGCGCAGTCTGGTAGCGAGACTTTAAATATTTTTAAAGTAGGGTAGGAGGGGGACCATTTGCCATAGGGGCACATTTGCCACCACTAATTTTCTTGAAAACTAACTTATCTTTTTTGATGCTGTAATCGATTTTATATTCGTTTATCATTGATATTCTATATCTCAAATTTTGACTGCTGTAGCTTTCATATTTAAAACATCAGGCGTGATTTACTGTTTTAGCAGATCCTGAAAAAATATTTTGCTACAAGAATTTTTGTAATATTTTCCTTAGCTTTTTGTTATCCAAAGAAATTATTCATTAGTTTAATAAACAATATAGTATTGAGAATAAATATTTTAAGTTTTTATCAATAAATCTGTTTCTTATGTGAAAAATTGTTCTTTACATCTAAGGACTCTACCTGGGGCACATTTGCCATACATATATAACAAAGCTACTCGTCTACATTTTTTGAGTCCGACATTCGTAATATCCCTCAAAAGGATATCGTATTTTGGTTGCAAGGTCCAATCCATCTTTCATCTTAACATTTTTTTTTTAATGTTGATATGTCACAGAGGCCCAATAGTTTAAATTTTGATCTCTGAATTTTTTACTGTTTTGTTTAATTTATCCATGTGAAATGAACTTGAAATAATTTTTTGGTTTGTTTGTTTCGTATATTAAAGCTTTATAGAAATAAAAATTTACTTTATTACAACAATTTTTTTACTTCTTTTTTGTATCCAACTTTTTGGCAAATGTGCTCCATGGATGGGGTACATTGGCCACTTTTAGTTAATTTGCTATTTTTTTAAATTTAATACATAAAGATAAGCCGTAGGCAATCTGAACCAACACAGTTTAAAGCTAACATATATAGGTACCTATGAAGAACAAAAAAATTGTGATAACTCTCCCGGTAAGAAACCTAGAGCAATTAAAAAAAAAAGTGGCAAATGCTCCCCCTTCTACCCTATCTGTCTGGAATGAATATATTTTCCGCAAACAAATTTCTTTTATTTGCTATCCCTTTTGCAGAAGGAGTAAGCAAATGACTCGAGGCAGAAGTCAGTACGAATTTTGTTAAAAGAGTCCCGAGACATTTACCTTATCGGATTATCTTGTCGAAGTTCTTAGTGAACGGAAAGTTTTCGACTTTCTATCAGTGTAAGTACCGTAGACTGCATTTTAACGCCTTAATTAATTAGTAACCGTTCATTTTGCATTACAGATGCTTATATTGTGGGCAATTGATTTTTCCCAGCAATTAGCGGAATAATTCTCTCATAATCATAGAAAGATTTCATCAATCCTATTAGAAAACTATTGTGGGGTTTAAATAACTCAAGCGGATCACGATTGAGTGAAATTTACATGTATTTTGTTTTTGTTACAATAATAAAACAAATGTAAATTTCACTCAATCGTCAGCCGCTTAAGTTATATAAACCCCATATATGACTACCAAGCAGAGCAAGTCTCCAAAATAGGCGAGAGTTGTCTATTGGTCACACTGACACAAAAGTCTATGCGATCGTCAGCATG
This sequence comes from Stomorhina lunata, assembly GCA_933228675.1. Classification (NCBI taxonomy): domain Eukaryota; kingdom Metazoa; phylum Arthropoda; class Insecta; order Diptera; family Rhiniidae; genus Stomorhina; species Stomorhina lunata. The sequence continues at coordinate 46,976,091 of OW121742.1, read as the reverse complement.
GAAAAGGAAGACGGCACCATTTATAGATTCAAGTTGGGTATTATTAAAAACGCTATTACTATAATAGGAAACGAAAGCGGAATCCATAATCAGCTGACTCAAGTAATGAAATTCCAGCTGGAAAGTTGGTCTATTAGCCGAGGAAGATGGTTGGTCTATAAGGCATATGCGAATCGACTGCTATTGCACTAGTTAACAGCGATAATGTATATATTGATGACTGTAACTTGCCGCAAGTGCCTGGACTTACGTCACACCTTCGTATGTGGGAAATCTCTTCATCAAAAACCCAAGAAAAGGTCTCTGTGGGAAAAATTTTCTAGAGCCCGTAGAACATCTACGGGCTTGCATCTCATACTGTTCTAATGCAAAAATTATGTGAAGAAGAAGTTCTCTTATGGTGGAAAGTTCTGATTTCACTTCCCCAAAAATATTTACCATTCTAAGGCTGCATGTGCAACTTTAACACTTTTTCAGACGCAATGAGAAGCCTATATTGTCCTTACCTATGAAACTTGGATGAGGGATGATAGGGTTTGAGACTTCTTTATAAGAAACAGAATCAATATTCTTTTCTTTTTGAGTAGCGTAATATAACAGGAGCTAGCTAACTCCAGCGTACATCTCACATGAAATCAATTTGACCTCAACAGCTCTGGTGCTACAGGCAGATGGAGCAAAAATTTTTTAATCACTTATTAAATTCATTTTCTGTGGAAAAAGATCTTTACAGAGACTGCATTACAGAACAGTTCTAAATATAAATCATTAGAATCAGTAACAAGTTTTTGTTAGCTTGGATGACCCCTTATATCTTTCTTTTGGATAAGTTCTACTCATTGTTACGTCATATTTTACTAAAACCAAATTATATTCATTAATGACCTTCTATATCAAACTTTCAATCCTATATATTATTTTAATCATAGAACAGATCTTCTGCAGATTATGGATATGAGGCAAAATATAAATGAATTATTAAATTGTGATCTCGATATCGACTTCAATTGGGGTAGTTTGAATAGAGTCGACTTTAATGAACACAAGCCTCAGTGTTGCATGCTTACGCATAAACGCATGGCAGATAGTGAATGTTCAGAAATCTGGGTATGAGAAATCAATGTGATGTCCATTAGCCTAAGCATATCTTTTAAGTAACGAAAGAATAGTTCAAGTTTTTCGGTTTTTTTTTTTTTAATTTAAATGGAATACAACTCTCATGTAGTTCAAAGACTATTTTGAAAATCCACAATCGCGTACAGGAGAAGGCGAAAGTGCCCATCGATGATGACGGTACTCTATTGATTCACTGGAGTACCGTCGCAATGTGAGTTGTATTACACTTTTCTATCGGTAGTACTTTGGAATGTGTTGTAACGATATCAGGGGCCTCGTTCCAGAAACATGAAGATTTTAACGCAACACACGTCAATCCGTTAGATCACATATATTTGTGGCTACCGTACAGTACGTATGTTCCAACAGAATGCATAGTATAAGTAGAAGTCATCTCCTAAGTGCTGGTCCTAATAACAAAACAAAAATGTACTAAGGGGGAAAATGTGTCTCTAAAAGTCACTTCTGAATCCAAATCACATTAACAGGAACTTATACTTATTACTTTCTTTACCCTCTATAATGGAAAATGACAAAGGAGAATTATAACAAGTAAGAGTGTTATATTCGGCTGTGCCGAATCTTATATACCCACCATCAGGTTGTGTTAAATTTAGAAACATATCTCATATATCTACGAGGCTGCAGCAAATTCAAAACATGGACCAAATTGGAAAAAAGTTGTTACGCTAGTTGGTATTGTTGGTAAAATATTTGGAATAACTTCGGTTGCAGTAGCTTTATAGTTCAACATTCAAAAGTGTGTAAGTGGTTTCCCTAGTAATTATTTACTTTGAAAAAAATTCGTTATCGTAACCGGGTATGGTTTTACATTAATAAGTTGTTAAATACTTTTCGTTTAGCTTAATATTAAGTTAAGATAAAGAAGTTGATAGTAATACGACAGGTCCATATATTTTGTTAGGAGTTCCTAATGCATCTACCATATACATAATCTTAATATGCTGCTTGTACTTCCGAATCTTTTCGATTGTAGATATAAAAAAGGGGATGTAATATAAATATATAAGAATTATAACCAAATGTTGACCGATTTTTTGGTTTCCGGGAGTGTTTTTTTATATGAAAGCTATAGTCAAATATGGACCGATTCCTATAAAATTTGATATACTGACCAATAGTTGCATAAAACTTCTCTATACTAAATTTAGTCGTCATAGCTATCACAATTGTACTGAATTTATCAGCATTTATGTGTTTCCCGGGGCGGGATTATATGGGAGCTCTAACTAAATGTGAACCGATTTCGCCCATTTTCAGTACACAACTTTTGTTACATATCGGAAATACTTTTGTAAAATTTTGTCTCTCTAGCTTTTGTAGTTAAGGAGCTGTCGCGCTTTTATCTGACGGACAGACGGACATAAATATCCTTTTCTTTTTGTATTTTTGTGTTTCTGTAAGTTTTTTATATGGGAGCTATGGTCAAATGGTGACCGATTGTAACAAAATTTTGCTCACTGACTGGCATTCACATAAGACTTGCTTTTGCAAAATTTTGTTGCTGTAGCCCTTTCAGTTAAGGCGCTATCGCGCTTTTATCTAACGGACAGACGGACATAAACCCCCTTTTCTTTTTGTATTTTTGTGTTTCCGTAAGTTCTTTATATGGGAGCTATGGTCAAATGGTGACCGATTGTGACAAAATTTTGCACACTGGCTGGTATTCACATAAGACTTATTTGTGCTAAATTTGGTGGCCAAAGCTATTACAATTTAGCATTTATTGGCATTTAAGTGAATTTCAGGTGGAATTTTGGCTGTTTCCGTATGTTTTTTTATATGGGAGCTATGGTTAAATGTGAACCGATTTCAATGAAATTTTATATGCTGCCTAGTGCTTATGTAAAACTTCTAGATACCAAATTTTGTCATCATAGCAGTTATAGTTTGTCATTTATTAGCAAATAAGCGACTAGCATAGACGAGGTTATACGGGAGCTATGGTCAAATGTTAACCGATTTTGCCCAATTTCAATACCAAAATTTTCTCATAGATGAAGAATCTTTTTACTAAGTTTCAGTGAGCTAGCTCCTTTCGTTTAGGCGTTATCGTGATTTCAACAGACAGACAGACAGACGGACAGACAGACAGACGGACATCGCTCAATCGTCTTAGAATTTCATAAGGATTCAGAATATATATATCGTTTTTGATTTTTGAGCCAATATTAAGGAAATTACAAACGGAATGACAATCTCAATATACTCCCCATTCTTTTTGATGGTGGGTATAAAAAAGCATGTTAATAGAAAAGACATAAGACGTTAGAGACATAAGTCCATAGGAGCAATTTCAACAATTCAAATATATAAAAACAAGCTCTTGTTTTAAAACCCCTTAGAAAGTACAAAAAGGGGATGTCCCAAATATACCTGACGATGATCAACATTCTAGAAAATATTGTATCACATAGTCTTGGAAGAAAATTCGACATCATCGAAAAGTTTAAAGATATAGCCGGAAGTCGCGTCTATCTCCGGAAGTCGCGTCTATCTCTAATGTCTAGATATGGAGCTGAGATCTACGCCAAATGAATAGTTAGCCATGAACAATGGAGCCTTGTAAAAGAAACGTAATCAGCATCTAAATCCTACAAATGTCGGGAATTTTAATGAGACCACATCTAAGCTAAACTAATATTAATTATGATTCACCAGATTCTAAGGAACATTTTTATTTTACAAATACTAAAATAAATGACATTCATTTTTCTTTTTTTTTCCTTTTATTATTAATAATCTTATTTCATCATCCAACTGGTCGAGTGCTAGAGCCAATTAAATGTCAACAAATCTCAAGCAAATTTTTTTTAATATTAAAATCTTTAAGAAAATTAAAAATGATTACATTGTGTCCAAGAAAAAGTTTTGGAAAAATCAACAGAAAAAAAACTTACACCATTATACATATTTCCAAACCATTCCTAAAAACAATCATCGGTGAAGGAATAGCTGAAAAAAGTATTCCTTCCAAAGCTGGATGGAATAGAAAATTAAAAAAGTACTAATTAAATTCTTACAGTACGCAGCTGCAAATAAAATAACTAACACAAAAAAAATCCATCATCTCATCATCTTCTACGATATTAACATTTTTAAATTGAACAAAAAAGTCTTTTCTTTCCTTTAAAATAAAAATCGTGTAAAAAAAATTGGACGAAAAAATCGTAGAGCAAATAAAAAAATATAAGATAAAAAATCCCAGGAATAAATCGGAAACATGAAGAATAAGGTTCAAACTTAAATGAGAACCAAACGACAGACACACAAAGGAGATATAAAGGAAAGAAAGAAACTATGAAAAAGAAATAAAACATACCTCTTCCATCAAAGGTTGTTGTTTGTTTTTTTTTTTTTTTTTTGATCGAGGGGAACTGGAGTGTCTGTTAAGGAGGTGGGTGGGTGGCTTGGTTGGTTGATTTGTTGGATGGGCAAATTGAATAGAGTCAATGGAAAATACAAATTACTTAAAGGAAAGGAGGCTTTCAAAAGACACAAAAACTCATACCTTTCGAATTTATACTTTGCCTTGTTATGGACATTTCAAAAAGGGAAGAAACATGGAAATCCCGGTACAGTTCTAAGATGGACAAAGTCGACGAGATTGAACCAGATATATCTATACTATAGAAAAAATGTACTAAATTTTTAACGAAATTTTTTAACCAAAAATTTTCTATGGGAAAAATTTTTTAACAAAAATTTTTTAACAAAAAATTAAATTTTTATCAAAAATTTTTCTATAGAAAAAATTTTTCAACCAAAATTATTTTATAGAAACAATTTTTTAACGAAACTTTTTCTATAGAGAAAAGCTAATTTTTCAAAACTTGACTATTTAAAAGAAATTTTTCCAAAATTGAAAATTTTCAAAAATTGACTATTTATAGGAAATTTTTCATAAATTGACTATTTATAGGAAATTTTTCAAAAATTGACTATTTATAGGAAATTTTTCAAAAATTGACTATTAAGAGGAAATTTTTCAAAAATTTACTATTTATAGGAAATTTTTCAAAAATTTACTATTTATAGGAAATTTTTCAAAAATTGACTATTTATAGGAAATTTTTCAAAAATTGACTATTTATTGGAAATTTTTCAAAAATTTACTTTTTATAGGAAATTTTTCAAAAATTTACTATTTATAGGAAATTTTTCAAAAATTTACTATTTATAGGATATTTTTTAAAAATTGACTATTTATAGGAAATTTTTCAAAAATTGACTATTTATAGGAAATTTTTCAAAAATTGACTGTTTAGAGGAAATTTTTCAAAAATTTACTATTTATAGGAAATTTTTCAAAAATTGACTATTTATAGGAAATTTTTCAAAAATTGACTGTTTAGAGGAAATTTTTCAAAAATTTACTATTTATAGGAAATTTTTCAAAAATTGACTATTTATAGGAAATTTTTCAAAAATTGACTATTTATAGGAAATTTTTCAAAAATTGACTATTTATAGGAAATTTTTCAAAAATTGACTATTTATAGGAAATTTTTCAAAAATTTACTATTTATAGGAAATTTTTCAAAAATTGACTATTTATAGGAAATTTTTCAAAAATTGACTGTTTAGAGGAAATTTTTCAAAAATTTACTATTTATAGGAAATTTTTCAAAAATTTACTATTTATAGGAAATTTTTCAAAAATTTACTATTTATAGGAAATTTTTCAAAAATTGACTATTTATAGGAAATTTTTCAAAAATTGACTATTTATAGGAAATTTTTCAAAAATTTACTATTTATAGGAAATTTTTCAAAAATTTACTATTTATAGGAAATTTTTCAAAAATTTACTATTTATAGGAAATTTTTCAAAAATTTACTATTTATAGGAAATTTTTCTGAAATTTACTATTTATAGGAAATTTTTCAAAAATTGACTATTTATAGGAAATTTTTCAAAAATTTACTATTTATAGGAAATTTTTCAAAAATTTACTATTTATAGGAAATTTTTCAAAAATTTACTATTTATAGGAAATTTTTCAAAAATTTACTATTTATAGGAAATTTTTCAAAAATTTACTATTTATAGGAAATTTTTCAAAAATTTACTATTTATAGGAAATTTTTCAAAAATTTACTATTTATAGGAAATTTTTCAAAAATTTACTATTTATAGGAAATTTTTCAAAAATTTACTATTTATAGAAAATTTTTCAAAAATTTACTATTTATAGGAAATTTTTCAAAAATTTACTATTTATAGGAAATTTTTCAAAAATTTACTATTTATAGGAAATTTTTCAAAAATTTACTATTTATAGGAAATTTTTCAAAAATTTACTATTTATAGGAAATTTTTCAAAAATTTACTATTTATAGGAAATTTTTCAAAAATTTACTATTTATAGGAAATTTTTCAAAAATTTACTATTTATAGGAAATTTTTCAAAAATTTACTATTTATAGGAAATTTTTCAAAAATTTACTATTTATAGGAAATTTTTCAAAAATTTACTATTTATAGGAAATTTTTCAAAAATTTACTATTTATAGGAAATTTTTCAAAAATTTACTATTTATAGAAAATTTTTCAAAAATTGACTATTTATAGGAAATTTTATACGATTTTTTTCAAAAATTTACTATTAATAGGAAATTTTTAAAAAAATTAATATTTATAGGAAATTTTTCAAAAATTGACTATCTATAGGAAATTTTTCAAAAATTTACTATTTATAGGAAATTTTTCAAAAATTGACTATTTATAGGAAATTTTTCAAAAATTGACTTTTTATAGGAAATTTTTCAAAAATTGACTATTTATAGGAAATTTTTCAAAAATTTACTATTTTTTAGGAAATTTTTCAAAAATTTACTATTTATAGGAAATTTTTCAAAAATTTACTATTTATAGGAAATTTTTCAAAAATTTACTATTTATAGGAAATTTTTCAAAAATTTACTATTTATAGGAAATTTTTCAAAAATTTACTATTTATAGGAAATTTTTCAAAAATTTACTATTTATAGGAAATTTTTCAAAAATTTACTATTTATAGGAAATTTTTCAAAAATTTACTATTTATAGGAAATTTTTCAAAAATTTACTATTTATAGGAAATTTTTCAAAAATTTACTATTTATAGGAAATTTTTCAAAAATTTACTATTTATAGGAAATTTTTCAAAAATTGACTATTTATAGGAAATTTTCAAAAATTGACTATTTATAGGAAATTTTTCAAAAATTGACTATTTTTTAGGAAATTGTTCCAAAAATTGACTATTTATAGGAAATTTTTCAAAAATTGACTATTTAGAGGAAATTTTTCAAAAATTGACTTTTTATAGGAAATTTTTCAAAAATTGACTATTTATAGGAAATTTTTCAAAAATTTACTATTTTTTAGGAAATTTTTCAAAAATTTACTATTTATAGGAAATTTTTCAAAAATTTACTATTTATAGGAAATTTTTCAAAAATTTACTATTTATAGGAAATTTTTCAAAAATTGACTATTTATAGGAAACTATTCAAAAATTGACTATTTATAGGAAATTTTTCAAAAATTGACTATTTATAGGAAATTTTTCAAAAATTTACTATTTATAGGAAATTTTTCAAAAATTTACTATTTATAGGAAATTTTTCAAAAATTGACTATTTATAGGAAATTTTTCAAAAATTGACTATTTATTGGAAATTTTTAAAAAATTTACTTTTTATAGGAAATTTTTCAAAAAATTTTTTTTTATAGAAAATTTTTCAAAAATTTACTTTTTACAGGAAATTTTTCAAAAATTTACTATTTATAGGAAATTTTTCAAAAATTTACTATTTATAGGAAATTTTTCAAAAAATGGCTTGTTATAGAAATTTTTTAAAAATTGACTATTAATAAGAAATTTTTTTAAAATTGCCTATTTATAGGAAATTTTTCTATACAAACATTTTTTATAGAAAAAAAAATTTGGTTAACATTTTTTTCTATAGAAAATCTTTCAAAAATTTACTTTTTATAGGAAATTTTTCAAAAAATTTTTTTTTATAGAAAATTTTTCAAAAATTTACTTTTTACAGGAAATTTTTCAAAAATTGACTATTTATAGGAAATTTTTCAAAAATTGACTATTTATAGGATATTTTTTAAAAATTGACTATTTATAGGAAATTTTTCAAAAATTGACTATTTATAGGAAATTTTTCAAAAATTGACTATTTAGAGGAAATTTTTCAAAAATTAACTATTTATAGGAAATTTTTCAAAAATTGACTATTTATAGGAAATTTTTCAAAAATTGACTATTTAGAGGAAATTTTTCAAAAATTTACTATTTATAGGAAATTTTTCAAAAATTGACTATTTATAGGAAACTTTTCAAAAATTGACTATTTATAGGAAATTTTTCAAAAATTGACTATTTATAGGAAAATTTTCAAAAATTTACTATTTATAGGAAATTTTTCAAAAATTTACTATTTATAGGAAATTTTTCAAAAATTTACTATTTATAGGAAATTTTTCAAAAATTTACTATTTATAGGAAATTTTTCAAAAATTTACTATTTATAGGAAATTTTTCAAAAATTGACTATTTATAGGAAATTTTTCAAAAATTTACTATTTATAGGAAATTTTTCAAAAATTTACTATTTATAGGAAATTTTTCAAAAATTGACTATTTATTGGAAATTTTTCAAAAATTTACTTTTTATAGGAAATTTTTCAAAAAATTTTTTTTTATAGAAAATTTTTCAAAAATTTACTTTTTACAGGAAATTTTTCAAAAATTTACTATTTATAGGAAATTTTTCAAAAATTTACTATTTATAGGACATTTTTCAAAAAATGGCTTGTTATAGAAATTTTTTAAAAATTGACTATTAATAAGAAATTTTTTTAAAATTGCCTATTTATAGGAAATTTTTCTATACAAACATTTTTTATAGAAAAAAAAATTTGGTTAACATTTTTTTCTATAGAAAAATTTTCGTTAAAAATTTTTTCTATAGAAAAATTTTCGTTAAAAAGAAAATTTGGTTAAAATTTTTTCCTATAGAAAAATTTTCGTTAAAAAATTTTTCTGAAGAAAAATTTTCGTTAAAAAATTTTTTCTATAGAAAAATTTTAGTTAAAAAATTTTTTCTATAGAAAAATTTTCGTTAAAAAATTTTTTCTATAGAAAAATTTTCGTTAAAAAATTTTTTCTATAGAAAAATTTTCGTTAAAAAATTTTTTCTATAGAAAAATTGTTTAAATTTATATCATAGAGATCATAGTGACTCATATTTGTACTGGGCCTGTATTAAGTTTGGTGTAGGGTCTACTATAGCAAAGGACGTAATATTCCTCCTCTTCTATTTTTTACAATTTTGCTTTGCTTTAGTGTTGGTAATTACGTACTGTTCATAATGCTCGTTAGTCAGAGGAGGATTTTTTTTCTTTCATTCGTTTCTTTTTTTCTATAACTTTTTTGCAAGTATGAGGAGGGGTAGATTTTTTCAGTATTTTTTCCATTTTTTTATATTTTTGCTTGTTGGTTTTTTTTCCAACATCAACTTTTAATACAATGTCCTGAATGAGGGTAAACTCATACCAATATGAGGGTGTTTTTTGCGTGTTACACACACACACACTCCCTAATGCATATTTTTTTCAAGCAGCAAAAAATATAGAATTTTTTCTAACTTTAGCTGTCATTGCTAACCCCTGCCCTTTAATAGACATTATATTCCTTTTTTTTTTTTTTTTGTTTTATTTGGTATTATTCATTTCATTCGTTTCTCTTCAAACCGCCGGAAACCGCCATTTTTTTATACAACATTTTTTTCAATTTTGCTAGGGAAATAAAAAAACACAAACAAGTACTTTTTTCTGTGTGTGAGTGCCCACCATCTCGCTTTCTCATTTGAAGTAGGGGTGGTGTATGTGTGTGGTAATGTCAGTGTGGAGTGATTGGTGAGGGTGGAATTGTGTTACTCTATGAGTGTGAGGGTGCAGTTTTTTTTTAACATTACTTTTTTATTTTTCTATGGATTTTTCATGATGGTTTATTTCCATTGCCCTCCCCCCTCGCTTCCCATCCTCTTAAAATGTTTAAAATACTACGTTTGGAAAAAATTTTCATATATTTTAACAATGAATGAAATTTTTGGTCTGTTTTTAAGTTTTTTTTTTTTCATTTTAGTTTTAAAAATTTTCCATTTAATTTTTATATTCTTTTTCTTTTTTATAAGGTTTCAGTTTGAAATCAGTGGTTTTATGCTAAATTAGTAACATAAATGTTAAATTTACCTAAAAGGAAAAAATTTTCCCTTTTTCCATAGAAAAAAAATTTATAATGAAATCCTAACTATAGAAAAAATTTTGAATAAAAATTTTTCTATAGGAAAACAATTTTTAATAAAAATTTTTCTATAAAAAAAAATTTATAATGAACAATTTTTAAATAAAAATTTTTATATAGAAAAAGAAATTTATAATAAAAATTTTTATATAGAAAAAAATTTTGTAAGGAAAATTTGTATGCAGAAAAAAATGAATAATAAAAATTTAGCTATAGAAAAATTTTTCAAATTTTTTTTATTTAATAACGAAAATTTTTCCATAGAAAAAAAATTTTAATGAAAATTTTTCTATAGAAAAAAAATTTTAATGAAAATTTTTCTATAGAAAAAATTTTTTAATGAAAATTTTTTATAGAAAAAAAAAAACTTTTAATGAAAATTTTTCTATAGGAAAAAATTTCAATAAAAATTTTTCTACAGAAAATTTTTTTAATGATAATCTTTTAATAGAAAAAAAATTTCTACAAAAATTTTTCTATTGAAAAAATTTTATAATGAAAATTTTTCTATAGAAAAAATTTTAACATCAAAATTTTTTTTTAGAAAAAAATTTTAATAAAAATTTTTCACTACAAAAAAATTTATAATGATAATTGTTTTAAAAGAAAAAATTTTAGAATGAAAATTTTGTTATAGAAAAAAATTTATAATGAATTTTTTTATAAAAAAAATTTGCAATGGAATTAAAAAATTTTTTAATGAAAATTTTTCTATAGAAAAAATTTGTCTATTTTTTTAATGCAAATTTTTCTATGAAAAAAATTTTATAATGTAAATTTTTCTGAACAAAAAAATTTATAATAACAAATTTTATACTGATATAGAAAAAATTGTATAATGAAAATCTTTCTATAGAAAAATTGTTATAATGAAAATTTGTCTGTAGAAAAATTTTTTTTTTATTGAAAATTTTTGTATAGAAAAATTTTTATAATGAAAATGTTTGTATAGAAAAATTTGTATAATGAAAATTTTTATAATGAAAATTTTTCTATAGAAAAATCTTTATAATAAAAATTTTTCTATAGAAAAATTTTTATAATGGAAATTTTTCTATAGAAAAATTTTTATAATGAAAATTTTTCTATAGAAAAATTTTTATAATGAAAACTTTTCTGTAGAAAAATTTTTATAATGAAAATTTTCTATAGAAAAATTTTTATAATGAAAACTTTTCTATAGAAAAATTTTTATAATGAAAATTTTTCTATAGAAAAATTTTTATAATGAAAATTTTTCTATAGAAAAATTTTTATAATGAAAATTTTTCTATAGAAAAATTTTTATAATGAAAATTTTTCTATAGAAAAATTTTTATAATGAAAATTTTTCTATAGAAAAATTTTCATTATAAAAATTTTATAATGAAAATTTTTCTATAGAAAAATTTTAATTATGAAAATTTTTCTATAGAAAAATTTTTATAATGAAAATTTGTCTATAGAAATATTTTTATAATGAAAATTTTTTATACAAATATTTTTATAATGAAAATTTTTTATAGAAATATTTTTATAATGAAAATTTTTTATGAAAATTTCATTTTTCTAATGAAAATTTTTCTATAGAAAAATTTTTCTAATGAAAATTATTCTATAGAAAAATTTTTCTAATGAAAATTTTTCTATAGAAACAATTATGATAATTTTTTTTATATAGAAAAATGTTTCTAATAAAATTTTTCTATAGGAAAAATTTTCTAATGAAATTTTTTCTATAGAAAAAATAAATTTTAATGAAATTTTTTCTATAGAAAAAAATTTCTAATGAAATTTTTTCTTTAGAAAAAAATTTCTAATGATATTTTTTCTATAGAATTTTGAGAATTTTGTAATATAATTTTTTCTATAGAATTTTGAGAATTTTGTAATATAATTTTTTCTATAGAAAAAATTTGCTAATGAAATTTTCGATAGAAAAAATTTTCTAATGAAATTTTTCGATAGAAAAAAATTTATAATGAAATTTTTCTATAGAGCAAATTTCCCAATGACATTTTTTCTATAAAAAAAAGTTTATAATGAAATTTTTTCTGTAGAAAAAAAATTTATAATGATTTTTTTTTATGGAAAAAATTTCATTCTTAAATTTTCAATAGAAAAAATTTTATAATGAAATTTTTGCTATAGAAAAAATTTTAACATGAAAATTTCATTATAAAATTTTTTCTATAGAAAAAATTTGTATAATGAAATTTTTTTATAGAAAAAATTTTACAATGAAATTTTTTCTATAATGAAATTTTTTCTGCGGAAATAAATATCTTTAAATATCCCCGAAAGCCTACTCATACTTTTTAAATTTCATTTTAATACCGGTAACGGTATTGTGTGGAGAGTTTATTTACTACGAATGTATACTCACCACTCCATATTCATGAATGTCAACGGTTTGAGTCTTAGATGCCAACCATGCCACCTAAATTCATATTCACCACAATTGTGTATTAGTAAGTTGGTAGGTGTGTATCTTAGATAGGTTCTGTACTAAGCTTTTTAGTTGGCAATGCTGTTCCCATTACGTATTGTGGTGAACAACTTACTCTTCATTTCATTATTCTTAAAATTTCGATATGGCAATTCCCTGCTTTTACTTTATCTTCTCTGCCTCATTCGCTGCAAATACACAAACAGCTGACTGTAAAAGCTAATGTCAAAAAATTCCTCAAACAAAAAAAATTGTAGCCGTCATTAGTACTCGCAAAACGAAAAAATTATTGTTTTTCTTTGAATTAAAACAATTTAAGGCAACATTTGTTAATTTTTTGTTAAATTATTTAAGAATTTATTAAAGTAAAACAAGTGATAAATGAAAGTGTGCAAATAAGAGATAAATTGTGAAGAGAAAAAACCAAGCAAATTTTATTGGTTTTTTTCTTCTTCAACGACGGACGACGACAATTGAAGGCTGTGCCGTTGTCATCATCATCAGTCACTTTTTGTCAACATTAATTTTTATCGCTTCTAAAGCTCAGAGGTTGTTTTTGTTGTTGCAATTTCTATTTGATATTGTACAATTTAGGAGGTGTTTTTTGTTATTGCTGTTGCAAAGATTCCAAAACGAAAAGTGACAAATTTCATAGAATCAGCAAAAGCAAATTCCTTCGTTAGACAGTTCACTCAAACATTGAGGCTGCAACTTTTATGTAAATATGAGTATAGAATCTACTGCCTTGCCCTCTGAGCTATTGGTAGCTCCACAGCCCTTAATTGGCTTATGTGGCCTGGACATTAATCGCAACCAAGTCCACAAATCCATATGGGATGCATTTTGTAATAATCGTAAGGCAGATAGGTAATGTAACCTCTTTTATTAGGTTCCTATTTATTTGATTGTAAATTCCCCTCCCCTTTTCAGAGCTGCTGTACAATTTAAAGTTCTACCCAGTAATTATGACTTTCCCGTGGCCAAACCCAAACGTAATTCCTATGAATGGTATCATCCCAAGGGCATTTTGAAGCGCAATTGGATGCTTAAACATTTACATGTTTTACCGGCTGTGGTTGTCTTGTTCCAAGACATGGAATGGAACGATATCAATTGGACCGAGAAACAAATGCAATGTGCCGCCACTATACAATCACTTAAGAATGCTCTTCAAGAACGTAACACTCGCATTTGTTTGGTTTTACTGCAAGATGCTGCTCCCTTGCCGCCCGGAGAAGATTTATTGGCCTCTGAAAGAGCGGCAAGTCTAACTTCGGCCTGTGGCTTAAATAGTAAAATGTTATTTGTTTTGCCTCACACGGAACACTTAATGGGTAAGTTTTGGATAACATTTAACATGTTAACTTATTAATGACGATTTAAGGTTTAAACAATTTTCAAACCCGTACTTTTGAAAATTTTTGTCATGTAATTTTGTCTCCAACCATTTTTGATCAAGTAAATAGACTTATCAGAACAGGCTAGCTGATCAAATCTATAAAAAAATTTTCTTTTTAAAATTTTCCAATAGAAATATTTTATTTTAATTTTTTTTTTTATACAAAAATTTTAGCTAAAAAATGATTTCGATTAAAACATTTTTGTTACAAAATTTTTTCTTAAGAAACAATTTAGTTTTAAAATTTTTCCTATAAAAAAATGTTGTTATTAAATTTTTTCTATAGAAAAATTTTTAATATACAATTTTTTTCTTTAAAAAAGTTTTTTGATACAAAATTTATTTCTTAGGAAAATTTTTGATATAAATTTTTTCGAAACAAAAATTTTTTATATATATAATTTTTCGAAAAATTTTGGGTATACATTTTTTTTTCGACACAAAAATTTTGGATATAAATTTTTTTATTTTTTAGATAAATTTTGTTATTAAATTTTTTCTATAGAAAAATTTTTTGATATATTTTTTTCTTTAGAAAAGTTTTTTAATATAAAATGTTAGGAAAATTATTCATATAAATTGTTTCGAAACAAAAATTTTGAATCTAAAATTTTTCCGACACAAAAATTTTGGATATAAATTTTTCTAAAAAAATTTTCGTAACAAATTTTTTTATAGAAAAATGTTCGTTATAGAATTTTGTTATAAAATTTTTTCTTTAGGAAAATTTAATTTGTTCTTCGTTATAAAATTTTTTCTATAAAAAAATTTTTCTCTGTAAAAAAAATTTTTCTTAACAGGAAAATTTTTGATATAAAATATTTTCTATAGAAAAAATTTTGGTATACAATTTTTTTTATAAAATTTTTTGATTGGAAAATTGTATGTAATTTTTTCTTTACAAAAATTTTTATTATTAAATTTTTCTATTGAAAAATTTTCGTTAAAAATTTTTTTCTATAGAAAAATTTTCGTTAAAAAATTTTTCTATAGAAAAAGTTTGTTAAAAGATTTTTTCTATAGAAAAATTTTGTTGAAAAACTATCATTTTCTATAGAAAAATTTTCATTATAAAATTTGTTCTATAGAAAAATTTTCATTATAAATTTGTTCTATAGAAAAATTTTCATTATAAATTTGTACTATAGAAAAATTTTCATTACAAAATTTTTTCTATAGAAAAATTTTCATTATAAAATTTGGTCTTCAGAAAAATTTGCATTATAAAATTTTGTCTACAGAAAAATGTTCATTATAAGACTTTTTCTATAGTAAAATGTTCATTATACAATTTTTTCTATATAAAAATTTTCTTTAGAAAATTTTTTCTTTAGAAAAATTTTCGTTCTAAAATTTGCTCTATAGAAAAATTTTTCGCTATAAAGTTTTGATAAAAAATTTTTAATCTCGAAATTTTTTTGATTTTAAATTTGTTTTCCATAAAAGTTTTTTTTTTTAACAAAATTTGTATTACTCCATTTCTCTGAATCTTTCAGGTTATGCTCTGCGTTTGGAATCTGCATTTTTGGATATGGCTCAATCTTATTACACTCTCATGTCAAAACGCATACGCACCCATAGAGATCAACTTACAGCTGCTCATACAAGCTTGAAAATAAGGCATCAGTTTAAATTGGGTTTTGTGGCTGAAATGCGCCAAGACTTCAGCACTGCTTTAAAGTAAGTTTTTCCCCTTTTCGACAATTATTACAAAATTAATTTATTCTAATTCTAGGCATTATACTCAATCCTATACAACATTGGATGAAATACGCATTAACGATACAAATTGTTTGGAAATAAAAACTGTGGCTGGATTCTTAAACTATAAGATATGCCGCTTAATGTTTAAATTAAAGGTTCCAAGAGATTCCATTAATCATTTTATAAGTCACATTGACAAGTATAAAAATCGTGTGGGCTATAAGGATTTGGTCTTTGAACATTACGCCTGGCTGAGTAAGCAGTAAGTTAACTTCTAAACTTAATATTTAAGATTAAATTTCCTAATGAATTCTTTCTAAAATGTTATCCCTTAGACACAGTGTTTTTGCTGAACTCTTTTGTGAGGCCATCAAAAATGGTTTGCCTGCCTTGCAAACCCAGCATCCGGGTATATATTTCCATAAGGCTGCGGAGTATATACAAAAACGTAAAGAAGCATTTATGCAGTATAATGGTAAGTTAAAGAATTCATTCTTAATAATTTTTGCTAATGTTTCTATTATTTACAGTGGCTTTAAGTCCCACAGAGCCTTCCAACAGTTTTAATACTCAATTGAATAATATCTCTTCTTTGTATACGGAATATTTTGGCATTATATCCTCTACTTCCGGGGAACCTATTAATGAACAACAAATAACTTTAATGATAAGAGAAAATGAAAAATTATTTAATCATTCGGTAAGATTAAATTTTTAAATAACATTTTAAACTTTTTCTTAAACATTTTCAAATTTATTATAGGCCGCTATTATTAACTTATTAAGTTTGGCCATGGCTCAATTTAAAATCTATAAATGCTTAAGATTTCGCAAAAAATTAGCCATTGATATGGCTGATGAGTATTTTAAAAGTGGTGATCATGGCAAAGCTTTAACGTAAGTTTTTTTTTTTGTTGTTTTTTTTCTGGTTTATTTATATTTTTAGAAATAATTAAAATTTTTCTTTTTTAGCTTATATTCTCTGATGTTACCTGATTATCGTCACGACAAATGGCCTTCTTTATTTTCGGATGTTCTCTTGAAAACTATGCGCTGTGCTTTGCTATCTGCTTCTATTGGTGATTTTATTTCATGTAGCTTGGAGGCATTGTCATTTAAGATCAACTATACGCATAATGAACGCGTTATGGTTTTGGAGAATCTGTGGAAGGTTTTGCAGGTAAATTATTTATTATATTTATTTGCTTACTTGTAACAAATATCGAAAAATCTCTTTTTATTTAAAAATTTACTTAAATTTTGGTGTTCGGAAATGTTTGGTTTTAAATTATATCAAAATTTAAGTATATTTGTATAAATTAAACCAAATAGGTCTCGTTTTGATCAATAACCTTTTGGCTTTATTAAGTAGCTATTTTCCGTCTCAGTAAAACATGTGGATTTTAATAGCGAAAAATTGATCAATATGCATTTGTGTCTTTAAAGAATTAAAAATTACATCTTTTAGAAATTTTTATACAGCTCGAAACAATAAATGTTCTAAATTAGTGCTAAATCGTTAAAGGAAAGATTTTGGAATGTAACGAAGGGTTTTAGATATAGTTGGAAGTTGGAACCAAGTTGTTGCTAGATCTTAACAGATCAAATCTCAGAAGATTTATAGGCATTCTAACCAGCTACTAGGCAAAACAAGTGGAATACGAGCATTCCGAACATGTGCAGATTATGCTTAGATGAGGACTCGTCCGAGTCGGTGGAACACTTTCTCTGTCGCTCCACTGCTCCAGCATTGAAGACCCAATTATTCTATGGAAAAAATGTGTCTATAGAAAAAATTGTTTAAAGAAAATTTTTCTATAGAAAAAACAAAAATTTTTCTATAGAGAAAATTTGTTTAACGAAAATTGTTCTATAGAAAAAAATTGTTTAGCAAAAATATTTCTATAAAAAAAATGTTTAAACAATATTTTTCTATAGAAAAAATTGTTTAACGAAAATTTTTCCTAAGAAAATTTTTTTAACGAAAATTTTTCTATATAAAACATTTTTAAAGAAATTTTTTCTATAGAAAACATTTTTTAACGATAATGTTTCTATAGAAAAAATTTTTTAACAAAAATTTTTCTATAGAAAAAATTTTTTAACGAAAATTTTTCTATAGAAAAAAATTTTTAACGAAAATTTCTATAGAAAAAATTTTTTAACGAAAATTTTTCTATAGAAAAAATTGTTTAACGAAAATTTTTCTATAGAAAAAATTGTTTAGCGAAAATTTTTCTATAGAAAAAATTTTTTAACGAAAATTTTTCCATAGAAAAAATTTTTTACGAACATCAACTTTTGGTTGATGATAAAAGTTTCAGC
This sequence comes from Stomorhina lunata, assembly GCA_933228675.1. Classification (NCBI taxonomy): domain Eukaryota; kingdom Metazoa; phylum Arthropoda; class Insecta; order Diptera; family Rhiniidae; genus Stomorhina; species Stomorhina lunata. The sequence continues at coordinate 46,957,787 of OW121742.1, read as the reverse complement.
GATGTTCTGGTATCATGCATGCCCGTCTATCTTAATCATAGCCAAAGTTATGTCGGATTTTTTAGTAAGATGTCAGAGCGGTAAATATTTCACTGCTTTCAAACGTGCCTAATTTTGGTACTAACTGATATTTTATTCCCGATGAAGTACAACTTGGTACTAACTGATATTTTATTCCCGATGAAGTACAACTAATGCCATCTTATGGCAAAAAGTTTTTAGATTATACAATATACGAAATTTCAGTGAATATTAAAAAAATAATTTTATATTCAATTTCTTCATTTACAGTGTCAACCTCCAGTTCCACAAAATCAAAATGCTCCCGAGGTACGTTCCCACTGGGAGGAAGCTTTAGCCAGTGTCAAGTCTCCCTTGCAAATGGATCTCGATAAATTAACAGAGTTAATTGAATTCTGTACAACTTTTGAAAAGTTTGAATTAAAAAATGATGATATCATCAAATTGAATCTTGTAATGAGGTAGGCTAATAAAATAATATAAAACTCACTTCTTATCTTAATTTGTCTATATCTATTCCATTTTAGGCTTCAAACTGATGTCCCCCTAAAAATACGCAATTTACAAATCATCATCACCGATGGTTCGAACAACTACAAACTCCAGGCCTCGCAATATAGCAAGCTAAATGATTTGTTAGCCCTGAGAGAACATTTTAAAGATGATGCCAATACGTCACAAGTACCCCTTCAACAGTTTGAACAAAATTTCAAATTTGAACCCAAATTCTATTATCGTTTTCTTTTCACAACCGAGGCTCAACAGTTCTTAGAAAATACTCAATTACGTGTGGTGCGCATAGAGGCATTGATTGGCACCGAAAAGCTATCGGTGTTGCTGTGCAAAAGTACACCGTTTATGACTAAGGCCTTTCGTTATCACAATCGTGTTCGGGATTTAGATGACAATATCATAATTAATCCAATTTGTTATATTACTCCCACGTAGGTCATCGTTTTTATTCATTTATATATTTTTATTTTGAAAATCGTAACGATTTACATAAAAACAAATTAAAATTAATCATAAATTAATTTGTTTTGGATGATCGTGTTTTTTGTATAATATTATTAAATAATTCAAGGAAGTGTAACGGTTTTTTAATACTTAAACAGTTACAATTCCGTTACAAATTTGTTTTTATTAGAGTATTAATTTCAGTTTTGTTTTGTCGTTCAATTCATATTATTTATTTCTATTGTGTTATGTTTTATTCTATTGCAGATTCCATTTAGTCACGCAATGCAATTTAGGCAGTGAATCGATGCTTGTTAATGAATTTTATCCCGTTACAACGACTGTTAGTAATCCCTATAATGTCTTTCTAACTGGTATTGCCTTGAATATTACCGTACCTAATAATTTGAAAAATAAAGGTAAGTGAAAAAAATTGTACTTTATGTCAGATTCTGTTAGTCTGAAAAAATTCTCCCGCCAAGAAGCTGATTAGATGGATACTAGGTTAGGTTAGGTTTAAAAGGTGTGTTAAAACGAAAAATTCACTCGGAGACCATTGGGGTCCATTGTGATTCTTCAGAGATAGATAAAAGCGAGCGGAGATTGAAAACCTGGGGAAAGATAGAGAAAGAGGAAAAAGAATAATAAGAGAAGAGAGAAATGGTATAGCAATTACGAATGGTTATCTAAGCCACTTAGTCCAGTAATAAACCTTACATTATCGAAGATGGTAATGTAATCTACTGCCTAAATGTCTGAGCCTATGATTTTCGAGCATTGGGCAGTGACAGAGAAGGTTTTCTATCGATTCGGAAGAATACTCATCTCATCCTCAGGGCGGGCTTCTGTCGCCCCTGCTTTGGAACCTTGCTATTAACAAATTGGAAAAGGAACTGGACTCTCTGCGATTCAAAACCATTGCTTATGCAGATGACGTAGCTATTGCAGTTTCGGGCAAGTACCTGAACACTATTTCGCGGGGACTGAAAGTCTTTCTAGCCACACTTACTGAATGGAGTGTTTCCAATGGCTTGGGAGTTAACCCCGCCAAAACGGAACTTGTTCTATTCACCAGGAAATATTAGATCCCCTAGTTCACTCTCCCAAAGTTTGATGGGACTGAACTGGTGCTCAGGGATCATGCCAAATATCTGGGAGTGATTCTGGACTCTAAGCTGTCCTGGAACTTAAACCCCCAATCTAGGGTATCTAAGGCTTCCATTGCACTATACTCGTGCAGAAGAGCTCTAGGCAACATGTGATGTCTGTCCCCTTCTAATACCGCCTGGATCTTTGAAATGGTTGCTAAACCTATATGAATGTATTGCGCTCTTGTCTGTTGGCCTGCCCTTAATAAGGCTAATCAGCGAGGATCTTTTGTCAAGTTTCTCAGATCTGGTGCTCAGTACGGGTGCTTTAAGACACCTTCAAAGACACTTTTCGCTATGTTCAACTGGCTCCCTGTTGATCTAATGAAGAATGGTCTACTTCATCTTAAGCCACTCTACTATTCTGGATAAACTTGAAAACCTCCTTCAAAACTTCGACTGCTGCATCCCCTCACCCGTTTTCGAGCAATCTTTCTCTGTGGATCTCTCGTGGGCTCAAATCGATTCCAGAGATGGAACCCTGGAAATCTACTCCGTCGGATCCAAATCGGTAAGTGGTGTGGGTAGGGTCTTCTTCATCCCATTTTTTTGGGAAAAAAGTAAAATTCAAGCCCCCCAAAACAATGCAGTATTCTTCAAGCTGAAATCTCAGCTAGGCGAGTAAGTGGCTCAGGTACCACCAATTTATAACGATATTCGTTTCTGTACAGATAGTCTTGCCGCCATTCATTCTTTATCATCTGATTACACGACATCCGTTCTTACCCCTCAATGTTGGGCATCCTTAAATGAGATGGCAAGACATTCTAACATTGAACTTTTCTGGGTACCCAGTCACAGTAACGTACCAGGCAACATCATTGCGGACAAAAGGTGGTGCTCTCCTAGGTCAGGAGAACATTGACCAATTTGGAAGGTGAAACTATGACCTTGCAGGCCTTAAGGGTAGCCTGGCTATCGACGTGTATAATCACCTCACTATTATCAGCTGTGGTACCAGGGGTAAGCTCTGTGGCCTTCCTTTAGGCAAATATTTTTGCCTGGAAGTCACTGCACTCACCTAAAAGATTTCTTAATGTTTTGTTCCACCAGAAAAACACCTGAAAACACTGCAATCCATTTTAGAGATCGAATGCTTTAAAAAAGCTATGTTTGACCCCTCCATTCGGTTCTATCAGGAATAACGATTTCTGGTGCTAAGCTAAACTGTAGCTCCCTAACAAAATAGTCAGTCCGTGGTAAGCTTGACTTCTAGCCTAAGGAGTCTGTTAAGCTCAAGCCCCAAGAAAAATACTTTAAAAATATATTATAACTATGAAAAATTGTTTATTTTATTAATCTCTTATATCTAAATAATTATACTTAAACTAAAAAAAAATCACCACCCCAAAGAAATCACAATAAACTTTAGAACTGCATTGACCGACGTATAAACGCCAGGAAACTTTGAGTCTGCACAGCCGACGCCAAATGAAACAATACCACACAATTCTCCCTTATACACTAAAGGTCCACCCGAATCTCCTATGCACGAATCTTTTTTACCCGGAATACCGCCACACATCATAGTCTTCGACAGCTTCAAAACCGAACGATAATTTCTGGCACACTTGTTATGACCCAACATCCGAACATTAACCGTACGCAATTGTGTGGAGGGTTCTGCAGCATCTTGATTTATTAAACCCCAACCAGAAACTTTTACCCAACTTCTGGGAGGAAGACGGCGGCTACACAATGGTAGTGTGGTGATATTGTCGCCTACCATTGGCGAGCTTAGTTTTAATATTGCAACATCCATTTCAGAAGTTTTCAAGCTAAAGGCCTGCGGTACAATCATACGAACTACCGAGCGTGTGACGCCCGATTCTGTCAAATGGGCGACACCGCCATGTACCATTATATTTTCTTTTCTCATACCTTTTACACAATGCGCCGCTGTGACCACATAACGATCATCCACTAGGGTTCCACCACAAAAAAATTTACCATCTCTTTCACGCAATGACACTATATATTTTGCCTCACCTATGTTCATTGGTCTGCCGCCTACGATGCGATATTTTACAGAGTTCGTGGCAATGATTTGATGACTTAGTAGTACTATTAGAAGATTCAAAGAAATTGGGCGAAAAATAGTCATTTCTTATAAAGATTTATTTAAAAATAAGGTGATTCGTGATAGGCTTTACGGTTTTTATATAAACATGAAATTACTTGATTTTGATTTATTGATATTTACTTTTCTGTAAACTATATATTGACCTTCGCTTTTAAGGTTATCTTTATTTAAACAAATGTCTAAAGTTTAATAGTTTCTTTTTAATTTCCGTAAATACTTTTGTTAATACTTACATTTATGTAGTTATTGTCTCTATTAGGGTCCCAATCCGATGTATAACCATTAACTTGGGTTAATTCCATTATTTATTAAAATTAATTTTAGCCACAAAATTTTAAGGTTTTTCTGTTATCTTATTATTTAAACAGTTGAAAAGTATTGATATTTATTTAGACCAAATGCCATACGTTTAGAAAACTTCATTTGTTTTTTATCAAATTTTCAATGTTTATTTGTTAAACCTGATTAATGTTTATTCTCTAGTATTTAATTTTATTGGATTTTACTTAGTTTTTCAAAAAGCCTTAGATTTTAGGGCTTAGATTTGAATATGTAATAGCTCCTTATTTAGATTTGATTTTAGCTGCTAGATAAAATATTTGTATAAAAAGAATAATTTGTTGGCAATTTCTTATAGTTTTAACTGAAGTCTTTGGAAGTAAATAAATCCCGGTGATTACCTAGATACTTACAATGTAATGATACTTACGGCGTAATGGTACATCTGGAAAAATGTATATTACTATGTATCGGTTGATTTTTCGGATTTGACTAAAAACACACATAATTTTGGCATACATATCGGCCAGTATCTCTAGAATAAATTCTTCTATAGTTTCAACCGTTGCGGACTTCTCTTTATACACATGGACCTAAACCCCACAACAAATAGTTTAAAGGCGTTAAACCGCACGATTTAGTCAACCTATTAACCGGTACCAAACGTGAAATAAACTAATAACTATTGTTTTGCGAGTTATGAGACATGTGGCACAACCAAATCCTACTTTTTGTAATGCTGACTTGGTAGTCGTTGGAAAAGTACTGTCCAAAGATGTCACTCTGCCGTAATCCACAACAAATAGTTAATTTTTTAAGTGGATCTGGCCGGAGATCGAACTTGGGACCTCTGGTATGCTAGGCGGATGACTAACCTGCTATACCATGGTGGTTTACTAGTCGAACATTTAAATATCTAATATACAATTTAGCTTCTGCCGTTTCGCAAAATATGACTGTAGCGGTAAGTGGTAGTCGAAATAAATAGATCCTAGTTTTCATACAATAAGCTTAGGTATTTGTAAACATAACGCCATCAAAATATTAGTCGAGCTAAGTTCTCGTCATTTGCGGGAGGTTCAATTTTTCAGACATCGTTACTCGTTTCTATCAATGGCAGCACTTCCGGTCTTTTGAATAAGTAAAAAATTGGATCTATTCGTAGATCGCTTCAAAAGATGACCAGTTTTTTAACTCTGGTTTCGTACGCTGTTCGAAAGATGGGAGAATGAAGTGGCCAGCGATCTCAAACATACAATCCCAATATTTGTACCTACCATTCTACCATTCCTAGATCCATAGCTAAGACCACATAGAGGAAAAAGTAATATTGTAATTATTATATTATACAATCAATCATTAAACAATTCAATTAATCACCAATCAATTTGAGGTGCTAAATCCGAGTTTCGTTTTTCAAAATTGGTTCTAGTTTTCACAATGACTGTCAGCTGTTAGCGTCGCTTATTCTAACCGATAACCGATAACTTTCAATAAAGCAGAAGAATTAGTATCATTTTAAGATGTCGTTCAAAAACTTCTCGGTAACATTAAATTTCCGGATTTCAAGCACACAGTTTGTTCAAAAATTATTGTAGGATTGGAGCAATGTCTCCCAAAACTCGTTTTTTGCATTCCCATCAGAGCAAAAACACTAAGATTTGGCGAAAATCGAAAAACGATACTTTTGATAATTTTGGGACGAAGGCATGATGAGCGACTACTCATGAAGGCTTTAACTAAAAATTAAAAAACTGCATATCAAAATATACAATAATAGAAAAAAAAAACAATATAAAACTTTGAAACCCCAATGCAACCCGAATTGAAATTTATTTACAGTTTCTACGGGGCTTAAGAATCGAACAGATTTTGTTAAATCTCTGGATATCACAATGTACTCCATTACCAACTGCTCATTAATGTAGAACTGAACTACTCTACAGTGAATGTAGGTTATATGGGCCAGACATTGAAACAATAGATTATTATCTATATCAATGAAAAGCTTATTTACATGCAAGATCTTTATACCTAATAAACGGAAGTTTTATAACTCACTGTTAAGGTTTTCTTCATAATATTTCCTTTTTTGATCATATTTATTAGGGTGCGTAGAACAAATCTACGCAGATTAAGGTGTACAGCCAGGGCATCGATCTATCTTTACTGCGCCTTTACAAACAAACCTTATCTTGAGGTTTTGATCATGTAAAACTTTTGTCAGCCTACACCACGATGGTGGTAAAAGTTTGTAATGATATATGTATGTAATGAGCAGAAATATGAGTTAGGTATCACGAGCATTAACTGTGACGGCGATTTCTTGCTCATTTTCATAAAAATACGTGACAATGATGCCGCTTGACCACAAACCGTTCCATACGCTCACTTTTTTTAGATGTAATGGTTCTTGTAGGACTCTTTGTAGATTTTGTGAGACAATTTTGTACCCGCCTAATTAAAAATGGTCCTCACTAAAGATGACTTGGATAAAAAAGCGTTGTTTTTGTTCAGTTTTTCAAACAGCCATTTCACAAACGTTTCAAGCAAACAATGGTCGGTTTCATGGTTAAAATTTTCACTTGTTTACTGAATAAAAAAAAGGAAAGCTTAATTTTCGACTTTTCATAATTGAAGAGAAAATTTTCTTCTAAACATCTAATTTGCCCACCCTGTATATATCTGTAGATCTAATTCTATGTTAAATATTTATTAATTTGTTTTCACTATTTTTCTTCCTAGGGTTGATAAAATCATATAATTGCTTTAATTTTAAATATTTTCTTTGTATATTTCTTTTAAAATAATGCTTAAAAAATAGCTTAAACAAAAAACTTAAACAACTTATTATAATACATTTTCCATCTGCCATCAAATTCCTTTAAGCCCTAAACTTGCATAGCTCGATCAATAAAACTTCGTACAGTCTTGATACTCGTATAGACACCAGGAAAACTCGATCTTGCACAACCAACTCCCCAAGAAACAACACCACACAATTGATTTTGAAATATAGCCGGCCCACCGGAATCACCAAAACAAGCATCCTTTCCCTTTAGATCTCCGGCACAAAACATTGTATGAGTAATACGACTACCATCCGATCTATACATATCCGAACATCTCTTGCGCGTTACTAAAGGAACTCTTACCGTACGTAATTGATTCGATTCACGATTAATTTGTTCCGACATGGCTCCCCAGCCATAAACATCTATAGAATCTCCCAGCTTCCAGTTGGCCTTACACAACTCAATTGGTGAAATATTATTGCCAGTCATAGGGCCCGCTAATTTGAGAACTGCTATATCCGAATTATAGGTTTTAGCATTATACTCCTTGGGTGTTATGATCTTGTTAACACTACGACGTACACCAGCTTCTGATAGATAGGTGGCTCCTCCCACAACCGTTAAACGATTTGCACTAACGCCCTTAACACAATGGGCTGCTGTTATTACAATTTCTGGTGTAACCAAGGTACCGCCACAGATAAATTTGCCATTAACCCTTAAGTAGACGGCAAATTTGGCATTGCTGATAGAAGTAGTGGAACCATTTACTATCCGAGCCTTGCTCTCACTTCCTTTAACATATATCCAGGAGGCTTTATACGATATTTCACAAAATATAAAAATCGAGAATAATAGATGCAGGGCAGTTGGAAAAAATAAAAATTTCGTCATTTATTTAACTTTTTGTACTCGTATTTTAAATTTTTTCAACATTTTATTTAAAATTTTTAAATTAGTTTTTTTATTTCCGTTCAAAATTTTTCCACTGCCCTTTCTTTGCATATCATTTATTTTAAATAACTCGTAAACTGTTTAATTTCTAAACGCAGTTGTTGCTTTTAACCGTTATTATTATAATTAGCTAAAACTTTAAAATAGTTCAAAAATCCCCATTAAATGCATTATTTATACAAAAACTTGTTTTAAAAATTTTAAAGATATTTATCTTAATTTTTTTTAACAAAAAATATTTCGATACTGCCATTTAAATCAGAAGCATGTGCAAATTAATTAAAATTGTTTTTTATTTTGTAATATTTATTTATTATTCATATTCTAATTATTAAACTATTCAGAAACTATTACACTATGCAATATGAAAGATTCAATAGTGATTGGTTAGGGTACCCAAACCATGAAACTATTCGAAAAAGCAAGATTAAATTTGTATATTTTTATCTTTATTTGATAGATACTTGCTTAAATGGCCTATAGTTACCACCTGTTTAGGTCAAATTACGAGCATATTTTAGAATTCCATGCGCTTCTATCTTGTTCGCATATTCTCCAATTTCGTAAGCCAAGTTTTGAAAGACTTTCTTCTACTTGGTCTTTCTATTGAAGTTTTGGACGGCCTCTTCTACGAGTTCTCTCGGGATAGTTTTCGAATACTTTTCTTGCCGGGGTATTTTCATCCATTCGCACAACATGTCGTAGCCAACGCAGCTGCTGCTGTTTAATGCGTCTATGTCATCGTACATACATACATCTCATGGTTCCTCTCAAACACTCTAAGGATAGCTGCCTGTGCAAGTACCATACAATAACACGGGTAATATACGCGTTTTATAGAGCGTCATTTAGTTCTTACTGAGAGGACTTTATTTCTTAACTGCCTGTTTAGGCCAAAATACCATCTGTTAGCAAGTATGATTCTACATTTGATTTCGAAACTTATATTGTTATTTATGTTGACGGAGGTACCAAGGTAAACAAATGTTATAGATGTTATAGTTCCCAACGATCGCACGTGGTCCAACTCTTCTAGACTGTATGTTTGTAGAAACAATCAGTTTTGTTTTTCATTTATTGACAACTAGACCCATTTTATTAGATTCCTTCTCGATACTTGAAAAGGTGACATTCACCTCGAACAATGTGCGTCTCGCTAACGTAATATTGAAGAGATCACATGAGAGGACTTTCACCTTGTCTGAATCCCCATCTGTTATCAGGTTTCCTTGGTCATCCTTGCAGGAGAAAATACAATTGCTAAAACCACCGTTTGGTGCTTAACTTTTTACGCACTTCATTACGACTCTTATATATCTCAATTTTCTCGAACACAAGTCTCCCTTCTTCTTTCTCGATATCTTTCTAAAGTTCGACGAGTAACTACTGACTGCAGAGTTTCCCTGTAGGCCTTTTTATACCAAGAGTTTTTAGGAAGAGTGTTTTGGAACCCTGAGATATATAAAGTTACAAAATTTAGCATGTTTTACCACATAATGTCCGAATTATAAAAATATGTTCTTACTGGAACTAAGTCAGTGGGGAATGATCAATAAGCTACCAATTTTTTTAATTATAGATAAAACTTATATGGGCAAAAATCAAACAGTTTTAATTCCTTTGAAACCGACTCTCAACTCGAATAATTTTTGTACTCTTGGGAATTCGGAAAATCTAATTACAGATTTAGAACTCCCAAGACTTCAGGTATACTGAACACAATATCTTAGTAGCGCAAGTTTGCGCTTTTAAGCGTGCAAATTTAAAAAACGTAAAAAAATCGATTGAAGAATTCACGTTTTTTTCATATTTCGTCTTTTTCTGCATTCGTTTCAACATTTGGACCCAAGTCGGTCCACTAAAGGATAAATTCATTACCCATTAAATTTTAATTTCGTCTTTTTAATTTTTTTCACATATTTTTCGGCCGCCTCAAGGAATTCCAAAAAAATGGTTAAGGATTAAGTTTCGCATCGTTTGAAATATATCTCATTAATGTACATCATATAGGTATAACATACGACAGGTTTAAATGATGAAAACTTGAACGTAAATTCTTCAAAATACCGGTTTTTCGTGTATGAAAATTTCCAAAAATTTTTTGCTAATTTGTTGCACATTTTTTGCTAATTTGTTGCACCAAAAAATCGTTTTTTGTTAAAATTTTATGAAGTTTTTGACAAAATCACATAGGGCATCAAAGCGATGACATTTATAACCGATTTTTTAAAACCAATTGATTTTTGCCCATATGTGCAAAGTCTTGACATAAAAACTACAATTTATTCAGAGTAATTAGTGATTCAATTTTCTATCCTCTAGTTTATAATTTTATTAATAAAATCTCTAAAAACCATAACATCTGCATAAACCCCGGGAAATTCTCGTCTTGCACAACCAAGACCAAACGACACAACACCGCATAACTGGTCATTAAGTACCGCTGGTCCACCAGAGTCTCCCTCACAAGAATCTTTTCCACTCAAATCGCCAGCACAAAACATTGAACTTGTTATTTTAGAGTAATATTTATACATATGCCTACATTTATTTCTATCCACTGTGGGAACACTAACAACCCTTAATTGATTAGAATAATTATATCCGTACTCCGATAAATGACCCCAACCATAAACCGTTATCATATCACCTGGTTTCCATTTTGTTGTACACAATTTAATGGTTGTAATATTAGCTCCTAGCAATTCTCTCGACAATTCCAATACGGCTATGTCCATATCAACAGATACGGGATTATATCCTCTAGGTACAAAGATTTCCAAAACTCTACTTTGTATACCCCTATCAGTGAGATAAGTTGCTCCGCCAGTTACTGTTATTTCCTCTGCTCTTTTATTTTCCATACAATGTGCAGCTGTTATGACAAATTTTGGTGTCACCAAAGCACCACCACAAAAATATTCTTCATACTTTTGGAGATATACAACGAATTTAGCTTCACCTATATGAGTGACTTTTCCACCCACAATTCGGGAACTTTCAGAGATTTTGTTAGCAGTTAAAGCTTTTGCTGGTTGCTGATTTGGGCTTATGACCGAAAGTATGATAATTATTAATAAAACCATTATTATTAGTACAATGCTAAATTCACACTGAAAAGTTATAAGTTTTCTGTAAAGCATTAATAATATTTATAGGATTTGGAATGGAATCTAAACAATTCTAAAAATTTTAAATTTTTTTGTTAGCTTTATAACTTTAGAAAAGGCTTTTGCGAAAATCATTGTAAAAAATTTGTTTTCGTAAAATTTTAGCATTTAACAGTATATATATATCACAATTTATTAATATTTATTAGTTTTGTTATCAATTTATTTATTTAAATGCAAAGCGGTAATTTTGGCATGTACCGCTTATTTGCAGCAATATCGTCATAAACCGATAAAAATATATTAATTTTCTGAATTTATTTCGATATTTTATGACTTCCAAAAAGTCATTACTCGGAACAAAATTTTTTTTGTATGTGACGATATAACATGGAATTTTAAATTTAAAATTCGATGACATAATATTTATTCTCTATACCACTATTAGAAGAAGTGCGGGTAATGTGGTATTACTATTTGTATTTCAGATATCATTCACATGATATAAGTATTGTGCTTCCACGGATCTATTTAAAAAAATTGTAAGCCTATAATTTTAAAGATATGTGGGAAAATATTTTAAATCCCATTAAAAGCGATTTAAAAAAATGTGAAAGTAATGTGGTACACCATATGTTGGTAATGTGTTATTATGTACAACTTTTTTGTTAGATTTTTATGACGATATAACATGAAATTTTTTTTTCATGATAACCATGTTGAAAAGCTACGTTAAATAGAATATTGAAATATGAAAATAGCATACTGAGATGGGCTTTTTCTCATAGCTATTGTTAAAGTATATTTGTAACAAGTACAATTTGAAACAATGTAACAAGTGCGGATAATGTGGTATACCTATTTGTTTTTCACATGATACACTTGTTGTGTTTCAGCGGTATCGGTAACTATGCCAAAAATATTCTTTCGAGATCGCGCCGTTAAAAGGGTTTTATCGAACCTCAACACTAATTAGTACCCTGGGCCAGACGGAATTCTAGCACGGGTTCTGAAAAGGTGCGCTTTGACACTAGTGCGCCTGTTAGCTAAACATTTTAGTACATTTTACCATACTGGTAAATTTCCCATGTGCTGAAAAGTTCTTAATTTAACGCCTATTCTTAAAAAGGAAGAGTCTTACAACCCCGAAAATTAACGCCTAATAGCTATGGAATGGTTTACTACCATTTGGTTAAATATTTGCAGTCTAACAACCTACTTAGCGCCCGTCAGTATTTGTTCCGAAGTGGACGCTCTACGGAAGACTTACTAGCTTTTCTATCGGATAAAAGTGCCGTTCAATTCACCGTTTTAGCGAAAGTAAAGTTGTAGATTTTGATATTTCCAAGGCGTTAGATAGAGCATGGCATAGTACTCTTTTATCAAAACTCGTTGCTTTTGGAGTCGATAATATATTCGACCGATTTATATCGAGCTTCCTTAAAGTATTGTTATAGATGGGATATCATCTATCGAGTTCAAGATTAACTTAGGGGTACCGCAAGGATCTGTTCTTTCTCCTTCTTTTTTTCATACTTTTCTGAATGACCTGATAGCAACATTTGCAGCAGTTATAGACCAAGTCTCATTGAAGTCAAAAGGCAAAACATGAATGATGCGATAAACTCTGAACTTATTTCAATATCTGAATGGGGATGGATTTCAATGCCAGAGAAACCCAATGTTGTATGTTAACACATGGGTGGTATAAATATTGAGGAATCAGAAGCTCTTGATGTCCTGAGCATGAAAATACAGTGCGATGTCTGCTGGGCTCAACACTTCTTTCATAGGTCGAAAGAAGCATTTACTCGCGCTTCAATAAGAGCACATCCATTTGTGGTCGATTGGCCAGTGGATCGCACAACACACAATAGAGAAAATTAATATTTTAGTCGAACTGTTCGTATGTGGAATAAACACTCCGCAGAAGAGTTTCCCCAATTTGTTGTGGCCACAATTGGCTAATGTTGACATGAGTGACTTTAGTTTCGCCAAGGCGATGCCACACACTCAGTGAAAGAATTCAGATATTGCACTAGTAATTTCCTGGTCGTGTAATTTCTTAACGTTGTCAATTAACCGCTTCGTTCTTGTGATTTGACGCCGCTGGATTACTTTCTCTTGGACCATTTTAAATACCAGCTTTACGTAAACAAACTACAAAAAAAGTTGATGCTATGAAAGACGCTTATTTACGTATACCCGGAAATACTGCTAATAGAACAATTACTATACCACATTACCCGCACATACTTCAAAGAACATTTTTTGTAGCCACAATTAGCTAATGCTGACATGAGTTACCTTTAGTGTCGGCAAGACGACGCCATACACTCGGTGAAAGAATTTAGATATTGCATGAGAAATTTCCCGTTCGTGTAATTCCTCGATTTGGTGATGTCAATTGACCGCTTCGTTCTTGAGATTTAACACCGTTGGATTATTTTCTCTTGGACCATTTTAAATACCAGCTTTACGTAAACAAACCTCAAAAACAGTTGTCGCCCTGAAAGTGAAATTCGATTTTGCATCGACGAGATAAACGAAGCTTTCTTTCAAAATGCTAGAGGTGAATGTTCCGATTGGTCTTAACTTAAGTATAAGAAAAAAACTGTCCCCCTAATCTTAGAAGAGGACGTCCGAAACTTCGATGAAAAGACCAAATAGAGGATAATCTTTCAAAGCCTGGTGCTTAACAAGTTGTTAATATAGGTCATTTAAGTTAGTCAAAATTTGTCCCTCTTTATTAAGTTTTTAAAGCGGATTTAAGGTTCGACAGATGGGTCACACTGTTAAATCTAAAATAACTTTGATCCTCCATTTCCAAAGGATGATGAAATTCTCAAAAAGTTTTTATATATACATACGTCAACTTTATTTCATTATTATAAATAGCCAGAAGTTTCTAATTGAAAGATCATCTTCATTCTCTAGTATATTTGTCTTAAAGACCCTTATATCCAGATCCATTGTCAAGTACATTTGACTTAATTCTCCTTTCTCTAGTCTTGGAGATGATCTTTCAATTTGGAACAGATGCTTAGCTTTATTTATTCACATACACTGTTGCATGACAATAGATTTCACAAAAGCACTTATTCTTAAACTAGCTACATTTGTATAAACCCCAGGAAACTCACGTCTCGCACAACCAAATCCCCATGAAACTATGCCACAGACATGGCCATTATAAACAACAGGTCCTCCTGAATCGCCAGAACAAGAATCTCGTTCCCCGGGAATCGAGGCACAAAACATTGTACTCGATATGTAAGCCTTACCAGCATAAGACTTTTGACAATCTTCTTTGGAAATAACTTGCAGTCGAACAGTGCGTACTTGATTTGGAGGAATTTTATTAGTTTCACTCGTAATACCCCAACCCGAAACACGAACAAATTCATTGTCGCCGGGACGATTTGAACACAGTGGTATAGTAGCAATATTGGGGCCCGTTAATGGTTCATTTAGCCTGAGGACAGCAACATCCATATCGAGATTATTGGGTGAATAAAATGAAGAGACAAAAGTCTGCTGAACCTGGCGCACTTCTCCCGATTCGCTTAAAGTTGAAGTGCCGGCATTAATGCTTAAACTAGAGGCAGGAACACCATAAACGCAATGGGCTGCTGTAAGAACACATTTGTGGGTTATTAAAGAACCACCACATGAGAATTGACCATTTTGTCGAAGATTTATTAAATATGGAACATGGCCAATGGTGGTTTCCACACCACCCACTATTCGAGGATTACTAGAATCATGACGTAAATGAGCTGCTGCTAAGTGTAGAGCGAAAGTTAAAACTATTGCCAATAAATGTGTGTCATTTGCTATAAGTGACATCTTTAATGCTTAAGCGTTAAACTATAACTATCAGTAGAATTTTTTTTGAAAATATTATCTTCATTCTGTTCATGATTAAAGTCATTAGGGCAATTATGGCTTCATTCACAATAACGCAAATTAGCTTAATGCTAAATAAAAGCTCATATTTGTTTTTTCCTTTTTTAGTTTAGCAATAATTCTTTATTAAATATCTTAAAAATTCCCTTACTTTGGGACTGCTTAACCTTGTGTAAACACCGGGATATTTTGGGGAACCACAGCGATAGCCCCAAGAAACAATGCCCACCTGTTTACCGTCATATATAGCTGGTCCTCCGCTATCACCCTGACATGCATCGCTGCCCCAATTGCCAAGAGCACAAAACATATTCTTGGTAACGTTATTATAAGGAATATAGGCCTTGGAACATTTTTCTTCGGGAATAACATTAACCTTAACAGCTTGCAATTCATTTGACAATCTTGCTAAGGGATATTCATCTTTAAGACCCCAGCCAGTCACAATAACTTCATCCTTTACCTTTAAAGGTCTAAAATCTATTTGTATGGGACGTATACTCCGGGAATAAAATGGTTTATCCAATTCTACTACCGCTAAATCCATGTCAACTGTGAAGAAATTAAATCCAGAAGGCACCATCCATTTGTTGACTTTTCTCACCAAACCGTTATTTTTGATAGTTGATGTTCCAGCATGTATTTCCCAATTACTCGGTGACTCCAATATCGAACAATGGGCTGCAGTTAAGATACACTTCTGCGATATCAATGTACCGCCGCACAGAAAATGTTCTTTGTAGCGTATGCTAACCATATAGGGATGTTGAGCTATAGTGGTATTTCTACCACCGATTATACGCTGTTTTCGGGCTATCGATGAGCCTATTGAAAACGCATTGCAGTTCCATTTATTTAAAATTGCAAATAAAAAAATTATTTTAAGAAAATATACTCGAATGATTAAGTTAAACATTTTTTAAGGAAAAATTGGAAAATGTCAAATAAAAAAATACAAATTTGGAGTTTTGACGATTAGCTCAAACATATCGTTATCGTAGTTGAACGTACAAAACGTTAGACTTTAAAGTACCGATACGTGATATTTGTACCATACATAATTATAGAGGATCCAACACAATCCGAGTTACAGTGCAACATTGGGTCCTACGGGAGATCAGAATTTAACGAGTCTCTAATGTTGCCTTATGATATCTACAAATCTCCAAAATACTTGTCCAATAATTGAACGAATACGAATGACAAATATTGCCTTTATATGCAAAATACTGTTGGGATTTGAAGTAATTTAAAAAATTTAAGAAATAAAGTAGGAGAAAGAACCTTGCTGTAAACCCGAATCAATCTTGAACACATTGGATATCACTCAATCAATCTCTGCGATCTCTAAGGAAATTTAACGGCTTAGTATATACATATATTTATGCCATCCGGCTCACCTATATGTGTTGAGATCTGATAAACCTTGAAACGAGCTCGAAAGAATATGCTGGGCATAGTTACAGATACTCGTTTAAGCTGTTAAGGTTTGAATGATCGATGACATCCATAAAAGTTACTGCAGAGTTGGCATGATATTGTGCTTCTTTACTAGAAGGAGCTTCGTTTCCTCATGAAGATGAGGAAGTTTTCTTAACAATCTTATTTTGTGCGCATATTCTAAAATTCCATAGGCCAAGCTTTGGTATTTCCATTTTCAAGTTTCAGAGAAGAAACAACTTTGCTGTACCCCTGAATGATATCCAATCTATAACAACTCTTGCAGTACGTACTCTGGGGAAATTCAATGGCTTGGTATAACGCTTTAAGGCCAGTACTGTTATGCTATCCAGCTCACTTATATACGCTCGAAAGATTATGCTGGGCATAGTTACAGATATTCGTTTAAAGTTTGAATGATCTATCCAGTGACAACGTTACTGCAGAGTTGCCATGATGTTGTGGAAACTTTGTTTCCTCATGAAGATAAGGAAGTTTTCTTAAGTATGCATATTTTAGAATTCCATGCGCTTCGATCTAGTTCATATATTCTCCAATTTCGTAGGTCAAGCTTTGAACTCTTTTTCTCTTATTATTCTTTCCATCGAAGTTTGTGACCTTCTCTTCTATTGGCTTCCTTTTGGTCATTTTCGAACACTTTTCTTGCTGGAGTATTTTCATACATTCGCAAAATATTTGCTACCCAACGCAGCCGCTGCTGTTTAGTGCGTTCTACTATGTCGATGTCAGGTGGCGGTAAACTAATAATTTTACAACCTCGAAGCTATAGTTCTTAACTCACATGTTGTTCAATTTTAGTGGACTCTCTGCTTGGATTTAGAAACTATGAGTTTGAATTATCAGCTAGACTTATTTTCATTGATTCCTTCTCAATACTTGAAAAGGCGGCAGTGACCTCATGCTTGCTTCCTAGGATATCATTGTCATCGGCCAACGCGAGGAGCATGTGTTTTCTGTTTCTTTGTTCGTATTAGACTGTCAAAAGCATCTTTATAGTTAACGAATTTTTATCCCCTTTCTTGTGCGATTTTATCTCCTTTCTTGTGCACTGGACAAAGAACACTGAGACTCCAATCGGCGGGCACACGTTCTTCTTACCAAATAGTTTTTATAAGCTAGAACATGCACCTTATCAACACATCACCTTAAAAAGCTCTGCTGGCAAACCATCGGGACTCGCAGCTTTGTTATTTTTCTAACCTCATTTTTGTTGGGTGATCTACATATTATACCGCCATCATTGATTTGTTTAGGCGTATTGTTGTTGTAATCGCAGAAGTGTTGATATCGCAGAAGTGGCAGTCCTTGGCCGGAATCCTAAGATTTCCGAATCGTTTCGGTACGAAGATCAGACTGATATGAGAGCCGTTCAGGCGTGTCATCTTAATCGCTTTCGATCGATACCAACAATTTGCAAAAGTACGTTTTCTGTATCTGTCGCCAGGTTTCCTTGTTCATCCTCACAAGAAAAGATACAATTTAGGTCCGTCCTTTGAACTCTACGATGTTTTGAGCGTTGGTCTCTAAACTCTGCAAAAGACATTTCACCACTCAGATAATTTGCTATTCACCTCTTGAAATTTGATGAACTGCAGGATTTTCTGCATTACTGCGGACAAACTTCTAAATCTGGTGCATTAGTCGGGAATAAGTTGACCAAATTATGGGTTTGCTGTTTTTCGTCTGCAAATCCCAAGAAGGCAATATCTCTACGGGTGAGCCCAAAACGCTTGGTTCACTCAAAGCACTTGAGTTAAAGTTTTGGAGGTTGATGCCCAAAGTGTCAGCAATGTCCTGATATCTTGCAAGCCAGTCTATCTTGATCATGTCCAAAATTTGGTAGGCTTTTTTAGTGAGAGTCAGAAAATCGGAAATCTTTCACATCCAAATTTCCGAAATTCGCAAAGAAGCTCCTTCCATAAATTCAGTACGCTTTCTGTATCTGTCACCAAGTTTTCTTGGTCGTCCTTACAGGAGAACATACATTTCCCAGAACCATCCGTTTAACTCTACAAAGGACTGACGTCCACTGAGGTAATTCAAAAATTGATGGCATTGAAGTCTTGAAATGATGACATTGTGGATTGGGATATGCCCTGGATGACATGAACAAGCACCTTCTTCTTCTTCTTCTGTTATCCTTGACTCCCAGTGGAGTATAGGGCCTCAACCATCCTTTTATATCGAACTCTATTGCGAGATTTTAGGCATACACCATTCCATGAATGCTTGTAACTCCGCATCAATTGACTTTCTCCATGTTCTAGCAGGTGCACCAAACCGACGGCCGCTTCCTTGTGGATTCCAAAGAAGCGCTTGTCGAGCAATGTTAGTATTTGGCCTTCGAAGTGTGTGGCCTATTCACCGCCATTTCCGTTGACATACCTCTATAGAAAAAGGAATTTGGTTTGAAGATCTTAGTAGATCTTCATTTCTTATGCGATTTAGCCACCATATATTAAGGATTTGCCGCAAGCATTTGTTTGCAAAAGTTTGTAGGTGCTTATCGATGGCATTTGTGCGTTTCCAAGTTTCGCAACCGTAATACAAGATGGACTTGACAATCGAGTTAAATATTCGTAGCTTAGTTATTGTTATATTATTCGAGATTTCCAAATAGCTCGGAGAATGCCGAATGCAGATTTTGCCTTATAAATACGCGATTCAATATCCTCGTCGGCGCCACCTTACGTAGATACCAAAATACCAAGATAATTAAAGATACCTACAGATCCAATTACCTCGCTATTCACATTGATGTGTGTCGACGGGTTTGCGCCATAGCCTCCAGGCATAATCTTTGTCTTGGAAACACCTTGGAAATATAAAACGTAAACGTTTGTCTGTTAACAAAGTTTGTAGTAATAAAACTAATCATAAAGAAAATAGACAAGCGTCCCTTGCGGCATATTAAAGAAGTCAACACCGACTAAAAATACAAAAACATGTAATAAGGAAGGGTCAAAAAATCGCCGACCTGATTTCTTTATTTTAGACTACTGCACTGATAAACGATAGATAACTCACAAAGTTTTAAGCTATCTTTTTTTGACAGAGCACCAATTGTTCTAGATCCAGTGTTTGAAAACACTAACTGTCACTTTATATGTAATTAAATTCAACAAACATTTCGCTTTGTTGTATTTCTTACATTTAAATAAAACAAATAACCTTTAAAATACACCTGTATTTTAAGAATAAACAAATACATCTTACCTTAACCTTGCATCCAAACCGAACAAACAAATTTTTAAGATCTCAAACATTTATAAAAGTTGTTAAAATAGTTTTTGACTATTCAGTTTGAAATATTGCCTCAAAAATGTTAGTTAGACTTTTATTAATTACCCTTCTTACTCTACAAAATCTCGGCAGCTTGGTGGAAACACGAAGTGCGCGTATAGTAGGCGGTCGTATGGTTCACATCGAGCATGCGCCCTACATGGTAAATTTACGTAAAAAGGGTAAATTCTACTGCGGTGGCTCATTAATAACGCCCAAATGTGTTCTAACAGCGGCCCATTGTATTCGCGATATACCAGATATAACGGTACAGGGAGGTGCTACCTATTTAGATCAAGACCAAAACAAAAGAACTGTTACAAATATTTACACTCCAGAATCATTCAACAAACAAACTTTAAATGATGACATTGCCATATTTCAATTAAATGCACCTTTTAGAGGTAAATTTATGCAAACTATAGATTTATCAGAAGAGATACTTGAACCAGGAGATTTTATAAAAGTATCCGGTTGGGGTTATACACAAGAGAACGGTGCTGTATCAGAGCAGTTGAAATCGATTTATCTGAAGGTTTTATCACACCAAGAATGTATTGAAGCATATCGAAATTATCGTAATATTACAAATAGTATGTTCTGTGCTTCAACAGCGGGAAAGAAAGATGCTTGTGCTGCCGATTCGGGTGGTCCAGCTGTATTGGATGGTGAGCTAGTTGGTCTTGTCTCCTGGGGAAGAGGTCATGAGTGTGCTCGTAAAGAATCTCCGGGAGTTTATGTTAATATTCAACCTCTAAGAGCTTGGATCGAGGAGATTATGGAAGAATATTGTTGATGGTGGTGATATATTAGGTTTACTTTTTTAGTTTTAAATATTTAATTTAGTTCATAAGCTATTTATTGATGAAAATTATAATCGTAGTAAAATATGTATTGAAAAATCTAAAAAGTTTTTTTCTTATTGTAAATCTACATTTTTAAGTACTCCACAAGCAGGAGTTCTATTTCCCCTTTTATTAAATCTTGCTATTAACAAACTGCTCTTGAAACTTGATAAGCAGTATCAGGTAAATTTCTGAATTTCCTGGGCGCATGGAAATAGCTCTTGATATATTAAACCTATAGAGAGTTTGCAATGGCCTGGAACTTGTGTTATTCTCTAGAAAATACAAACATCACCATGGGTTTGCCGCTGCCCGCCTGCAAATCGCTACTCTTGGTCCACTAATACCAGTTGAGTTAAAGTTTAATTGATTCCAAATTCATTGGTAATTGATGCCCAAAGTGTCAGCGATGTCCTGATATTTGGCATGCCGGTCTATTTTGATCATGTCCAAAATTTAGTCGGGTTTTAAAAACTTTTAAATCAGTTACGAACGGTAAGATCACATATTTTCTATTTTGAAAAAGCATAAAGCGTCTCATGTAAGCTTGATTTTGGCACTAACTTAATTTTATGTTATCCTTAACTCCCAGTGGAGCATAGCGCCTCAACCATTTCTTTATATCGGACTCTGATGCGAGATGCTAGACATACGTCATTCCATGAATAGTTTACTTTTTGCAACTTCGCATCCATTCTTCTCCACGTTCTAGCAGGTGTACCAACACGACAGCCTCTTTTCAGTGCTTGTCGATCAATGTTGGTATTTGGATTTCGAAGTGTGTGGCCTATCCATCGGCATTTCCGTTGACATACCTCTATGGAAGCAGGGATTTGCTTTGTCGCGTTTAGTAAATCTTCATTTCTTATGCGATTTGGCCACCATATTTTAAGAATTTGCTGTAAGCATTTGCAAAGGTTTGCAGGCGCATATCGATGGCATTTGTGCGTTTCCAAGTTTAGCAACCATAATACAGGTTGGACTTGACATTCAAGTTGTATATTCGTAGCTTAGTTGTAATTTATATTTGTCGAGATTTTCAAATAGCTCGAAGAATGCGAAGAATGCAGATTTCGCTATTCAATGTCATCGTTGGCGATACCTCTTGTAGATACCAAACTTCCTAGGTAATTGAAGGTACCTACACATCCAGGCATTATCTTTATCTAGGAAATATTGATTTCAGTGAAAGCGTTAGTATTTTTTAAGGTGACCTGAGCTTTGACTTAGAAGACATACGTCATCAGCATATCAGAAGTCCTCGTGTTGTTTGTTATTGTTGTAACTGCGATAACATTGGTAATATCGCAGAAGTGGCAACCTTGGTCGGAGACCTAAGATTTCGGAGTCGTTCCAGTACGAAGTATCGACTGTCGTGGGAAACGCCTAGAGTTGTTTAAAGATCCGTGTGCGTTATGTTGTCGATGACGAGGATAAAAGTACAGGTGGCAAGATACATTCTTCTCATACTTCTGTAGTAACTTCGAACGGATTTTAAATTTACCGATGTACAAGACTCGACACTAACTGGTAAGGGGTTACCGATGCCCACTTATACCATCGTCCGTAGTTGTTCTGAAACATAAAAATTTTAAAACCTCTTCTTTACTATAAAATTTATAAGTTCCCATAATATGTATTATAGCCTTTTTAAAGCTTAATTAGCACACGAAATTCACTTTTTCCCAATTCTTATAAGAACGCGAGATAGACACAAACTAAATAACGTGGATTGCGTCAATTTAGTCATCTGACAGTTGACTATTGACAGTAGCAATTTTGAAATTCCCAATTAAGAGGCTGGAAATTGAATATTGAGCAGACCTCGTTTTACATGAAACTTTCTGTTTTAATTATAACATTTTATTTTATCCTCTTCTCCTTTCAGTATTCCTTACCACAGATATATCTCCAAATAAGCAAAAACTCCATTCGAGCATACAAATCGACATCGGAGAATTGTCAATGCAAAGTTCCAATACCGCCTCATTTTACGTATTTAGCGTTGTCGAGACAACGATAACGTTGCAGCAGAAAATCTGGTACACAACCGACGTTCTCAAACCGAAAGTAACCACAGCAATTGTGATAAATGACGCCACCACACCCAATAGCACGGATGAATCTCCAGAAGCTGCCCTAGCAGCCAAGAATTTAACATCCAATCAAGTTATTCTTACACCTTTGCCCATAATTACCCCAATACATCTGGAATTTGTCGATGAAAATAGTTTGCGTAAAACTCAGGATACGGTGCTAAGTGTACGTTGCGATTCGGAATTCAAATTTAAAGGACAGTTTTATACGCTCAACAGAATGCCGCTTAGAAAAATTTACCGTGGAGAAAATTTTCTTTTTCGTGCTGGATTGGTGGTACAATCCGATGTGGAATTGGATATCTTGGAGACGTATTTTATATGTGTAAGTATTTTTCACATAAAATGTAAATGAATAAAATCTTAAATTATTAAATTATATTTTGCTTTAAAGGATCATAACTTAGTGCAATCAACTTATAGTTTTAAACGTAAAAAATTCTCCAATACTTATGCTAAGGGCGAACAACTCGAAGATGTTATAGTTTTGCGCACGAACAACACCAGCGAAGAATGGATAACAGCTAAGGATTATGAGCGCACTAAGAGTGAGACGCAACCCAATATTTTCAATCGTCTAAAAACCTCTAGAAAACATTTATTGAAAATGAGCGATGGCTCTGGCTTAGATGGCTTAGCTCATAATCTTATGAGCTTGAAATTAATGGGTAAAGTGCCAACGAATATGACAATAATAAATAATACTGCCAGCTCGAATGCTCTTATGGTATCCAGCCAAAATTCCAATATGAGTACATCCACTCTTTCCGATGATGGCAAAGTCAACAACAATAATAACAATACAAATACAACTGATGAAAATGTGGCGCAGGCGCCCAAACAAAATCTACATACTCATCTTATCTACAATAAAGCTATGGATGCCATACAGGCCACTGGGCATTTAAGGGGTTTTCTTAAGGCTTCTCTACTAGTGGATACAACGTCTCAGAGCCAACAACAGCCTCCAACTCAAACATCATCGTCTCTGTCAACTAATGAAATTGTATTTGGCTTTTATTGTGTAAAATGGCGACGTAGTGGCAGTAAAGAGGAAAATGAGTCGAAATTTATTATAACCGGTTTGCCAATTGTAGAGCCTCCTTTAAATATTTATTGTTCCATCGAGGAGAAAATGTTTGTTAAAATGCCCATGACTTTTAAGGTGGTTTTAAAGAATCCCACGCCGAAAGTGGTTCATCTTATAGCAACGCTAAGTATTAGTAATACAGATAACTTTATATGCTCCGGTCACAAGCAGGTAGGAACAGTATTTTTGTTAAGAAAATCTAAACTTTCTCAATATTCAAATTGTATTTCTTCTTTCAGCTCGATATTTCCATTTTTGCCTTTGGCGAAAAAGAGCTAGTCTACAATTTGTATCCTTTGTATGTGGGCTGGCAAAGTTTACCTGAACTAACATTGTCTTACAATACCCAGGCTGATCCCTCTAAAGATGAAACCCAAAATAATTTACTAGGGGAACTAGTGCAACGTTCAATACCCAAAAAAGTATTCGTTTTGGTAAGTTTTAATTTTATTTTCATGAAATTTATTTATCTTAATATCGCTCATTTGCTGCAATATCGTCGTAATAAAAACAATATGACTTTGAAAGTTTCATAATCTTTAACAACTTTTTTAAATAACTTAAAATTAAGATATCATAGAACTAATGACAGATTTTTAGTCAAGAACAGAACAGTTCACACCCTTTTTATATTTCTAAGTATAATACAAAATACTTTTCTATGATCAAATTTTTAACCACGAAATACTTCATTAAACAAGTTTTGTCTACTTACGAGCTAGAGCTTCCTGTATCGAAAAAAATTTACGCAACACGTGAGGGAAAAATTGTGTTTGGGAGTTCGGCACAGATAGTATTTAGATTTTGTTAAAACACATTATGATTAGATGGAGCCTGAAGGTGTTTAAAAGTGGAAAAGCATTTAATGGTCTGAAGAAAGTAATATAAACTTACTCTGACCTAATAGAAGACTTGAGAAAGACGCTTTAAAATATACACCACAAGATAATAAAAATGGAGTTGAAATAACAATTCCCGGTGAATTTTTAAACTTTTCCCTGTTCCCCTATTAAAAATAAACTATATTTTCTGCTCCGGTTGAATAATAAACAATCCTATTGGGTTGACGCAATTGATGAAAGTGCATAATGAAACCAACCATGGCAGTATATTCATTGGAATTTCAGACAATCCACCAACAATACAAGAAGTGAAGAACGCCATCAAAAGCCTTAAATGCAACAAGTCCCCAGGCACTGACAATATCTCATCGGAGATGATCTTATATGATGTTGCAGGATTAGTTACAGTATGGCACCCATTTGTGCGTAAAATACAGAATGTTAAAGTTATTCCAATGTCCTGGAATGAAGGTTTACTAATACAAATACCAAAAAAGGGTGACTCTAAAGACTGCAAAAACTTTAGGGGAATAAAACTTCTCCCAAAGACTCCAAAATATTAAGATATTGCAATTCCATACATTAATTTGTCATATGGTCCATTTGAAAAGTCCCATATACAATAGAGTATTCCGCTTTTACTTTAATTCGGATACAACGAGACGATTATCCAATAAGAGAATACTAAGGCACACACACGTGCTCATAAAATGTATGTTTGTTTATGTGTTTTGTATTGTTTTTTATCCACTTTGATTTTACTTTTGGCAGAAAAAAGTATGGAGTGCAATATCTTTATATTATAGAGTCTTTGCTTCTCGCAATACTGAACAAGATGGCTCCGACGAGGACCTTAAGTCGCGTATCAATATACAGGAATATCAGCTGAAATGGCGGTGGATAATCCACACAGTTCGAAGGCCAAGCATCAACATTAGAAGCCACAGGGAAGAAGCTTAGGCACATACACATGCTCATAAAATGTATGTCTGTTTGTGTGTTTTTTATTGTTCTTTATCCACTTTAATTTCACTTTTGGCAGAAAAAAATGTATGGAGTGCAACATCATTATATTATAGAATCTTTGCTTCTCGCAATACCGAGAAAGATCGCGTATCAATATACAGGAAAATCAGCGGAAATGGCGATGGATAGGCTACACACTTTAAAGGCCAAGCATCAATTGTTAGGAGATCAAGGGCAACAAATTGTGCTACTTCCACTAGATGAGTCCACAAATCCTCAGGACAAAGTGAAGTAGGTTTGGCGGTACATTTTCTTCTTCTGCTATGGGCAGTGGGCGACCTTTCAATACAACATTCATGCGATAACCTGAGTGTTGTTTAATGCTGCCATGTACGAGGTATGATCTAAAGGATCAAGTATCTTCGTATACTATCCTCATACGCGCGAAGATCTTTCCTGCTGAGACAGCATAATGTTGTGTTCCTTTACTGGATCTTTGTTTCCTCATAAAGATAATGATTTGTAGGCAGCCTGTTCTTAGGGAATTTTGAATATTTTCCCACCTGCTATTATTTGGAGAAGTTCAATTGAAGCGGAGTTGCAATCAGCAAACTAATCATGGAATGACGTGTGTCTAACATCTCGAAATAGAGTACTATATAAAAGCACGATTAAGGCCCTATGGTCCACTGGAAGTTAAAGATAACAGAGGAAAAACTCACAAGAGTTGAAGAGTTGAACTTACTTGGCCTGCCTAAATGAGGTCTTCTCTGAGTGAAAAATCAACTGAACGGAATTTACCAAACCAATTTTAAGACCGTCTTTCTTTAAATTCTTCCTTACCACACAAACTGTGCTGTTTTTTCCTTTATGGATATAATAAAGTACAAAATGAAGCTAATTGGGTAAACGAACGACTTTCAGTAATATGTATTTTGTACATAAAGTAGAGAAAATAAACGGATCTATTGTCAGTTCAAATCAATCGATTATGCATTATAACGTTTCTGCAGCATATGAGCGTTATAAAATATCATTCAAATTATTACTACATACAATTTTTATTTAAAAATCTATTTAAAATTTATTTAATTTTCTTTTTTATTCTAAAATTTTTTAGCCACCATTAAAGCAACAAATTAAATGAAATGATTTCCAAACTAAAACAGTCGCCAAGGTAACCACCTGGTCGCTGTAAGACAAACTCTAATTTAGCAGCAATATTTATTATTGTTTCCTAATTTTTTCTTCTTTTTTATTTCTATTAAAATTTGTTAAAGATGAAAATTGTTTTTTATAATAACTTAATAAGATAATAATTATCTTGAACAAACAATAAATAGTTATATGACTTTTTTCTTCTAAGTAATTTTTAATATAATTCTTAAAACTGTTTAATTAGAAAAGTTTCTTTCTTGTGTTTTACCAAAATAATTTATTAATTGAATAAGTTGTAATTTTATTAAAGTTTTTTTTTTTAATTTGAAATTAAAATCATAATTAGGTTAGAATTTAATTTTATTTAAAATCCCATTTTATTAGTTAAAAGCAATTTTTTTTAGTATATCATTTTTCAAGCCAGAGTTTAACAATTTGGTTTAATTTTAAATTTTCTTCTTGGTGATTTAATTTTTGAATGGTTTTTATATTTTTAAATGAAATATTTAATTAAGTAGTGTAGTAATTAAATAACATTGTATGTATTTTAACAAAAAAAAAAATAATATAAAAAAATCAGAAGTGAAGTAAAATATTTTTATTTCAATTTTCACTTCTTAATACACAGCAGAATTAAACACAAGAAATTGTATTTTTTAATAAATATTAATAAAACAAATATAGTTGATATATAAATGGAAATTAATTTAATAAATTAAAATGTTATGTGTTTGCGTTTTTAATTGCTAACTTAATACTTTGGACAGACTAAATTATTTGCCACTAGAAGAAAACTTAAATACTCCTTTGCGTTGACTACGATTTTCGCCCTAAAAATAAAAGAAAGGAAGGGAGGGATAATAAATAGTTAAGAAATGTGATTTATGGAAAAAATCTCAGCTTTCGCTCACTTTTCTATAGAAAAACTAAACTTTCGCCCACTTTTCTGTAGAAAAACTGAGCTTTCGCTCACTTTTCTATAAAAAAAACTGAGCTGTCACCCACTTTTCTATAGAAAAACTGAGCTTTCACCCACCTTTCTATAGAAAAACTGAGCTTTCGCCCACTTTTCTATAGAAAAACTGAGCTTTCGCCCACTTTTCTATAGAAAAACTGAGCTTTCGCCCACTTTTCTATAGAAAACCTGAGCTTTCGCATACTTTTCTATAGAAAAACTGAGCTTTCGCCAACTTTTCTATAGAAAAACTGAGCTTTCGCCAACTTTTCTATAGAAAAACTGAGCTTTCGCCAACTTTTCTATAGAAAAACTGAGCTTTCGCCCACTTTTCTATAGAAAACTGAGCTTTCGCCCACTTTTCTATAGAAAAACTGAGCTGTCACCCTCTTTTCTATAGAAAAACTGAGCTTTCACCCACCTTTCTATAGAAAAACTGAGCTTTCATCCACCTTTCTATAGAAAAACTGAGCTTTCGCCCACTTTTCTATAGAAAAACTGAGCTTTCGCCCACTTTTCTATAGAAAAACTGAGCTTTCGCCCACTTTTCTATAGAAAAACTGAGCTTTCGCCCACTTTTCTATAGAAAAAATGAGCTTTCGCCAACTTTTCTATAGAAAAACTGAGCTTTCGCCCACTTTTCTATAGAAAAACAGAGCTTTCGCCCACTTTTCTATAGAAAAACTGAGCTTTAGCCCACTTTTCTATAGAAAAACTGAGCTTTCGCCCACTTTTCTATAAAAAAAATGGTTTAGATTTTTGCATGTTTTCTGGAAGGGTATTAAACTTACCGCTAAACGGTTCCCAAACAACATTATTGCTTTATCCTCTTCGGGTGGTGATGAAAATTCATTTTGATTTGTGGTTGGTGGTCGACGATGTATTTGCAGCTTTTGTTTAATCGCCTGCGACAAAATCACCTTACGGCTAACCGATTTCATGGCCAACAACAAATCCAACCAGGTCCATGTTACATTGTGATATTCCAAAGTGGGTATAACTAAAGAGAAGTCAGTAATATCTTCAAGATTCTTCTCCTTGTTACCTTTGTAGCTGACACGAACAGGGACCTCGGGAATTTTGATATATATAAACAATTTATTCTTTTCGGCACGTTCTTTCATTTTCTCCACATCATCCTTTTCGATTTTAACATAAAATTCTGAATCTTTGGAGGATTTTTTCGATTTGGAAGGTTTTTTAGAGGATTTTGACTGTAAATTTGAAGAAGACGATGAACTGGAAGAGTTTTCTTCTATATCATCAACCGCCTCGGTTTCGGAGGCATCACGATCGGGGAAACAGAATTTCAACATAGTGGAATAGAATTTCTTGGTAATGGCTATTGTTATGGGAGCCACATTGATTTCGAAATGTTCCTTTACAGAAATACCGCCCACAGGTGGCTTCTCACGACAAAACACTCTCAAGACACGCTTATGGGTATCGACTGGCATGTCTTTTTGTATTTCGGTGGGCACCAGAACTTCTCGGTAAATCTCTCGAGGTATTAAATTATTCATACGTATATTGCCCAATTCCAAAAGATGCTCCACGGAGTCATCACTTTTAGATTTTTTGGTATACAAAAAAGCACTTAGCACCAAATCTGCTATACCAATTTGACCATCCGTTTCGGTAAGACGCCACTGGGCACGTTTGAAACATATTTCATTTGCTCTCACTATGCTAACGGTCTTGTCTGAGAGCACATTTGAAATTTTACTCAACTGCGAGAGCTGAGTTTCCTTGTAGCACAACAACATCATGTCCAGCTCCTCGCTAAGAGTATTTAACTCCTCCTTGCTTTCTCTAATATGTTTTTGCACACGATCATATTCCAGTTTCCATTCCATGGTATCACTTTCATCTGCCCTCTGACTTATGAAATGAATATCTTTCTCCAGGGACCTTATTTTCATGAGTAAACTACGAATTAGTGTTTGCTTTTGTTGTATGGGTCGTTTTTGATCTTCAGTCGAGTGCAGCTGCAGTTGGAAACGCATTCTGGCTAGCTTTTCTAAAGCCTGCTTTCTTTGTGGCTCCACATATAGCAGTAGATTATTGACAATGTCCAATATCATGGCATATTGCAGAGAATTGGTGCATACATCTAAATCATGATGCATTAGGGTGAAGGCATCTACGGGATCATCTTGTCTTTCCCAAGGCGACAGGGTTTCTTCTGAAGGCGGTGGCGGCATATCAATTATAGTATTTGGATCTATAGTATCGCCATAGCTTACATAGAAAAATTCACATTTACAGCGTGAAACTATACGCTGCAATTGTATGGGTTGATTTTCACCAGCATTTTCACTCGAAGAAGCTCCCACGGTTTCCGAAACCACACCACCCACACTGCGACCACTGCCTACCAAATGTGGTATGTCTGGCAGATCATTAATGACCGCATCATCTTTGTCTTGTATGTTGTCCACAGTTAACCACATTATTTCACGCTCTAACAGAGAATCATGTTCTCCGGCACTAACAGTGGCATAGTACTGCATGCATTCCAACAGACCTTTCCATGTTGTCTTCGATACCAAAGAACGATCTCGCCAAACGGGTCGATGAACGCGCTGCAATATTTCCGCTTTGGCGGCACTTATAATAACATAACCTGAGGTTTCCGATCCCTTAAGTAAAACTTGTGAATTAACCAACGAAATAGACCAATTCTCATGTATAACATCCTGAGCCGAACAGGCTTGTAGACCCTGTAGTTGAAGTTCCCGGGACTGAGTACTCTGATCATCACTGTAGACATTGAATTTATGATCAGCTTCGGCTATGAGTTGCTGTAACATTGCAGTAGCATGACTGGCCGGTTGAGGTTTCTTGATGGCGGTGTTAGCATTTGCAACTGTTGAAAGGGGAGAATTTGTATTATTAAGATGTGCCAACTTAACTTAGAAATATTCTACAGAAAATATTAAGATTACTCAAATTTTCTTTAAAAATATTAGGCAGTCGCCATTATTTCTATGGAAAAATTAAGTTAACTTAACTCTTGCTAAATTTTTTATACAAAAAAGGCCAACTTTTTTAAAAGAAATAAAAACTAACAAAATTGTCAGGATGTAAATAATATTCACTAAATATTATTCAAAAAGAAAAATTATTTGCATTTGATCCCAAACTGTTACATTTATTTATTAATAGAACAGACAATTTATTGATATAAGCCAAAAAATGTTTGTGGGTACAACCAATTCCTAGACGCGTTTCTATGGTTGGTTAGGCCATCTATTCAGGAGGAATCCAACGGCTGCAGCAAGAATGTGGGAAGTGAAGGAAGATAAAACTGAAAAATGTTTGTGTTTTTGTTCAGTTGGTAATCTGAGCTTTTACTTATGGTTTACAAACATAATTCGTAATGATTGATTGTGTTTGTAAAATAGGTAATAATGTTAGGTTTTCGATCTGTCTAAATACTCCTGAAGAAATGGCATAACCAACCATCGAAACGCGTCGAGGAATTGGTTGTATCCACAAACATTTTTTGGGTTTTTTTAATAAATTGCCTGTTACATTATTAATAAATAAATGTAACAGATTAGGATCAAGTGTAAATAATTTTTCTTTTTAAAGAAATTAGAACTTTCGATAGAAACATTAAGCTCTAGCCAACATTTTTATAGAAAAATTAAGTTGTCGTCAGCTTTTCTATAGAAAACTAAGCATTTTATCATAATCTATTTAGTTTTAATTTTTTCAACTTACTTGGCAAAACTTCACCCGAATTGCTCGTCAGCGCTATTGTACTATCACTACGTTTATTCTTCATTACAGTAGAATTACCCTCCTTGCGATAACTTTTCACAGCCTCAGTAGAGAGATTATTTTTTAATTTTTGTGATTTCATAAATGAATCAAATAAGGCAAAAGCCACATCACGATTATTTTTCGTCCAAGCACCTTTTAGATCATACACAACCAATTTATGAGTGGGTGTGGTAGATTTCGTTTTATTTGCCTCCTCCTCATTGCTAGTCTGAATGAGAGCCTCACGACCATACGAAACCCGTCCCACACTCAAAAAATAAAAACGCACCTTGTTACAGTTATCACCACTGGCAATATTCTCAGATGAACTATCGAACTTTTCAGTTTCAACACTTTTAAGCCAGATTTCAGCATCATTAAGTTCACAATTCATATAAACGGTAGACCAATCGGCCCGTGGACGATGTATAAGACCATCGTCTATATGAGATAGAGAGAGTAAGTATTCGGAGCTGTAAGACACACGTCCACCATTAAGTTGAAAGCCTTTGTGTCTGGCATGAGACATCCAGTAGAGCACTTGAAAACGATGTAAACTCATTTGAAGATTGGCCTTTTTGTAGTGACGACTCAATTGCTTTTTACGCGGTCTTACATTGTTAAATACCGGTCCTCTTCGTGTAGGTCTTGTCACTCCCGACAGTATAAGTTTTAAACTTTCAAACCATCTTAAAGTACTGCCATATAATACCAAACTTGGTATATCATTTTCAATTTCTAAACCCGGTTTTGATTTTGTCTCAAATGATATCCATATATTCAAATTAATAGAACGAAAAGCTCTGAAGGAATCATGTTCCTGATTGGAAGAGTACTCAGGTAATTTATCGGGAGCACAAGGCATAACAGCATGATGATCATTTGGATTGGCTAAGCAAACCCAATTCAATTTAAAAGTTAATTTCAAATGAGGAAAGTGCAGCAAACGACAATCGTCATAACGCGAAGCGGTACGTACAGTAACATTTAATTCTCCCTTAAACATGATTTTGGCATTCGTCCAAACAATACCAGCATTATTCCAAGTGAGCTCCATTTCCTCGGTGGTATTATAGGGATCTAAGGAAGCATGCAGTAGCACAGTAAATTGTTTGACAATCATTGTAAGGCGTCCATGGAACAAAAGCCGCATTTTATCCCAAAAAGGTAGAGGAGGACTAGGATCTTTGGAGGGAGCTGAAATTTTTTCAAAACTCAAATTACATTGAGCCATCACTGGTTCCCAGCAGGGACCAAAGGCATAACTACAAAACTCTAAATCACAATTAAAATCATGATAGAACTTCAAAGACGTCATACTGCGTTGCACCACATCTGTGCCAAAAGGTTCTCCCACCTCTATGAAAACATCACGTTTTGCTCTTTTGGAGGCAGCTTGCTCAGCCCCACACAGTATACCAAACAAACTCATGGTCTTAACATAAAACATAGGCTGTGGAAAATCTCTTAGCATAAATTTCCATTCCGAACAGCTGACATGAATATTGCGACACCATAAAGTGGTAAATTCTAAATTCTCCTCCGGCCAAGGACTTTCAGAGTCTATTTCTCTCATAATACGCGTAACATTAGTGGTGCCATGTATCGAGGGATCAGCCATAGCCATAATTTCCACATCTGTCATGATCCAAGCCAACAGACGGGTACGTACCGGACCACTTTCACGTATCTTCTTTGAACGTTGTATATAAATTTCAGAGTTCTTTTTAATCAATGTCGCATGAAGAGTTTCGATAGTACCAGCTGGCACTAGCAGTGTTTTCGAGCAAATTTCATTAATCTTTTTATCGAAGAGTGTCTTGCGTTTTAAACCCTCTAGATATTCATCCACTAGTAGAACATAATTATCACGAAGTTTAACTTCGAAAGGATCATCACTTATTTCTAAAAGGAATTCTTTGATCTGAAAAAGAAGGAAATTTTAAATAAAAGTTAATATAGAGTACACACGGGAAAGGTATACTATTTTGTTTTGTGGTCTTTTTGGTAAACATTAGTCTTGGCAGTTCTTATTTGGCAGTCGTAAAGTAGAGAGTGGCAAATTTATTATGGAAAAATATTCGGTAAACCAACACGTTAAAATCATTAAAAGCAGACGTCGGCAGCCCATACCACCAGAAGCCAGAAGATTTTTTGCAATTTTTGTAAATATGACGATCATACGTGAAACTCGTGAAAATGGATATTAAAAGCATTTAGTTGGAATTTGGATGTCAGCAAAGTCGGTTGGTGCCGTTTTGTATAAGAAAATACAAAAACAAAATACATAAAAAACAAAATCAAATTCATAGCAACAAAATACATGGTTCTGGAGAACAAAGAAATATAATCTCAAACATTGTTGCCACGACACTACTATTTTTGTAAACATTGTTTGAAATAAATGTAACCGAATTGGAAATATTTTTCAAAGCAGAAATAAATTCTAATATTAAACGATTTTAGATTTTTATATTTTTTAGGTATTTTCGAATAAAAATTGTTTTAATAAAAAAATTTTTGATAAAATCTTTTTCTTTTGAAAATTTTTCGATAAAAATTATTTTTTATAGAAAATATTTCCTTAAAAAAATGTTCTATACAAAAATTTTTGATAAAAAAATTTTCTATAGAAAACTTTTGATAAAAAAATTTTGTATAGAAAAACTTTTGATAAAAAAAATTTTCTATAGAAAAATTTTTGATAAAAAAAATTTCATAGAAAAATTTTTGATAAAAAAAATTTCATAGAAAAATTTTTGAAAAAAAATTTGCTTTAGAAAAATTTTTGATAAAAAAAATTTTCTATAAAAAAATTTTTCTATAGAAATTTTGTATAGAAAAATTTTTGATAAAAAAAATTTTTTATAGAAAAATTTATGATAAAAAAATTTTCTATAGAAAAATGTTTCTATAAAAATTTTGTATAGAAAAATTTTTGATAAAAAAAAATTCTGTAGAAAAATTTTTGATAAAAAAAAAATTCTGTAGAAAAATTTTTGATAAATAAATTTTTTATAGAAACATTTTTGATAAAAAAGTTTCTATAGAAAAATTTTTGATAAAAAAAAGATTCTAAGATTCATTCTCTTTCATTTAATCAAAAATTATAAACAAAGTACATAGTTTACATTCCCGGCGGTCACCCTGTCCAATATAACAGTTCAATAGAATTAAAACAAAAATATACTTGCCTGTATAACAATATCACTGGGTAAAGGAGAACTGGCTGTAAATGGTTTCTTCTTATAATTATGCACCATTTTTAACCATTTAAAGTGTGAAACAAATTGATTTTGCACCGCATCGTAAAAGTCATGATCATAAGGAAATATAGCCTTTAAATAAAAAAAAACAAATAGTATAAAAAACTTATTTTAAAAGAACCTTCTAAAACCACTATACCTTAAAAGCCCCAATGGTTGTTACCCATACTTTATTTGTGGGTAAAAGAAAACCCTCACAATTAGCTCGTTCATGAGTCAACATATCCAATTTAGCCAATGAATGGACATCAACGTCTTTAAAGGTGAATATGTGTTCGTCATCGATTTTAATGAAAATATTTTCGGCGGATATAAAATTTCCTTCTTTGTGACTAAAGAAAAGATTCTCCACAAACCATTGCATAGAGTGGCGTTCCGAAAGTTTTATTTCAAAGACCGTACTACGTTCAGCCGATAATTCGATAATTAATTTTTTGCTATTAGGATCAAGATCTGGGTTGACAATGTAAGGAGTTGGTGCTTTTTGAGGCAAAGCCAAAGCAAATTTCAAATCTTGCATATCACGAGCTAAGGTCAAAATATGCATATGTAAATTAGAGTTCCAGATGGCTTCGGTATTGCCCGGTATATAAACTGATAGTTTGGGTCTTTTATTCTCCAACTTTTCATATTCCAAACGTATTAATTTACAATTAGCAAAAATATCAGTAAAATCAGTCAGACACAAAGATGAGGCGGTCATTGAACGCATTATAGCCATTTGAAATTCTTCTAATTTTAAATGGGAAATCTGATGGCTTCGCGTTAGAGTAATTTCTGAAAAACTTAATAGCAAACAGGCTCTGTGATGGTTGACAAAATAAGCAGTAATATCCTTAATTTTGGCCGACACCAAAAGATTTATGGAAGGTTCTGTAGTTTGTAAAGAATTTTCCTTATTGCGGTTACCTTCCCCCTTAAGGCCTCCATACTGCTTAATGCAATTAACAGTTTTCACCACAAAATTCGCCAAAGTCATACTATACTCAGTACGTAAAGTATGTATAGAAACCTCTAGTTTAGTGGCATTGGAATAGGAACTTAGTTTAACCAAACTAACACCCACAAAGAAGGGAGAACCTGGAGAATGAGATTTCTTAAGATTGTTAGTATCATTGATGGAATTACCCAATGACCACCACAATGACTCTATCATAAGTTCTACACTCCAGTGACGTTGATTTAGTAATAAATTAAATAATTTAGTTTGATAAATCGAACTGCGTTTGTCATCGATTTGTTCAAGCACCAAACGTGTATGACTAACACTCATGCCAGCATGTTCATCGTCATCCAGTTTCATCAGCATCGAAACATTAAATAATTCAGCACAACCCTTAACCACGACATGTTTCATTATCGACTCTAAAATGCCATTCTTATTATCCGCTTGAACGTCCTCTGTGTGATTTGTATTTTTAGTTGCTGCTGAACGTTGTAGCGTTCCAAAATGATCGGGTAAAGATTTTTGTTTGCATTGGAGCAGCATAGGTTGCTGATGCTTTTGTCTTTTACTTGAGAGGAAGTTATTGTTAACCCAATCATAAATTTCACAATGATTGTAGATAATTTGGAAAGTTTTCAATTTGACGTATAAATTTAAAATGTCATCTTGAAGCTGCAAATGAGAACCAATGATTAATTTAAATTTACCATTGAATGTTTAGTAAACTTACCATTGAGTCTATAGTAAACTGTTCAATAAATAATAATTTTTCATATTTTGTATCAATGTCCAGATGCTGTAAAGTAAGCTTGGTGCACACCGTCGGTAAATGAGCATTTTCATTAAATGATTTCGAATTAAATTCACCAGTTATCTAAAATAAATTGTATTCAATAAAACCCAAAACTAGGACAACAAAAACTGTTTAGCAAACTTACGCTAAATAATTGCATTTTTGCACTGAAATCATTTTGTGAATTCTCTTTTACCGCCGAGAAAGTGGCTGCTTGTATTATAAAATTAAAATTCTTTGGTATAATAGGAGCAATTTTTTGATATGATTCGTTATTGTAATTTGGACGAGAGGGGCGTTGATTCGGCTCTTCGTCGAAAGTCTTTGTTGTTGTTCTTGTTGCTATAGAGGAGAATAAGTAAGGATTTTCTTTCGTAGACTCCTGGGGATGTGTGCGTTTTTTAGCTTCTCTCAGAAAGTCATAAAGGCCACCGTGTATTGTAGACTTTGCATTATTCATGGCCAAAGATAATTTCTAAAAAAAAAGTACAATATCAAAGTTATTTTAAAACATATGATTAAGCAAACAAAAATCCACTTACATCCACAGACAAAGGACCTTGAGCAAAGAGCGTGGCATCTAAGGCAATATCAAAACTAATTTCTCCCAAACAAGGACGTATTTTATTAACAATTTCTAAAGACTGACGTCTGGTGGGACAATGTCTTAACATTTTGGCCTTAACAAGTAAAAACAAAAAGTTATAAAAATTATTTTTTAAAGTTTTAGGTGTACCAACAACTTACCTGAGCCTCATTTAATGCCGCATTCACTAATAACGTCTTAGCATTGTGTACAATACTGCCATCCAAATGCAATTCTTTAGCCACTGCGTGTATATACCAGCCCGGTTCGAAATCATTAAACATTACCAATACCGAAATGTTGTTTATATGCACCGCCATAAATTGGGCAAATGTCAAGATGCTCGGTGGCACTTTTGCCTGCCTAAAATCCGGTACATTTTCCACACTCGTCTCGCGTGATAGACGTGCATAACGCTTTTGCTCTTCCTTAGCGGTACTACCACCAACAGCACCAGATTTAATGTCTTTATTGATTTGTATGTCACGTATATAAATCGATAATAGTTTGGTTACTTCGGTGTTGAAGAAACTGCTGCGTAGACAAATTTCCTCGATTTGCTTAAATAAGAAAAACATTTATTAGATATTTGAAATTTTTATAGAAAAATTAAGATACATTTTTTGTTTTTTTTTTTTAATTTCGAAATAAATTTTTTTATAAAAAAAATTTCGATATAAATTTTTTTATAGAAAAATTTCGATACAAATTTTTTTATAGAAAAATTTTTATATAAATTTTTTTATAGAAAATTTTCGATATACATTTTTTTATAGAAAAATTTCGATATAAATTTTTTTATAGAAAAATTTCGATATAAATTTTTTTATAGAAAAATTTCGATATAAATTTTTTTATAGAAAAATTTCAAAAAACATTTTTTTATGGAAAAATTTCGAGATCAATTAAAAAATTCGATATAAATTTTCTTTTACAAAAAAAAATTCGACATAAATTTTTTTTTATAAAAAGAAAATTGACATACATTTTTTTAGAGAAATTTCGAAATAATTACTTTTTCATAGAAAAATTTGGAAACAAGATTTTTTTATTTTCTATAATTTGTAGAAAAATTTCTTTTTGTTTATAGAAAAATTTCGATATAAATTTTTTTATAGAAAAATTCGATATACATTTTTTTATAGAAAAATGTCGATATACAGTTTTTTATAGAAAAAGGTCGATATACATTTTTAATAGAAAAATTTCGATATACCTACATTATTTTTAGAAAAATTTCGAAATATTTCTTTTTTATAGAAAAATTTGGATACAAAATTTTTTTATTTTCTATAATTTCTATATATTTTTTTTTTGTAGAAAAATTTCGATAACATTTTTTTAAGGAAAAATTTCGAAATCAATTTTTTTATAAAAAAAAATTTGATATACATTTTTTTAGAGAAATTTCGAAATAATTTTTTTTTTTCATAGAAGAAATTGGATACAAAATTTTTTTATTTCTATATAATTTTTATTGTTTTTTTTAGAAAAATTTCATTATAAATTTTTTATAGAAAAATTTTGATATAAATTTTTTTATAAAAAAAATTCTATATAAATTTTTTTATAAAAAAATTTCGATATAAATTTTTTGTAGAAAAATTTAGATAAAAAATTTTTTATAGAAAAATTTTAATATAATTTTTTTTATAGAAAAATTTCATTATAAATTTTTTTAATAGAAAAATTTCCAAATATTTTTTTTTTTTCATAGAAAAATTTCGATACAATTTTTTTTTTAAATTTCTATATAAACTTTTTTATGAAAAAAATTTCGATATAAATTTTTTGTAGAAAAATTTAGATAAAAAATTTTTTATAGAAAAATTTTAATATAATTTTTTTTATAGAAAAATTTCATTATAAATTTTTTTAATAGAAAAATTTGCAAATAATTTTTTTTTTTTTTCATAGAAAAATTTTGATACAAATTTTTTGATAGAAAATTTTTTTTACAAAAAGAGTTTGATATAATTTTTTTTATAGAAAAATTTCGATATAAATTTTCTTTATAGAAAAATGTTGACATAAATTTTTTTTACAAAAAAAAATGATATAAATTTTTTTTATAGAAAAATTTCGATACAATTTTTTATTAATAAAATAAAAAATGTTTGAAATAAATTTATTAAAGGAAAATTTAGGGTAGAAATTTTTTAGATATTAGATATACATTTTTTTTGAAAAATTTTAATATAAAAATTTTGATATAAGTTTTTTTTTAGAAAAATTTCTAAATAATAAAATTTCGATTTGAAGTTTTTTTACAGAAAAATTTTGATACAATTTTTTTTCAGAAAAATTTCAATATAAATTTTTATATAGAAAAATTTTGATATAAATTTTTTTTATAAAAAAATTTCGATATAAATTTTTTTTATAAAAATTTCGATATAAATTTTTTTATACAAAAATTTCGAAACTAATTTTTTTTATAGAAAAATTTTGATAAAATCTTCTTTTATAAAAAAATTTCGATACAAATTTTTTTTATAGAAAAATTTCGATATACATTTTTTTTTTATAGAAAAACTTCGATATAAATTAAAAAAAAATTCGATGAAATATTTTTTTTAGAAAAAAATTTCAACAAAATATAATACTTATATAAACTCTTTTCTAGAAAATTTTCGATACAAATTTTTAATACAAAAATTTAGATCTAAATTTTTTTAAATAGAATTTTTTTTTTTAATTAGAACTTCGAGCAATGTTTGGCTTTGCTCAACAGTTTTTGGGACGTTTCGTAACCGTGAACGAAGCGTTGATCTACCGCAACACACCAAAAAGTCAATTTTTTAAGTCAAAGATTGAACTGTCATGGCGATCGTTTTTCTTTTCGGATTCAATGAGAAATTATAACAAATGTAGACATTTTCCCAAGAAAAAAATTTGTTTTCAATCCAGAAAGTTAAAGTGTTCATTATGTCCAATTTTCATGGCAAAAATGCATGAATTTGGCTACATTCATATCACCCTTATACGCCATATATAGTATATGAATCTGTGATTCATTCAAAAAAATACTACAATATTTATAAAATCTAAAAAATGATTGTTTGTTGGAATGGGATAGGTAGGGAACAAATATCTATACAAAATGTCATTAATGTAACTTCAAAATTGCGGCAACCACTAAGCTACGAATATAGAACTCGAATATTAAATCCATTATGTATTACGGAACTAGTTCCCACGGCAGTCGGTTCTTCGTACCGACCAAGGACTGCCACTTCTACGATATTACCGAACTAGGAAACGCATAAATGCCATCGATATACCCCTGCAAATCTCTGCAAACAAATGCTTACTGCAAATCCTTAATATATGGTGGCCGAATCGCATAAGAAATGAAGATCTGCTAAACGCGACAAACAAAATCCCTGCTTCTAAAGAGGTACATACATACATATGTATGTCAGCGGAAATGGTGGTCAATAAGCCACACATTTCGAAGCCCAAATATGAACATTACTCGACATTCGCCTCGTTGGAGTCCACAGGGAAGAGGCCGTCGTATTGGTGCTGCTGCTGGAACGGTAAGAAGGTCAATTGATGAAAAGTTGCAAGCAGCAAACTATTCATGACGTATTCCTAACTTCTCGCAATAGAGTCCGATATAAAAGTGTGGTTAAGGCCCTATGCTCCACTGGATGTCAAGGATAACATAATAAGAGAATTGTGACCTTTACCTTTGCCTTTTAGACGCTGGAATCTTTCAATAAACTCAGGAAGTGATTCTAAGTGCATATGACAAGTAGTATATTTTGTGTAGGCTATATTGAAAATGTAGCGTATTTTATAATCTAGCATTAATTCTATGTATGTATTTAAAAGAAATGAAAAAAATCATTATCGTTTAATTCCAACTTACCACCGAAAATCCACTTTTGCTGACGTTCACATTTTTCAAGGCCAAATACGGTAAATTGATACGTCCAATGCGTACCTTAACTTTAAATTTTTTAACCAAAATCCAACTGATTGCTTTAGGTAAAATCCTAGTTAAACAATTAAAATCAATTATTAGAACCCCAAAAAGTTTAACATAAACACATAAAAATGTATTAATCATTTGCTGGCAGACCATAAATAAATCCATGAAAAAAAAAGAACACCCATTTTTTTCTCAAACTACTCACCAATAAATTAATACAAAGAGTATTAAACCAAATATAAATAATTTTAGCAACATTTTTTTAGAATAATTTTGTATTTCTTTTTATGGACCAAACATTTTTCTGAGTTTGTAAATGTTTTACAAAAATTTGCGGAAGAAACTAACAAAAAACTGAAAAATTAATGAATGGTCTTCTGCTTTTTTACAATATTCTTAAGAAAAACAAGATCAAAACAAAACCGGTAAAGTAATTAATGAAAAGGAAAATTAGAAATAATTAGTAATGCCATATCGATTAATATTGCCATATTGTCAAGAAACGGTATAGACGCCGTTGAATTTGAACAACGGCGTCGAAGTGAATCATTCTTCGGCGATTTTTCTTTAATATTTTAAAGAAAATTCTTTGATTTTTTTATAATATTTTTTATACCAAATATATTAATGTAAGTTTACTTTCACGCCAGTCAGGTATTACTATCAATATATTTTTTTTTATTTAGAAAAATTTCAAACATTTTTAGAAAAATTTCAATATAAGTTTTTTTTTTTAAATCGATATAATTTTTTTTTTAAATCGATATAATTTCTTTTTTAATTTCGATATAAATTTTTTTCATAGAAGAATTTTTTTAATAAATTTTTTTATATAAAAATTTTGTTACAAATTTTTGTATAAATTTTTATATTAATTTACATAATTAATTTATAATAAGTGATATTACTTTTTTATTGAAAATTTTGTGGTATAAAATTTTCGGTTTTTAAATTTTTCCTTTTCAATGAAGAAGTTTTGTTATTATTTTTTTAATGTTTCTGGTTGATCTTTTTTAAATACTTTTAATGGAAAATTTTTTAAATATTTTTTTTTTTATAGAAAAATGTCGATATAAATTTTTGATAGAAAAATTTCAATATAAATATTTTTTATGGAAAAATTTCAATATAATTTTTTTTAGAAAAATTTTGATATAAGATTTTTTTTTAGAAAAATTTCAACGTAATTTTTTTATAAAAAACTTCGATAAAAATTGTTTTGATGAAAAAATTTCGATATTTAATTTTTTTTAATTAAAGAATTTCGAAATGTATTTTTTTATAGAGTAATTTCAAAGTTCTTTGTATAGAAAAATTTCGGCACAAATTTTTTTTATAGGAAAATTTTAACACAAATTTTTGTATAAATTTTCAGTACACATTTTCGTATAAGTTTTTTTTTTTTTTATTTAAAATTTCGTGGTATAAAATTTTTGTTTTTACACATTTTTCCTTTTCTACAGGAAATTTTTTGTGTTTCATTTTTTTTAATGTTTCTTGTATCAGTATTGTGATAGTTTTCAAATAAATTTTCTTTAAAAACTCATTCAGAAGCAGTTTTGTGTGTGTAAACTTAAATTTTCAATATTGTTTTGAGGAGACGACTTTAACTAGTTATCGAGCTCAATGTGAATGAGCTTTTATTGATCTCTTGCGTACCCACCCCTGTAACATAGGATCAAAATATGAACATTGCAAAGTAATATATTACTTTTATCCGTTTTCTAATAACTAAAAAAATATTCATTATTCAAAAATCTCCATATAAAACTTCTCCAAAAACTATTTGGAGAATCTTTTATAGAAAAATTTCGATATAATTTTTTTGTAGAAAAATTTCCAAATAATTTTTTTTGTTTTTAGAAAAATTTCCATATTTTTTCTAGAAAATT
The DNA here is from genome assembly GCA_933228675.1 of Stomorhina lunata. Classification (NCBI taxonomy): domain Eukaryota; kingdom Metazoa; phylum Arthropoda; class Insecta; order Diptera; family Rhiniidae; genus Stomorhina; species Stomorhina lunata. The sequence goes on along the minus strand of OW121742.1, from coordinate 46,914,642 downwards.
TCGATATCCATTTTTTTATAGAAAAATTTAGATATTAATTTCGATATTATTTTTTATAGAAAAATTTCGATAGTATTTTTTTTACAACAAAATTTCTAAATAAATTATTTTTTATAGAAAAATTTCAATATAAATTTTTAATAGAAAAATTTCGATATAAATTTTTTTTAGAGAAATATTTTTCTTCGATATAATTTGTTTTTTTTTTAAATTTCTATATAAGTTTTTTATGTAGAAATATGATATAAAAAAAATTAGATATACATTTTTTTATAGAAAAATTTCGTTGTAATTTTTTTTATAGACGAATTTCGATACAATTTTTATAGAAAAATTTTGATATAAAAAAATTTAGATATAAAAAAATTTAGATATAAAAAAATTTAGATACAAATTTTTTGTATAGAGAATCTTTTTTCAAGTATTATCCTCAGGAAAATTTATGAAAATTTATTGAAAATTTTCCGTTGATCAAGTAAACCTGATGTGTGTGAAACAGTACTAACATTATACATTTTTTCATTAAAAACTAACAGAGATATCATTTTTTTTAGGAAAACCATTAAATTTTAGGTCGAAAGATAATAATGTTATGTTCGACTGTACCCTCTTTATAAAAACGCTTCTCACATATCTACAAAAGAACAGCTAATTTAAAATGTGAATTGTTGGTAATTTGCCCAATTTCAATACCAAATTTTTGTTGCTACAGTTCTTTTCGTTTAGGTGCAATAGTGCTTTCAACAGACGGATAGAAGGACATAACCCCATATTCTTTTTGAAATTTAGGCTGTTTCCGTAAATGGTAAATATGAAAGCTAGAGTAAAGTGTGTTTTCCAAAGAAGAATATTCTTGTAAATTTATGTTGACCTATGCTTTGTTTAGGCCATATCGTTTTTTAAACATACATGCGAACATTGCGCAATCTACTTAGAATATATAATCTTTATGGTTTTTTGCGAAAATTAAAAAAGAAATGACAGAATATCAATGAAACATTTTTTTTCTTGAAATTGTGTATAAAAATGAAATCGGCAACCAAACTCTTATATTTGACGTCGACAAAAAATAAATACTGTCGTCCCAGCTTTATCTATCAACAAATATTCGACTCTGGTGTCTGCAAACGAGTCTCGATTTGCAGCATTACCAGCCAAATAAAACATCCCAAATTTGTCAATTTGTTGTTCCAACTGTAAAATATACCCTTTTTTGCAACTGTGTACCCCAAACGAAGAAGAAGGAAGAAGAAAAATATTTTACTTTTTCTCAGCAATTAGAGATTTTTTCAATTTTACCTAAATTTAAAACCGCAAATTCTTTAATTAAATGCTTACGTTTTCTGCGAAAACTATCAAAAATGTCTAAAACTAATGTTAGTAATTATTGAGAAATCGAAATTCTGGTGAAAAATTCAAGAAATCGTAACAAAAAAGTCGATTAATTGAAAGTGAAATTTTTTCAAAGAGTGGCCTTAGTGCTCTCTAAGGTATCACACAGAAGTTGAAGAAAAGAAAAATTGTGTGTAGCAGGCAGAGGCAGCAGTTGTATATTGCTTTGCTTCTTGTTTGTTAATTTTGGTTATTGTTGTTGGTGGCGGTGGTGGTGGTCGTCATCATCATCAGCAGAAGCAGCACAAACATTGCAAGTCTACTAAAAAAACCAAACGATAAAATAAGAAATATTGAATTGAAAAAGACGTGCGTTTGTGTGTAAGTGTGGGGTGTTTAAAAAGTTTAAAATTTAACAAAAAGGATATCTTTTTATTTGTTTGCAGAAGCAAATAAGCATAAACTTATAAAAAGGATTCAAAAGTTTATACGAACTTTTTATAGCAACAACATTTAGTCCAACATGATTCTTCAGGAACCAGTACAGGTAATAGCTTAATATCGTATTGTTGTGTTTTCGAGATTTGCTGATAAAGTTTGTTGTGTATTCTAGGCTGCCATATGGCACTGTCTCAACCATTATGATCACAAGGATGCAGTATTTTTGGCAGAACGTTTATGTTCCGAAGGTAAACAATTAATTTATATAAAAATCAATAGCATTGTTTTAAAAAATAATTTGGTGCCTAGAACAAGTAAAAAGCAGTATAGCCGGTCAAGACCGATCATATAATACCCCTCACATCAATGCGGTTGAATGTGGATTGATTATCAACAAATCTAAGAAGTGTCATTTAAATTACCCAGATAAATATTTGCAAATTTGTGTTATTACAACAACATTTTCTGGTTTGAATACTTTATTGGTGTTGAATCTTATATGGGACCTAGGTTTAAATGTAGACAGATTGTTCCGAAATAAAGCACATGGTTTTAACACGTCCCCTGCATAACAGAAGATACATCAATACCCCTGCATTATTCATCAATTTTATCTACCTCAAGAGCAACGCAGCTCAAAGTATCTTTAGCACCAAAATATTTGAAGTTTAATTCCTGTACTTATAACATTGTTTTCATTGACTTTTGAAACGGTAACACCGTGACCTGTAATAGAAATATAGAAAATATCTCACTAAGTCCAAGTTCGGTTCATAAGTAATCTGGAGTTACGGAGTTTGGGTTTGCTGTGCATTGGAAGAGGTGCTGTGTGTAATGTCTGTATTGTAGGATTGATTTTGAACCAGAATGAATTAAGTCAAGTACAATATCATATTTTTAATTCAGTGTCTTGGTGCTTAAAAGGCCAATGTCAATTTTTTGAGTTTATTATGCATTAGGTTCCTTTTTTACCCTTTTTTATTTGGCTTTAAAAGTTAATCTCTAACTTAACTCAGAACAGATTTATAAGGGTTTTTCTAGACAATTTGAATTGAATTTATGAACTTATATATGGAAAATAAAAACTTTAAATCAGATTTTCTCGAAACTATTTTTTTGACATTGGTCCTTGCAGAAGGTGTTGAAGGTGGTCCTTCAAGTACAACATTCATCTTGTAACTTGTTCTTACGAATGTCTTCCAGAGATATTAAGATAGTGATATTGAGCTGCTGGGTGGTGTGCTGTCTGATATCATTTGCATAGCGACTAAGATCCACCCAGACATGTCTCGGGTGTTGTAGTTCGAAACAATGTTAGAAAGTGGTTCGGATGACTCCCCCGACTCCTGTAACTGTACAGAGAATGCATTTTGTTAGCTCTAAAGTATTTTATTTGTTTGCACAGCATAATTTGCTTTATGCAAGTCTCTTCCACAAGTGCTGCCGACTTGTGGACATTATTCCTAGTTCTTAATTTTTCGAAAGTTGCAGCCACATATGCTTAGGACGAGTATAAGCTAGGAATTTTTACATTCTCGATTAGGCATTTGTTCCAGCGATACTTCCTTTGTCCATGTGTTGAAGAGAGTTGCTTATTATTAGGCTGCAGGTTTACTTCCCATAAATATGAACTAATTTTATATCAAAGCTCGTCAATATTATTGCCCCATGCTATGATTGTGAGGTCATTGGCATATGTTATTAATTCCACCCCTTCGGGAGGTGCCAGAAGTGTAGAGGGCAAAAGTTCAACAAGATCGGACAGAATACTCCACCCTGTGGTATTTCTTACTTAACGGGGTTGTGTCTTCTTGTTTCTAGGCTCAATGACTTGTGGTCACACATATAATTCCTAATCCATCTTTTGATGGAATTTTGAAGACTTGAATTGGTAGTGAATCAAACAATTGATCAACCAACCTTTCTTTGAATATCGATATATAATTATTATTGTTTATTGTATTTCCCGAATTACTGAAGGCATTACCTTTTCAGCCGATTGCTGTGCTCGGGCTCTTTATTCAAAAACAAACAGTTGTTGTTTACTCAGATGACGATTATTCCGAATCTAGAGTGATGTGATGGTTCCATGTTGCATATCGACGAACAATTTCGTTGTTACGTTTACACATGGCTAAACGCTGCACATAACTGTCAACGCGTTCTTGCTTTTGGTCAACAATGAGAAAACACGGCTCTTTGAACAGACCTTACTCATAGTCAAATGCTTATGCAATAAAAAGCTTAAACGTTATTTTGATATCTTTATATCAGATAACTCCCGCAACTTTTGTTGATTTTTGTATGTTTTATAGAGTTGTAACTGCTTGGTCAGAATTCTAAGATTTCCGAGACGTTTCGTGTAGAAGAACCGACTGCTGTGGGAACGCACTGCGTCTCTAAAGGAGTAGAGTCAATATAATACTTTGTTTAGCCATTTATTCGCTTGAACATTATTTTTGTCCATCAAGAAGCTGTGTCAAAAACGCGATAACAAAAGTAGCTTCGATTTTAGCTAAAAAACTTATGAAGTAATGAATAGAATACCATGAATATCGTCTTTTCAACCCATTTGTGGATGTTAAGTTTTAATTATTAAAAATTTTATTTGTAATTTTCGGCTAAAATAAGTAGACTTAGAAAGTAGGTTTTGTATGGGAGCTTAAATCTAACACGAAATGATTTTAACGAAATTCCTGTTAAATATTACTTAAATATGTTTAATTTTGGGTCAGTGAAAAGTTAACATTTTAATTCCAGGATTACAAGGTTTTCATGAACATCCACCCAAGTTATAGTTTCAGGTAAATCTTAGTAAAGAAGTTGTGGTAGATTAAAGATATCAATTCAACATTCCGCGTGGGTCATCTTCATTTTAGACCTTTATCTAGATCGGTATGTAAGATAATGCCTTGCTTGCGGAATTCCCAGGCTTTAGAACCAGAATTACTCTATAGATTTTTGAAACATCGGGTATGGTGATTCTACACACTGACAGATCGGAGATACCAGTCAGAAACTCAGGTACCCTCTTATACTGGTGTTTTAGAATCAGAATGCCTTAGAAGGCATTGTTTTGGTTTTGAAAAGGGGCATGACTTCTTTGTCATTATTTTAGCTTGTAGGTCCTTTTTCGTACTTACTTTATATTTATTGTTTTATTATACACCTTATATAACTTAAACATTCATATTTTTAGTGGAAACCGATGAAACCATCTTTATCTTAGCCACCAGTTATTATCGTTCAAATCTTGTACATCAGACCTATTGGCTGCTACGAGAGAAATCGCGTCGATCGCCACAGTGTCGTTTTCTGCAGGCGAAATGTGCCTATCAACTTAAAAAATACTCGGAAGCTGAATGTGCTCTAACCATAAATGGTTTTGGAGATATGAAAAATTGCTTTGATGACATTGTTAAGGAATTCGGTGAAATAGCATGTTTCGTATTGCAATTAATAGCACAGATCTGTGTTAAAACCGAACGAAATAAAATCGCCACTATGGCCTTACGCAAGGCCTTAAAGTTAAATCCATTTATGTGGCAAGCATTTGCCGATCTCTGTCAGTTGGGTGAACATCCGGATGCGAATAATGTTTTTCAAATTCCCAACACGGATGTATTTAATACATGCCAAGGTAATGTGAATACCAATTCGATGATACTGTTTGGTAGTGGTAGCGTAAATGGTGGTATTGGCTGTGGAAATCTTAACAGCCTTAACGAAAGCGGTAGCATGAATTATACAAATTTTGGTACAACAAATACAAATGTTTCAACGGATGGTGGTTTTATTAGTCAATTGAGTAATAGTTCAAATTATATACTCTCAACACCCATAGAACAACAAATACAACCGCCTTCTAACAACAATGGCCTAGGAGCTTTGCAGGCCTTAACCACACCAAATAATAACAATAACAGCTTAAATAGTTCCATATCAATGCTTAGGGGTACAAATGTTGGACAAAATGTCTGTGGCATCGGAGTAGGCGGTGTTGTTCAAGGAATTGGACTGCAACAAAACTCTAGTATGATGATGTTGGACGATACTCCGGTGGGTTATACAACAAATTCCGAACAAACTGGCATTACGGCGCAGGGACAGCAACATTTTGATGGTGGTGCTGGTACACCATTTCGTAAACAATTTAAATATCTTTCAGCAATGTCACCAACAACACCCAGTTTTGGTGTCTTGCCTATAAATAGTCCGTGTGGTGGAGATTCTTCATTTTTGGGCAGTCTAGGTGCTGGTCACACACAACCAAATCTCAATATAACAAATTCCCCCTTGCCCCAAACATTGGCCGAAGTCAATCAAGAACAAAAAGTTATTGGCAAAAAGATGAAAGGACATGTTAGTTCTCTGATAAATCGCAAAGAAACAACTACAAATACGGGTGGTGGTAGTAAACCTTCTGTCTTTACACAAACCGGTAATATAACTCCACGCACACCCAACAATAGTGGAAATGTTTCAAATGGTGAGTCAAAATTAATATTTATAATCATAAGTTAATATTTAAATATTTATAAATGATTTTTCCTAAACAGTTCCTAATATTCCTAATGCAGCAGTGAGACGAAGTTCGCGCCTCTTTAGCCATAGTGCTTATTCAGTCAAGGAAAACAACAAGTCGCCTAATATATCAAACAAGTTTGTTCAGCCTCGTTCACCGCCACGCAAAACTAAAACCCGTATGGGCAAAATTTGTCTAAATAATGAATTAATCGAAGACAAGTCAAATGCTAATCAAACAATTGCCGATAAAGTTAGCGAAAAGGCCATACGCAAAGATAAAGAGAAAATCGAAACCATTACTTCGGCTCAGACTGGGATTAATCGCTCAACCGAGGATGCCAAAGTTCAATTGAACAATAGTTTAAATAGTGCCCAAACTATGACCCATCATCTACTCGCACTGAAAAAACAATCTGCCGATGGCTTAATGACACTATTAAGAGATCTTGGTGAAGGCTTTAAACAATTAGCACATTTTCAATGTAAAGGCTCGATCAAACACTTAGAGGCTACAATACCAAAACATCATTTTTCTTCCAGCTGGGTGCAATCGTTAATTGGCATGTGCCACTATGAACTGAGGGAGTATGAAAATGCAGTGGCGATATTTAAACGTATACACGAACAAGAACCTTATCGTTTGGATTATATGGAAATATATTCCTCTTCTTTGTGGCATTTGCAAAAGGAGGTGAGTCTGTCGGCACTCGCTCAGGATCTGATAAATCAAGACAAAACCTCACCCATTACTTGGTGTGTAGCAGGCAATTGTTTTTCATTGCATAAAGAACACGAAACAGCTATAAAATTCTTCAAAAGAGCCGTACAAGTAGATCCAGAATTTGTGTATAGTTACACACTATTAGGGCACGAACTTGTGCTAACCGAAGAACTTGATCGAGCCATGGACTATTTCCGTTCCGCCGTAGTCAGAGATCCACGGCACTACAATGCCTGGTTTGGCATTGGCACCATCTACTCGAAACAGGAAAAATACGAGTTGGCCGAGTTGCATTACATTAAAGCACTTAAAATCAATCCTCAGAACTCTGTTATTCTTGTTCACATCGGTGCTATGCAATACTTTATGCAAAAGAAAGAGCAGGCCTTACAGACTCTTAACACCGCCGCAACATTAGATCCTAAAAATCCATTGGCACGTTTCCATCGTGGTTCGATTTATTTCTCTTTGGGTAAACATCAAGAGGCTTTAAAAGAACTTGAAGAACTCAAAGAAATCGTACCTAAGGAATCGGTGGTATTCTATCTAATAGGAAAAATCCATAAAACATTAGGCAATGTTGATTCGGCACTAATGCACTTCAGTTGGGCCACAGATCTGGACCCTAAAGGTGCAAACAATCAAATTAAAGATGCCTTTGATTCTATGTCACATCCCTGCTGTCCAACCTCTATGAATGATCCTGCACTCGATGCTGATTTGGAACCCATATCCGAACGTTCGGATGAATCAACACAAGCCCAAGATGTCAACTACGATAGTGACTTTTAAGCCACCTTAAAATTTGTGTTTGTCCTCTAATACGACTGATATTAAAACAAAGGTGGTCCAACTCTTATCCTCAATGATGGCAGAGTAGAGCGGTAGTAAATTTATACAATTTTGTAATATTTTGTTGTATCTTCTTCTCTTTATTGATTTCTACTTTTACATAGCTGCATATTACTTTACTTTCTTCTTCTCTTACTATTAAATTTATGTTTGTAAAGCTGCAAGCTACATAATGTTATTTGTGAACATACAACATTTGGAGTTACATTGTTTAGTATCTACCCCCCTCCTACCCTACATCTTCATTTTCAAATGATTCTTTAGGGGATTGTGTGTTTTTGTGTGAATGTATGTGGAAAATCATTAAAAAAATAAAATACATAATTAGTAAAAACAAATTAACAAAAACCACCGATTTCGTTTTTTATATTAAATTTTAAAACAAAATTATTATTGAAAAAATTACAAAATAAGTGTACCTAAATGCTGTTAGAAATGTTTTTAAAGGATATAAATTTGGGACATCATCAATTTGAGACCTATTTAAATCTTATTCCGACAGCAATTAGATTGTACAAAGATCCTGATTAAGTTAAAAATCCGTTATTACAGGCATGTAACTCCATCATCATTTACTGTTTAATTTTAATTTATTTTTTTAACAGAAAAAATATTACTAATATAAAATAGAATTATTGAACGAATAATGAATTTACCTTCTCTACTTGATGTTCTCCTCCCCCTCCCCTCCTCTCTTAAGAAATATTGAAAACGTGAAATCATCAAATACAGAATGCAGCCAAAACAATTTTAATGTTTTAAAAAATCAACAACAAAACATAAATAATTAAATACATTAAGCTTGAATGGACATTTTATAATTTTAGTTTGCAAAACAAACAACATAAAAAAATACATAAATTACAATTTGAATTAGTAGTAACGTATAACTTTAAAATTAATGAATGATAAAACAAAACAAAAAAAGGAAAGAAATAATTATAGTAATATAAACTTAAAACCTGATGTTTTATTTAATAAAAAGAAAATATGTTTTGAACTGTTTGGAAAGCGTTTATCTTTTGTTTATACTTTCTACCTAGGATCGATAATTTTTCTGGAACTTATCGTAGAAGTATCTACCCGAAATTAAATTTTTGACTTCACATACCGATACTATACATCAAATTTTGTAGAAATTGGTCCATTTTTTATTATAACTATATAAAACCAATCATTAAAAGTCACTTTGATATGGCGAAATAAATAAACTGCTGCTTTAAATAACCACCAATTGAAAGAAACTGTCTATATTTTGGGAAACTTTAGCTTTATTTACAATTTTCCGCAATCTATTGATGAAGATTTTCAATATTCAATGTTGGAGGATAAGATGACTACAATCGACGCAGAATCTGTTTTTGATGCAAGTATCCCTATTAAAATTGTATAAAATCGGCTTATTACTTCGGGTACGTCTCATAGAACTGCATATTTGCAATACTGATTTTGGCCTTCCTTAAAACAGACTTTTGAGAATGTGTCTTGTATGGGAGATATGTTTAAATATGGGCCGATTCCTACAATATTTGGTACATTAATTTGGGTTATCATAGGCAATATTTATGCCGATTATTATTAAAATACAACTAAATTTGTGGTTGTAAAGGGCCAAAAACTCTATTCCGGGAAGACATCCCTATGGGAAATACCCAAAATAGCGATCCGATTTTGCCTAAAATTGGAATTGTCCTTGAACCATAACGAGCTAACATATATATCCAGTCAGTCGGACGGACATTGTTAAAACAACTAAGGGAGTGATTCTGAGTTGATCGGCATACTTAGAGGTGGTGAAGGGTATAAAAAGTATCGAAAAATGTTGGTGCAATTAGTCCACATCTGATGTCAGTGCTTTAGAGAGACGCTTCGGTCAGTCTCTCACAGAAAAATGGTACCAAATTTTTGGCATGTGTGTTCTTAGCTTTATATTTACAATAACATAAGAGTTATTGTTCCGGAATCAACCGAAGAAAATTTGAAAATTTTGTAGGGGAACACTTTTGAGTAAGTTTGGGTTGTTTTGTTAAACTAAAGGAATACACATACTATTTAACTTTTTCAATAAATCCGAAATTCTCTTGTCAAATTAAGGCGCTATCGTGCTTTCAACTGACAAATTGACAGACAAAAACGTCCTATTTTTTGTAGTTTCCGTAAGTTTTTTATGTGAATTTCAATATTCTTGACAAATTTTGTTGACCTAGATCGGTCCGTCCAAGTACTATCGTGCCTTCGACAGATATACATCCAGACATAGCTCGATCGTCTTAGAATTTCACAAGGATTCAGAATATATTATCCTTTTTGATTTTTGAGCCAATGTTATAGAAATTACAAACGGAATGACAGCCTTAACAATTGCGGCCCGAATTATTTGGGGAGGAGTAAAAAATGGTTTGTTTAGTTAGGTTAGGTTAGGTAATAAAGGAGGTGTCAAAAGACACCTACACTCGGAGACCCCAGGGGTCCATTGTGATCCTTTAACAGAGAGGGAGAAAAGAAAGAGTGAAGAAAGAAAGAATGAAGATAGGGAAGAGAAAAGTAATAGAGAGTAGAAGAGAAGACTACCCTATCTAGGCCAGTTGAGACCCGTGATGAACCCTACAATATCAATTAACCTACACTGTTGTAGATCCTGTAGGTCAGCAAGGAATCTGCTGCCTAGAAGTTTAAGTCTTAGGTTTTGCAGCCTTGGACAGTGACAGAGAATGTGTTCCACCGACTCGGACGAATCCTCATCTAGACATAGTCTGCAGAGGTCTGAAATGCTGCTATCCCACCTATGTAGCCTCGAATTTAAGGCCCAATGTCCCGTAAGGAACCCTATACATCTTCCTAAGCTTGACCTATTTAGACTTAATAGAAGCTTTGTACCATTACTGTCCAGTTTAGGCCATATAGCTCTAGATGTCCTACACGTGACCATGTTACTCCACAACCTTGTGGTTTCCTGGCTAGTCCAGGACTTAATGCCTAGATAAAAGTGACAGATAGGCGGAGCCAAATCCAACACTCTTTGGCTTAAGTCCAGACTTGAGCCGTGTCTGGCAACTTCGTCCGCAACTTCGTTACCAACGATGTCACAATGACCCGGAACCCAGCACAATCTAATCCTATAGCAAAGTGATAGCTCATGAAGAGCTATCCTACATTTTTTGACTAATTTGGAGGTAACCCCATAACCCCGCAACGCCTTGAGCGCGGCCTGGCTATCGACATAAATTGTCACCTCACTGTTAACAGCTATAAGACCCTGAATGAGCTCTGTAGCCTTCCAAATGGCAAAAATCTCTGCCTGGAAGACACTGCACTCATCCGCGAGTCTAAAGGATTTCCTAATATTTTGATCCCATAGGAAAACTCCAGAACCAGTCCCGCAATCCATTTTTGATCCATCCGTGAAGATCGAAAAGCCTTGAAAAAGTGCTGTTTGCCCATTCCAGTCGGATCTTTCGGGGATTACGATCTCTGGAGCTGAGCTGAACAGTAGTTCCTTGACTAAATAGTCAGATCGTGGTAGACCTGACTCCAAGCCCCGGGAGCCTGTTAAGCTCAGAATACTGGAGTGTCCCACATGTCTAAACCTAAGCATACCCGCCTCGTATAGCCTTACTAGACTTCTCATAGCCATCCCCTTAATGAAGATATCAAGGGGGTATAACGACAGCATGATGTCTAGGGCTGCCTGAGGTGTGCTTTTAAGGGCACCGGTTATACCAATACTGGCACAACGTTGTACCTTGTTGAGAGAAGTAAGAAAAGAACCCTTGCTAACTGCTTCCCACCATACTGCGCAACCATATGTTAAAACAGGCCTTACAATTGTTGTGTAAATCCAATACACAACTATCGGTCTTAAGCCCCATTTTTTACCCACGGAATTCCTGCAGAAGTAGTATGCGTTTAGCCCTTTTTTCATTCTTTCCTGAGTGTTTCTCTTCCAAGATAGCTTACTGTCCAAGTTTAGTTATTTATGCTTGAATATCGTCATAGCCGCAAAAAAGCTTTTCGAATTGGTGTTTTTTATGAAAATTAATAACATGTGCTTATTTACACCTAGTTCTAAAATTTCAGCGATAATAATATCCAAAATCAATTATAAATATATTGACAGTCCAAAAATATAGACAATTTCTCTTAAGAGAAAAGGAAATTCTCTTATCTGATTAGAAAATTTTAAAGCTTAACGCTGGTTTTTGTTAGAGTAAGGCTAAAATCGAAAATATTTCAATTAAAGTCAAATATCTTTTAAACTATAAAAGATAAGGAAGTGTAGTGAACATGTTTTTTATTTGTTTTCTGTGTTAATTTTAAAAATGTAACATTTTGTTTAATAGGAATATATGTATATGCAAAAATTACATTGGGAAAAAAAGCTTAAGGGACATAACCGATATGTCGCAGCTATGGAAATCAAGTTAACTATAGAAGAAGTAAAACGAAAAAAAAATCGTAATAAAACCACTTTTTTTCAAAGTGGAATTGAAACGTATGTTTCTTTTTGTTTATTTAATATTTAAACAATTTCCTCAATAAATCACTGTTGTTTATTGAAACAAAGATAGAGTTACTGATTTCAATTGCAAAAACCGTGTTTCGTAATGTTTTAGAGCACTTAAAATTTTCGGAATCTATCAGGCCTGTTCTGAAAATCACATTTTGTGAAAGTGATTTAAAATCACATAAAAGGTGTTCTGCAAACAAAAATAACAAAAGTTTTGTGATTTCAAAACGGTCAGGTAAGACGCTATCGATTTGAAACCACTTGTCTGTTTGACAAGTAATTTTATTTTTATTTCTATTACTAATTGAATAGATTAAAAGCCTAATATGATTTATATAATTTTTTGTAATAGAATTTGTAATTTTAATTAAAAGTTCATAGAAAAATACGAAAAAACGGACACACTCATTTTAAGCCACACTTTTTGTAATTTTTCTTAAAACCGACCAAGTTGCAAAATTTACTTTGTCAACGTTAAAAGTGTTGAATTTTTGTAAAAACACTAGTAAAATCAGTCAAATTTTATTAATGACGTTAAATATTATTAAAAATAGTGCATTGACACTAGTTTATACAAATTTCATTGTGTTTTGAGAAGTTTAAATCACACAAAAAAAAAACGTAAAAAAATGTGATTTGCAGAACAGGCCTGTATAGAACCTAAAACCATTTCGATCGGAATTCAACAACGGAATGGTTTCAATTCCGAACGGAATTTGTGACATGCCTGTATACTTACATGCAACATTTTAAAGTAATAACTACATTAATGTAAAGTTTGTAATGTCACTTGATTTTTTTTCGGTTATAAAAATCTGAAGTTATACCTATTCTGATTAAGGTTGCCTGTAGGCATTTGATATATTGACGATTTAAAGTTTATGACCCCAGAAAAAATCTTAAATAGTTTTGATTTGAAAATTGATATTAAAATATTATAAAATATTAGAAAATTTTCGTCCCATTACTTCATACTTTTTTGAGCAAATGTTTAAACATTCTGTTCGAAAAGTAAAAGCTCTTTTGAGGCGTACCAATACCATTATACATTGTTACTGATTGGTACTTTTTACAAGTACCAGGTGTACTTTGGGCCTACGTTCCACCCCTAACGTACATATTATACTGGTACATATTATTTTGGAAACACCCGCTATATAACAAAATATTTGCATGTCATAATAAGTACTTGACGGCATAATGTTGCCTACGGGCAACATTATAAAATAAAAAATTCTGTACAATGTTTTAAAATTTTTTTGTCACTTTTATTATTTTATATTATATCTGTGGCTTGGTGCTAAAAGGGCCAATGTCAATATTATGTTGTTTTGAGTTAATAATTGCATTAGATTCCCTTCTTTACCCTCTTTTATTTGGCTCCCACAGCTAATCTCTGACTTAACTCGAAACATATTTATAAGGGGCTTTCTGGACAATGTTGCTATGATTTTATATGGAAAATAAAAACTTTAAATCAAATTTTCTCAAAACTACAGGGTGGCCCAAAAGTCGCGAACGGATTTGAAAAATTAATAACTTCTCTAATTTAACTATTATTATTATTATTTTTCTTTTAAGGACTTGTAAAATCAATCTGGGAGATTAATTATGAAAGGTTACCACGTTATCCAGCGAACCAAAATCATAGAACTTTATTTTGAACATCATCAACGATCAATAATTCAAACTCAACGAGCCTATCGTCGTCATTTTAATGTGCGGAATTCACCATCCGAAACAATGATTCGACGCTTAGTGACACGTTTTCAGGAACAAGGCTCAGTGAGGAATCTTCCACGAAGCGGAAGACCACATTCTGTTATTAGTAAAGCAAATATTCAACGCGTTCTGGAGAGTGTTGAGGAGAATCCTGAAACATCAACTCGAAGGCGCTCTGCTGAGCTCGGCGGTTTTTACGCAAAATATTAAAGGGAATTTTACATCTTTTCACATACAAGGTGCAGTTAGTGCAAGAACTAAAGCCATGAGATTCCCAAGAACGATTAATTTATGCAGTTTGCTTTCCCCCCTTCGGCCTTTTTGGGCCACCCTGTAGTTTTTTTTTGACATTGGCCCTTTTAGCACCAAGCCACAGATATTATAGCCCTTGTAAATATAAAAAAAATATATATTTTTATTTGTTTTACAAACGACTTTTTCAAAGAGGCGCATTTGCCAACCGCCGGCAGTTTATACCTTACTTCCACCTATAAAAGTAATTTTGTGTTTTTTTCAAACCTGTTTTCGTAGAAGACAAATCATTTTAAAGAAAACGAAATAATTTACATGATATATTTTTTGTTTTTATTATTTTTTTTTGTAATTAATACAATATTTCATTTTATTTCATTAAATGTGCTGTGGTATATAAATGAAGACTATGTATGTACGTAATTATTTATTATGAATATGAGAAGAGATAGAGAGTGTGTGTTACCAATATGCTCTATGTATTAGTATGTAATTATTTTAGTTAATTATGTACAAAATTTCAATAATATAATTACTATGTTTATCATATTACTTAAACTGTTTTTATCTTTTTATTTTTTCACTTTATTTATTAAGATTTTGGATGTAAAGGTAATTTTAATTTTTTTATATATATAATAATTAAATACTTAAACATAAATTTTTTTAAAAATGAAAACAAATCATTTTATTTTTGTTTGTTTTTCTTTAATGATTTTTTTAAATTTTAATACATTAATATAATTAATTAATCAATATTAATCATTACTTAAGATTTTAATTGTTTCTTCTTTTTTTGTTTGTTATTACTTTTGCTAGCTGGCTTATAATAATAGTTAAACGACAATGTAATTTTTGTTTGTTTTCTGCATTTCAATTTTCTGTTTTTTTTTGTTGGTTTTTAATTTATTTCTTTTAAAAATATATAAATTGTATATTAAATATACTAGGCTTGGCTTATATAGAAAAATCATACATAATAATAGTTAATAATAGTTTAATAAAGAAGGTTAAATAAAATAAAAAATTTGCTAAAAATTAATTTAAATAAAAAAGTCATAATATTGTATAATTAAAGAGTTTTAGAGTTATTAAATAATAAAAAATACAATAAAATAGTTAATAGTATATGTTTAAAATAATTTAAATTATTATGAGAAGTTTAAAATAGTTTATGTTATAGTTTAATTAAAATGAATGTTTGTATTTTTTTTTATTTTATAAAAATTATAACTTACACTGCCGCTCATCAGATTAGGTTCAGTGATTTTTTTATTTAAAAATAAATTATTTATTATGAACAAA
Source organism: Stomorhina lunata (assembly GCA_933228675.1). Classification (NCBI taxonomy): domain Eukaryota; kingdom Metazoa; phylum Arthropoda; class Insecta; order Diptera; family Rhiniidae; genus Stomorhina; species Stomorhina lunata. The sequence goes on along the minus strand of OW121742.1, from coordinate 46,898,983 downwards.
TTATTTTTACAGTTATGAGCTGATAAATACGAGGGCGGGTCAATAAGTCTGTGACTTTTTAAATTTTCAGCCTCTTAAACCTTGAGGCTCTATGCTCTAATGGGAGTCAAGGATAACAGAAAAACCCTTTCCCTGTGCCCATATAACATTTTTTTTGCCCTACTTTCAAAATTATAATTTTGTTTAATATAGTTAATACGCACTGGTTTTACTTTAAAAAAAGTGTGAATCATATGCGATGCACAGATATTTTTTATCATTATTTAAAACTAGACTTTCTGTGCATCATTATTATTTATTTTAAAGCAATATAATAAATCCAAGAGCTTAATAGCCTAACATTAATGAGAAGCGATGATTCTGAAGATCTCCTTTCGGTTTTACTCAAAAAAATGTGAGTCATATGTGATGCATAGATATTTTTTTATCATAATTTAAAACTAGATTTTCTGTACATCATTCTTATTTGTGTTAAAGCAAAATAATGAATCCAAGAGCCTTTTATTGCCAAAAAATAATGAGAAGCAATATTTTGAGGAAGGGTGATGTATGGGATGTTGAATATCAAACAATGGTTCTGATTGGTCTTAATTTTGGTAAGCCATCTTGGTCTATCTATCCCTTATCTCAAGTGTGGACACTGACCTTGTTAGCTACCTTAACACCCGCTAAAGTATTGAGCTAACATATAAAAATATGAGTTAGGACGTCGGGCTAGTAACCCACTACTGGAAAAAACAATTACTACGAAAAAGCTAGAATTCGAAGCGCATGGAATTCTAAAACAGGCTCGGCCTTTGACCTTAACAGGTTGTATACCAGGTAGGTAGACCATTTAAGTAAGTGATTCTAAAGAATACTCCTTTCAACATAGTCCTGATAACTATATTTCTTCTGATTTACATTTTTCATAATTTTAAAAATCTGACCAAGAATAAGAAATCTACCGATAAAGAACAAAATCCAATTACATCGGATGCATACAGATTTTTTTAATAAACATAAGTAAATTCATAATTCTTTAGTTATTAAAGGAACAACCTCTTTATTATCATAAAACTTCAGAAGTAGAAGAGTTAGGCCTGTGGGGACTTGACACAAGATAAAATAATGACATTTCAACACGTTTAGTTTCTTAAATTCTTTGTTTATCTCTTTTTTATTAAGCCAGCCACGATGCGACAGTTGGTAAAACTTAACACGGTTGTAAAGCTGACTGCAACGACTGTGTGGTCGTTGGGGTTGGTTGTACAAAAATTTAAAAAGGTTTGGTTTTTTTGCAAGTTGTACAGAAAGATTGAAATGTTTGTGAACGTTTTCTTGCAATATTCAGGCCTGTTCTGAAAATCACGTGATTTGAAATCACATTTCGTTTTGAAATCACAAATGTGATTTGTACCTGTTCTGTAAATCAAAATTTTTTACGTTTTTTTGTGTGATTTAAACTTCTCAAAACATAAGGAAATTTGTATAAACTAGTGCAAATGCACTATTTTTAGTAATTTTTAGCATCATAAATAAAATTTGATTGATTTTATTAGTATTTTTGCAAAAACTTAACACTTTTAACGTTGAAAAAGTAAATTTTTCTACTTGGTTGGCTTTAAGAAAAATCACAAAAAGTTTAGCTTAAAATGAGTGTTTCCGTTTTTTCATATTTTTCAATGAACTTTTAAGTAAAATTGCAAATTTTATTACACAAAATCATAAAAATCATATTAGGCTTTTTATCTATTCAATTAGTAATAGAAATAAAAATAAAATTACATGTAAAACAGACAAGTGGTTTCAAATCGATAGTGTCTTAGCTGACCGATTTAAAATCACAAAACTTTTGTGATTTTTGTTTGCAGAACACCTTTTATGTGATTTTAAATAACTTTCACAAAATGTGATTTTCAGAACAGGCCTGATTATTCCGTTTTTTTTTAATTTTCATACCGAAGTTGTGTATGGCCTACATTACAATAAAATTTTTCAAAAAATATACCAATGTGAATTACATGTGATGTACAAGCGTATGAAAAGGACTTTCTATGTATGATACATTGTGATACATTGGACAGTGAAAGGGTTAATTGGCTCTTTGGCTCCTATCCAAATTTGAACAAACCACGTCATTTAGTTTGCGTTTGGCAGCTGTTGATAGCAGGGGGGTTACTGCGTATCTCGATTCGAAAATAAAACTGTTCGAATTTGTATGCTTAAAGCATTGTGTTTCAAAAATAATTTCTTTCGAATCGAAATACGCAGTAACCCCCCAGACTTTTTTACGGTTTGAAAAAGTGATGCTTAGTGGAGAAATATCCAATGTCAAAACGCAGCCTTTAGAACTGTAACAGGCTAACTGCAAATTACCACACCACTTCATCTTTATGACGAAACAAAGGTTCTTCCAGTAAAGAAGCACAACATCAAGCTAAAACAGTAGTTCCCTCTTCGGGATGTTAACATCACATAGCATGTCAGGAAAGATCTTCGTATGTATGAGGATAGCATACGAGATATGTACGAGATATGAACCTCGTACGTGGCAGAGTTGAGCAACTCAGCGATTTCAGATTATCACATGAATATTTTTGGCCTAAGCAGGCAACTAAGAAATAAAGCTCTCCCTTTAAGAACTCAAATTACGTATAAAACGCTTTTACTATGCGTGTTATTATATGGTGCTGAATCATGGTTACTTGCTTATATAGATGAAGCTTTTAAAGGAAAATATTACAAAATCTACAGTCTACGTCAATCGACATCGAATGAACCCTACCATAAGCTATATGAGTTATAGGTTGACATCGACGTAGCAAAACGCATTAAACAACAGCGTGTGCGTTGGCTAGGACATTTTGCGCGAATGGATTTTCATTGAAAATACTCCAGCAAGAAAATTGTTCGAAAAGATTCCGAGAGAACTCGTAGAAGAGGACGTCCGAAATTGCCATGAAATGACCAAGTAGAGAAAAATCTTTCAAAGCTTGTCCTATGAAATTAGAGAATTTGACCACAAGATCCAAGTGCATGGAATTCTTAAATATGCTTGGCCTTTGACCTTAAAAGGCTATTAAGTAAGTAATATAAAACTTCTTTTCCAATTTGAATAACAAAGTGAATTTATCAGAAGAGTTTGTATAGCAGCTATGGTTAAATATGGACCGATTTCGACGAAATTTTGTGCTGTGATTTTTGTTTACATAAGAATTATTTGTTTTAAATTTCATAAACAAATATTGATATTTGTGGCCAAAGCATCAATTCCGGGAAGTGAGACCTATGGGAGGTACCATAAATAATGGACCGATTTCCATGAATTTTAGTAGCCATGGTCCCACTACCAGTTATCTGTGCTAAATTTCATCAAATTATCTTTAAAATTGCGAGCTGTACTTTGATTACAAGTTTGGGTCCAGCCAGCCGTCCAATCAGATGTAAATTAAATAATAACAGTTATAGTTTTTTTACTGGTTTAAGCAAATGAAAGTACTTAATGATTGTTTAAATTACACTATGCAACAAAATTAACACTTGTCCTGCATTTAAAAAAGTATAACGCATATGACATTTGTGGGTCAATTTTGCCCAATTTAAAATATTCAAATATTTTAAACTAAATGTACAAATTGCTTAAGTTTTTTTAAAAACGCTTTGTCAAAAGGTCTACAAAAATAAGAATTTAAATTGTAGTTGTAATTCTTAACAATAATCGTACAAAATTTAAAAATAGCAGTGCATTTAAAAAAATAATGAGCAAATTTAACTCTTTGGGAAATTTTGACCCATTAATACAGGATAAGGGTTAAACTTTTATCGCGTTTTTTGATGATGTATTTTAATCTTTTTTAAGTGCGTGGAGGACTGTCCTCGAGTTATAAAAACTGTAATAATTTGGTCATTTGTAATATTAGATGTTCAAAATTTTGCACCGATATACGTTATGATTAAAAAACTCAATTTTGAAATTTTTGCAGATAGGTTATTTGGTCTTTAAGATGACTATATACGGCACACAACAATTGTAAAGAGCATAAAAATACTTTTACGCTCCAGATTTTTCACAAACTCCCAACAAAAAATTCAATCAATCGCTATGAAACACAAATGATGAAGCGAGAACACAATATGGAGTTTTTTAAATTTTCTCTGATGCTACTAGTACAATCGCAAAGTTATATATGTGTTGGTGCCCACCGCTGGTCTAAAGCCACTATTTCTATGCTTCACATACAGCAGCACAAACATATAACACTCTTTCCACCTAAGGCGGTGAAGGGTATTAAAAAAACGGCATATTTTTTTACCCAATATTGGAAATTTTGGGTATATTTGATTTGGACTCTACTTCTCAAATTATGGCTGATCTTAGGACAATTTAACACTTTGTGGACTTAAAAATTCGAGCTAACTTTTCAAATCCCTTTAGGAGTTTTGGTCTACTTATAGCCTACTTTCTCTTACATTCGGTCTCGTTTGAAAGTAAAGGAGTGTCAAGACAAAAATGACGCAACGGTGAATGCGTGTCCGGTTATGAGAGTTTTCACCGTATACAGAACTTATGTATGTTGAAAAATAAATTTACTTTTAGTTCCATTCAAAAAATCAAGGACTTATTGACCACGGCTCCTCGTTAATATAAAATAAAATAGTATTATCAATAAATGAATAATTTTCAAAACGAAAAACAATTGCTTTAGTAAACTTTGGTCAGTGAACCTATTTATCTGCTCGTAACTAATATATTAAGCTAAACTCAAATGATTATGTAGAAAACAATGAACCTAATCTGATGAGCGGCAGTGTAGGGTTTTTATTGAATATTTTTTTAAGTATTTTCTTTTAAATATATTTATGTATATAAAAAACTTACAACTATTTTTTTGTTTTAATTTAATATTATTTGTAATATATTTTTATGTATATAAAAAAACAAGAATGGTAGAATAGTGTTTTCTTTTTCAATTTAATTTAGGCTGTAACTTTTTTTTTTTGTTTTAAATAATTTTTTTTTTTAGTATATATTTAGTTTCAGTTTTAGAGAACTTTTATTTTACTTTTTTTTTCAAAATTTTAACCTTTAAACTATTTTCAAAATTATTTTGTTAAACTTAAAATTAGACTAAACTCTTGTTTGTTAGATTTATTATTAGTTTAAAATGTTAACAATTATTGTTAACATTGTTATAAGTATTTATAAATAATGTTTTTGTTTTTCTTTTTTTTTATAATTTATAGTTAATGTAAAGTTATGTTGTATTTTTTATAATTAATTTCTAGTATTAAGACAAAATTTATTTTCTTTCCTTTTTAATTAATTTAAATTACAATTGTTTTTTTTTAATTTGTTTTGAAACTTTAAATTTTTATTTAAGATTTGTTTTTTTTTTTATAATTATATAAAATTGTGTTGTTTCTTTTACTTAATTGTACTAAATTTAATATAAATCGCTTTCCTCTTAATTTATTTTAATTTTGTAGATAATTGCATTTTCATCTTTTAAATATTTGATTTTTTTTAACTTTTTTACATTAATTTATTTTTAATTTCTTTTTTTGCATTGAATTTTGTTTTTTATTTCAATTAAATTAAATTAAAATTTTGTTTCTTTTTTTTTAATACGTTTTTGTATTTTAGAATTAAGTGGACATAATATGTATAATTTTGTTTTAATTTTTTTGTATCTTTATATAAAGGGATTTTGTTCTTGCTTTTTGTTAATAACATCTTTTTTTGTCTTAATTTTAAGTATTTACAATTTTTCTATAAAATTTGAAAATTCATAAAAATTAAAGCAAACTTAATGTATGAACTTGTTTTTAAACTATACTTTATGTATTGTTAGAACTTTTATGAATACAGCAGAGAAAATTTAAAAAAGATTTGTAAGAAAATACAAGTTATTAAAGTGCTAGGAAATTTTCGTCTGATCTTTTAGAGATCAATTCCGAGGGCATTACAATCGTTTTAATTTATTAGAGTACTTTAAGAAACACAAATTGTAATCGCAATGATGTTTGTCCATAGTATGAAAAGATACGAAACCTTTCGCAAACGTTTGAAGAATTTAAAGTAATGTAATGTTTTTATATAAAAATATTATTATACAGCAAAATATTCGATAAAAATATTTAATCAAAATATTTTTTTACAAAAAAAAAAAAAAAAAATATAAAAATATGTTTCTATATAAAACTTTTCGACACAAATATTTTTCTGTGAAAATTTTCGATAAAAATATTTTTCTATAGAAAATTTTCGATAAAAATATTATTCTATAGAAAAATTTTCGATAAAAATACTTTTCTATAGAAAAATTTTCGATACAATTATTTTCCATAGAAAAATGTTCGATAAAAAAAATTTGTCTATTGTAAAATTTTTGATAAAAATATTTTTCTATTGAAAAATTTTCGATAAAAATATTTTTGATAAAAATATTTTCATAAAGAAAAAATTTTCGAAAAAAAATTTTTTTCTATAGAAAAATTTTCGATAAAAATATTTTTCTATAGAAAAATCCTCGATAAAAATATTTTCCTAAAGAAAATATTTGATTAAAATATTTTTCTACAGAAAAATTTTCGATAAAAATAATTTTCTATAGAAAAAATTTTCGGTAAAAATATTTTCGATAAAAATATTTTTCTATTGAAAATTTTTTGATAAAAATATTTCTCTACAGAAAAATTTTCGAAAAAAATATTTTTCTATAGAAAACTCTTTCATAAAAATATTTTTCTATAGAAAACTCTTTCATAAAAATATTTTTCTATAGAAAAAAATAATTTTTTATAAAAAAATATTTTTCTATAGAAACATTTTTGTATTATAGAAAAATTTTCGATAAAAATAATTTCTTAAAGAAAATTTTTAATAAAAATATTTTTCTACAGAAAAATTTTCGATAAAAATATTTTCTATGGAAAAATTTTGGATAAAAATATTTTTCTACATAGAATTATTTTCTATAGAATATTTTTCTACAGAAAAATGTTCGATAAAAATATTTTCTATGGAAAAATTTTGGATAAAAATATTTTTCTACATAAAAATATTTTCTATAGAAAAATTTTCGATGAAAATATTTTTCTAAAGAAAAATTTTCGGTAAAAATATTTTTCTATAAAAAAAATTTTCGATAAAAATATTTTTTCCGAGAAAAATTTTCGATAAAAAATATTTTTCTGTTGAAAAATTTTATATATAATTTTTCGATAAAAAAATTATTGTATAGAAAAATTTTTGATTTTTTATAAAAAATATTTTTATCCAAAATTTTTTATTAAAATTTTTTCTAGAATTGATAAAAAAAAATTATAGAAAATATTTTTTCGAAAATTTTTCTAAAAAAAAAAAAAAATTGTTATCAAAAATTTGTTATTGAACATTTTTCTATAAAAAATTATTTATCGAACATTTTTCTATAACAATTTTTTTATCAAAAATTTTTGAAAGAAACATTTTCGATACAAATATTTTTTTGTAGAAAAATTTTCGATAAAATTTTTTTTATAGAAATCTTTTCAATAGAAACATTTTCAATAAAAATATTTTTTATAGAAATATTTTTGATAAAAAAAATTTTTATAGAAAAATTTTCGATAGAAACATTTTCGATACAAAAATATTTTTAATACAAATATTATATATATATTTTCGATAAAAATTCTTTTATATAAAACTTTTCAATAGAAACATTTTCAATAAAAAAATTTTTTTATAGAAAAATTTTCTATAAAATTTTATTCTATAGAAAAGTTTTCGATAAATTAAAAGTATAAAACACGAAACTCTTTCTACAATGTTTTTGTTCCGTTTTCTTTAGTTCATCTTAAAAAAATATCAAATAAATCAGCAAACATTTGCGAAACGTTTTTGTTCTGAGTCTCTCGGTTTTGCTCCCTTGGTTTTTCTTTCTAGCTGAGTAAGTTTAAAAAACGTTCGTGTTTCGTTCGTATACAAATAAAAACAAATCATTTGAAATATATTATCAAATTCAAATGTTTTGTTTCGTTGGTTTTCAACGTGAACACGCTATTGGCCTGAATTGGTTTATCTGGATACCACAGCTTATGCCACAGTACATATTTTGCACGAGCGATTTGAAGGCATGATCATAGCATGAGTAGGTGATGTAAACTGGACACCGAATCATGTGAATTTGACTCTGTTAGACTTTTTCGAGTGGGCTTTTCTTAAGTGAAAATTTTTTAATTTCAAAAACGCTCCATCCAGAGAAGTCTAGTTATGTTCACACAAAATGACATCAACGGTTCGTTTTTCTTCTTTCTCTTGGTATCCTTAACACCCAGTGGAGCATAGCGCCTCCCTATGTCTTTCAATCTAATACAAATTTTGTTTTATTTAAATTTGAATGGTCCTTTTCTATCTTATATCTTAATTTTGTGGATATTCGCCATTCCCCTGCCATCATTCTACATTCAAAATTGAAGACAAATTACACAGGGGAATGAAAAAATGATCCATAATTGGTTAAATGTTAAGATATTTATAAAAAAAGCTTTAATAACGAAAAGTACGTCGAAATTAGCCCCAGAATCAACCACATACGAAATTAATTCCACTTTGAAAATAATGGTTTCATACTGTTTCGTTTTTTTTTTTTTTTTTGTTTAACTTTTTCTGAAGAAGCCGAATATGGAATTTATTCTACTTTTAAACTGAATGAGTTCTGTGACAAGGCTGTTAGAAGTAGTTTTGTTTTCTGAAGAAACAAAGTACATAATTTATTTCACTTCAGAAATAAATTAAGTTCTTAGTTTTCTAACATCATTTTCTTACAAATTTTATAATTCTAAATCGTTGTGAAGAATATTCATACAATTTTTAAATCTTTCAAACTTAATTATTTTATAAAAAATTTTCTTTTTGTGTGTGTGTGTGTTGTGTGTTTCTCATTAAATATTTATATATTTTCATTTACATTATTAAGTTTTAGAGTTTCTTTATACAAAATATATAATTTACATTTTTAGATTCATTTTAACAAACAACAAAATATTATTTAAAATAAAAAATGAAAAAAAAAAAAAATAAAATGAGTAAAAATTTCAGTTGGACAACAGGCAAAAGGATTTAGAAATTTTATGAAGAGTAAATATGAAAGTTTTCACTTGATTTCTTGATATGGACTGAGGAGAAGCCTTGATTGGAAGTCCAAAACAAATAACGGAAGCATAAAAGTTGTTGTTTTTCTATATATAAGATATCTAATCTGGTTGGCATATTTTCTGTAAATATCTATTAAATTTATGATTTTTTAGTATTTGGCAAACAAAAAGACTATTGGGGGTTTAGTTTGGGGGGAGGAAAAGAAGCACATTTTTATCAATAAAACAATAATTAGTTTTTCTGAATATCACAGAAATGAAAATTAAAAAAATAATATATAAAAATATAAGAATTATCGAAAAAAAAGCGGAAACCATGCTCTTAATTTAATGCACATGATGTGTGTATTGGATTATGTAAAAAATCTAAACAAAAAAATTACTAATAAAATAAATTAAAACATAAAAGATCTAATAAAAAATTTATATAAATACAATTTTTAAATATTTATATAGATTTTTCATTGTGTGTGTGATATCATCATAATTATCTATGTATGTGTTCTAGTTTTAAGTAATTGCAGCTGTCAAGTAATAGAGATCCATTAGGGTCTGTACATTGATGGGTAGACATGATAAACGATCATGGGTATTCGAGTCTAATGCCAACCACGATAGAGCATTATAACCCTCAAGTACATAACGTAAAACATCGGCTGTCAAGATTGAGTCCAAGGGATGATCCGTTGCCGACGAATGGGCATTTGTTGAGTTGAGTATGTCATCGGTGGTTTGTATGTTCGGCACGTGTATGTGTAGAGCGGTTTTCAAAAATACAGGACACACATCTTCCAGATGTGGACAGGCTGACCAAAACCAGGCTGGCATACGACCCGTGGGGGCAGTAGAGACCATATAGCCGACAGCAAGAGGTTGTTGATTTATTTGGCCGACCTACAGGAGAAATAAACTATAAGTTAATGACTTTGTACAAGAAAAAGAAATAAGAAAGTGCAGGATGGGCAAACTTGTGGTTAGGAAGTAAGTTGTCTAATAAATGACGAAATGAAATTGAGCTGCCTACTTTAAAATTTTTCAAAAATGAGTAAGAAAACGCATTCATAGTGAATTCTCTGCGCTACCAAACTATAATATTAAGATAAGTATTATTGTAAAATGTTGTTCAAAATTTTGTGAAAATATCGGACCAAAGACTATATAATATAAAGATGTTGCATACATTGATTTGCCGTATGGTCCGCTTTTCCTCAGAAACAATTCAGAAACAACTAATGGAGATAATTATCCAATGAGAGAAAGCTAAGGCACACACACGTGCTCATGAAATTTATGTGTTTTTCATTGTTCTTTATCCACTTTAATTTCACTTTTGACACAAAATAAATGTCAGGAGTAAATAAATATATTTATATCATAGATTCTTTGATCGGACGTTTGCCGATATGATAGAGTTGGGCATTTGCCCGATTCCATTAATAACTCCCATATTTTTGCTTTACATTGGTATCAATAAACAAATTTGTTTTAATCCAATTTACCTCCTTATCTCAAATTTGCTCACCCTTAATAAGAGATGAAAGGATTCACCCTTTCCAGACACCTGAGAAGATGTCGTTAGGTTAGAAAGCTATCTAAAGATAGCTAAAGCGCTTCTTGGAAGCAGTCAATTCAACATTTTTAAAGTAATATTGAAAATTCTCGCTTACAGTTTCGAATGCTTACTTTCACAACAAGTTAAGTATCCCTTTAAATCTTTGTCTTTTAAAAAATAATAAACATTTGAACTTACCTCTTCAATATCTTGATGCTGAGTTGAATTGAAATTATTACCACCCACACTTTGCCAACTTCGATTGTCTTCTATACGATCCGGACTATTGTGGTTAGACATGCCACGACCTTTAAAAACAAAAGATACACACAAATTTAATTAAAATAAAATATAGAGACAAAAAACTTATTGAAAGGTTATTCATTTGGTTTTTCCACAACTTAAAGACTTCGAAATTCTTAGACTCCGATGTACTTAAAACACTCGAAATATTTAAATTATATTCTCTAAAAAAAAAACACTCACCTGTACCGCCACCATTATCCCATTGTCCTAATAAATCATCCATCAGATCAGCGTCTTTAAAGACATCATTTTCATCTTCATCGTTGCCGAAATTGATAAAATCTTCGTCAAGATCAACTTGTGTTTCATTTTGGAATTGACGGGTAAATGACTAAAAAAAAATCAGATTCCAGCATAAGAATAAAGCCAAATTAAATCAATTAAATCACATGAGAAACCGACTTACCAAACATACAGCACTTGTGGGAAATACTAATATATGGGTACAAGTAACATCCTGGGGTGTTGAGAGTGGATTTTGTATAGATATCTGTGAGAAACGTTCATCGGGAGTAAATTGATCGGGCATAACACGCAGCTTGGCATCTGGTTCTAGAGTTACCAAACAAGCACTTAGTATTGTGGGTGGATACATTAGTTGGCATTGTTTGCACATGTCCTTTAGTTGTTTGGTGGCCTTTTGTAGATTCGATTTTCCCAACAAGTATGACCAAGATTTGAGCTCATTGTGGCCGATGCGACCAATACGACCCACCACTAGACGCCATGTTTGCGTAGTCTGAGAAATAAGACCCAAAATGTAGTCCATCAATTTGTTAAGGCCTATTCTTCGAGCTGGTGCTCGTCTTCTTCTCGTGCGATTTGGTACATCAATGTTAATGCACACTTTCTCCAACATCTCACCGCGATCGTCGGTAACGGTTGCCAATAGCCAAGATTGATCTTCACTTAGACAATAATTGCAATACATAACAGAGTATTTTTGATCGTTTGGATTACCACGCATACCACCCCATGCGGCTCGAGAGAAATCGGTTTTATCATTTTTCTCATGCATGGGTGCGAGGATATAAGGGGGTGTATACATTTTGTAGGGTCTTCGATTTTTCTCATCTTTGGTCTTAAGGAAAGCTTCCACATTGGCTGCTGTGCCAAAACCGGTAAGACTCTTCACAGCCTGAGCATGCACCATATGGCGCTTGCATTGCGAGAAAATGTTTAATGCCAAACACTTGATTTCATCTGAAAAACGTTTCCTATTCCGAGAACGCCCTACTTCGAGTATTGATTCCAAGGAAATGATCTGTATGTTTATATGAGATCTAACGGAGTCTGGTATTGCCTTCAGGAGTTCTGAATACAATCTCAGCAGAGCTATACACGCAAGTCGTTCCAGTTCGGGTGAGTCAGAGCCATAAGTAAATGGTTCAACTACATAAAGTACTATAGCCGTAGGATTGACTTCTTCTAAGCATTCGGCAACGCCAAGAGGATCTCCCAATATAAGAGGCTTAACATCTGTTTTATCGGTACTTGGTTTATTTTCATTTACATTTAATTGTTGAGCCTCAGTACCGGATTGGGTAGAATGCTGCGAGTGATCTCCGCCACTATGATCCATGCTGGTAGGATGTTCTGCACCCATATTACCACGTTGCTCATTATTCTCCTGGCCGGGGTTGGAACCACCATTACCACCCGATGCCGCTGTCGAGGATGCAGATGAATTACCATTCGCCGAGTTTCTGTTATTACTATCTAAAGGATTGAGTAGAGTCTTGTCGTTTGGTACTCGATTGAGGTAAGGAGCCAGTTGATGTTGGAAGGCATATGCATAAAGGCGTAATTTTTCAGCAAGAGCGGTATCATCTAAAGAGCGCAACCAATTGTCTATGGTCGTGGTGAATGGCTTTTCCGTAGGCGGTCTTTGTTGTACAGTTAACAACCCATTCCAGCCACAGATAGGTGTGTGTTTGCCCAATTTACACATTTCATAAGTTGTACTCAATTCTTTGAAATAGGTTTTTGTTTTACTCAAGACATAATCATTGTCAGGCGCCATCACTAAGTAAACTACATCTCTGGCATATGAATAGGGTTCGAGTAGGAATTTATCCCAATAGTGTATTGCTAGTGGAGCAACCGAAATCCAGTCTTTATCGTGGCCCACTATAACCGAGGGTATGGGTTGTGGCTCGCATTGTCCTGAAGCTCGGCCAGCGAGACGATGAAATTGCCGCCATGTTAATGGTCCACTTACAATGTAAGTAGCGTCTTTGGCCCCGGCAGCGTTTCGAGATTTAGAATGGAATGCATTTTGTAGCATAGGTTGTACGGATTTCATGGTTGAAACAATGTCTTTGTTGCTGCGTGAAAAACCCACCGAAATATAAGGCCATTTGTGAACATTTATGCGCCCCGTTAAAGCCAAAGCCAACTGGGTGTTGCCAGATTGCTTGCGGTGAGTAGAGAACGGCACGATTTGTTGTTCCATAATATCCATGCGAGAACTGTCAAAAGCTAATCGAGCTTGCTCCAATGCCAAGGCTATGATATCATTGGCATCAATATACTCTAGAACATTGGCAATAGCAGCAATTGACTGTGGTTTCTGCGACTTTTTCGCCAATCTTCGACGATGTCGCTGCAAAGAACGATGAATAGCACTACTCGACGTTTGTATAATGGAACACTGTTCCATCAGTAAATCGAATATAGAAAACGACACTTGCTCCACAGCCTTGTCAATAACACCGTTGGTGTTGTTATTGTTGTTAATGGCCTTCGATGTGAGCGTTGTTATTAGAGTTAAGAGGGAATGTTTTTTGTGTCGTCCCGGGTCTTCTGCAATACCAGTTATTTCCATTTCATCTTCGTAGAATAGACCCGCCTTACAGGCTAAACGTCGATTGATGACGGCACTGAAACCACAAGTGCACTCAACAGCATCATCGTCCACATAGCCGGTGATATATTGCTGTGCATTATTGGCTGGTGTTGTTGTAGACGGTGTTGTAGAAGAGCTGGAGCCTGCTCCAGCTAACGAGGCAGGTGAATCTAAGGAATTCGATATGCCTCCGCCCAAACTTCCTCCCAATCCCACCGAACCAAAGGCACTTAGGGCACGTAATGCATTTGACGTTGCCAAAGATGAAGACGACGTAGGATTAAAGGTTGTTCCTGGAAGCGGCACATAAACACCCGAATCCGAGCCACGTATATTACCAAAATGCTGATTATCTGCATTACAAACACATACCGTACTGCTGTCGAAGTTGTGATCGCGAAAAACATTCAAAGCTGTATCATACAGCAGAATATTAACGATAACAGAACTCACTTCCGGCAGTTCTTGGATAATCGAGTTATTATTGCTGTTACTGTTGCCACTGACACCACCGCCGCCAGCGTAATAGCCCAGGCTAGAGGAACCACGATTACCACCTGGTACACTAGGTGGTCCTCCAATGGTTTGCATGTGATTGTTTACACTTTGTGGTGTGTGAGGTGGCTCTTGCGAATGATACGGTCTATTGAGATATGCTGGAGTTGATGAAGCTGTGGATAAGGCAGGACTGGAGACGGCAACTTCATATGGCGGTGGCGGATGTATGGGTGTTTGTCTTTGTTGCTGCTGTTGTTGCATCATGGGACTCGTATGGGGGAACGGCACATGGGTGGCTGGCGAAATGGGTGACATACCAGTACGTTGCATTAGTTGCTGCATTGTAGGTGGGGTATTGGTGAGAGCGGCCTGCGGACAATTGAGCTGGTTCAGCAATAAACTACCACCGCCACCACCACCACTATTCAGAGGTGTTGGTACAGTATTGTGCATAGGTGACGAGGACATAGGGCCTAGTGGTGTACGAGGTTGTTGAAGAGGAGTTCGAGGAGCTGCTGACAATAGTTCATGCAACTGCTGATGTTGTTGCTGCTGCTGTTGTTGTTGCTGCTGCTGTTGTTGCTGCTGATGATGATGCTGTTGCTGCAACTGTTGCTGCTGCTGCAATTGCTGCTGCTGCTGTTGTTGTTGGTGGGTATTTCTTGGTTGTTGCCAGGAGGGTTTGTATCGACAATTGGGCGGTACAACCAAAGGTGGCATTGTTAAACTGGGCAAATTTGTTAGCGGTGCATATTTTGAAGAACCCACAAATTTAGCCTGTTGAGGAGGTCGAAATACATATGACCAATCCTCAATAGGTTCCTCCACAGGACTGCCCAATTCTATGGAATACTCCTGCTTAATCTTAAGCATTCCACTAATACCCAAACCGGTATCTAAGGTCTGTCCCATAAGGGCCGATGAAGTCATTACACTTAAATCGGTCATTTGGATATCCATTTGACAAGGACTTGAGTTCGGATGATGCTGTTCGTGTGAGGGGGGTGTAGGAAACATTTTCGTTAAATCTTCGGCTTGTATGGTATTTGCACCACCTACACTTCCGACTCCAGTCAGACCCGACAAGCTACCACCACTACTGTTCAAAGACGTAATTCCCCCGGAAGATGCATTGGTGCTGTTGCAGTTTTGTAGAGCCACCATAACAGCAGCATTGGCTGCCGTACTTGTATTTCCGGGAACACCGCCAGCTGAACCTACTAATGCGGCATTTGTGGTACGTTTCAGCTCATCAATTGTGTTGGTAGTGATAGCACAACCGTTAGATGGATTATTAGAATCTGGAGGCGTGTGAATCTGAACACTGCCACATTCATCATTTGATGATGTCTCAAATAATTGCTCCAAATCATTGGGTGAAGGATTAAGGCCTTCCACGGTAAACAGATTACCCCCAATACCACTCTTGGAATCCTTACACGGGGAAGTTGATGAAGCTCCCATTGTTGACATGACTTCCGTTTTTATGTCAAGTTCTTCAAAGAAATTTCCCGTGGCTGCAGCATTTTGGCCACCACCACCCATCATGCTACCACTTAAAGTGTTTTCAGTTTTACAATCGATTTGATTATTTCCCATTGTATTGCCAGCGGCAATACCCACCAGACCTGTACCCATATTGATTGAATTATCATGACCTGCATTAACGGAATGTGAAGCTGAAGGATCTATTGATAATAATTGGGCTCCGTACACTGAACGTGGTGAAGGCATTCGAGGTTTTGTGTGCGTATGACCTTCATAGAGCTTTTTTGTGCACATTACTCGACATTGTTTTGAGATTTCGTTGGGTTTAAAACGTTTAACAGGATGATTTGCCCTATAAATTTACAAATTTTATATTAAAAAAATAAATTTTGATAAGATTTGAAGGAAAAGCCTAAAACGCTTAGCGTTATGTAATATAATGATATGATTAAGGAACTAACTATAATTCTTTTATGTAATTCCTATTTAGTTTATAAACTAAATCATTATATATACATTTAATCTAAGAACCCAAGATGATATAAACTAGAGATTCTTTATAGAAAATATCCCTTTAAAAGTTCTAAATTTTTGTGAATTTTTTTGATATTGAAATTCAAAAACAAACTTACCAAGCGTCCTGTACTGTAAAATCATAGAGTACATCCAGTTTGAGGCAATCTTCATTGGCGAAAGTATCAATATCTTTAACATTGATTTTTGGCGGTTTGTATAAATTCAAAAAATCTTGCATTGCATTTGTGGCGGACGTCAGTGAGGATTCATTTCGGTTTAAATTGTTGTTGGGCAATACCGAACTGTTCATAATGAAATTGGGATTGTTGTTATTGTTGCTGTTTGTGGATTCTAATTTATTATCAATGGAATTGCTAGCTGTACAACTACCAGTATTATTTTCTGTCATATGGAGAGCAGCATTGTTGAGGGGAGTTAAAGATGCAGGTTGTAAATCAAATTTCTTAACAGTTATGGAGCCACATTGTTGTTGTTGCTGTTGCTGCTGCTGCTGTTGTTGTTGTTGCGGTGTAGGCGTACAACGACCAACACTTGATGGCGGAGGTACACTACCGGGACCCAAATTACCGCTACCGCCAATGCTATTGTGCGTACCTTCCACGGAGGGTGGTGGTTCCACACTTGGCGCTGGATGAACATATGGTGATGCAGTTATACTTTTGTTATCGTGCTGATCCGTTGGAGTAGGAGCTGGAGTATTTTTATCCAATAAATGATCTATTGGCGTGGGAGGCTGTTGCAAATTCGATACTGACGTGGGAGCACGAGGACTCATTGATAAATGCTAAAAATATTAAAAGAAAGGCATTGAAAAATTTTGTTTGAAATAAATTGAAGTTATCAAGTAAACTTCTAACTAGAGTTTATATCGTTGGTCTCATGTAGAAAGGGCCTAACTCACACTTTTTTCAAAACTGATTTTGTTTAGTGATTCCAATGCATTTAACGCAAATACACCTCCTCACAAAAATTTAAGGCAATTTTATCCAAATTAGCGGTTATTTAAGTAATTTTTCTAAAAATCTCTAAAATATTCCTAAAAAAAAAATATATTTTTTCAATAAAAAACTGTAATTATTTACCTAAAGTTTTCTTATATAAAACTTTCCATAATAAACTTTCGATATCGAGATATTTCTTATATAAAAAATTTGTCGTCAAAATATTTCAGATAGAAAACTTTTTATATTAAACTTTTCTATAGAAAAATTTCAAGCTTTTCCTATAGATAACTTTAATGTTCAAAGCTTTCTAAAAACCGTTTATATTTAAAATTCATATAAAAAACCTTCGATGTCGAAAGGATTCCTATAATAAACATTTTATATCGAAAGATTTCTTATATAAAACTTTCCTATAAAAAACTTTCAATATCAAAGCATTTCTATAGGTAAGTTTTGATATAAAAAGCTTTCAACTAAAAAATATTTCATATCGAAAGCTTTCAGAAAAAAGATTTTCTATATAAAACTTTCGATGTCGAAAGGTTTCCTATAATAAACATTTGATATTGGAAGATTTTCTATAAAAAACTTTCGGTATTAAAAGATTTCTTATATAAAACTTTTGTCGTCAAAATATTTCGGATTGAAAATCTTTTATATCAACAGATTTCTAAAGGTTACTTTTAATATCGAAAGCTTTCTTCTAAAAACATTCCATATCAAGAGCTTACCAATATAAAAATGTCAATATTTAAAGATTTCCTATATATAAATCTTTCGAGCTTTCCAATATAAAAATGTCAATACCTAAAGATTTCTTATATAAATCTTTCGATTTCGAAATGCTTTCTAATAATAAACTTTCTATATGGAAAGACTTTAAATATCGAAAGATTTCATATAGAAAACTTTCCCAGTCAAACATTCAACATCGAAAGCTTTCCTATAGAAACAAAATCAAAAGATTTCATATAGAAAACTTTAAAAATCGAATGCTCTTGTAGAAAGCATTCGCTATCGAAAGCTTTTCTATAGGAAACATTCGCTATATAAAGCCTTCCTTAATATATTTTTTTTTAACACTACAGAAAAAATCCCTAAGATACATGAGAATGCAAAAAATACAATGAGAATGCAAAAAAGTTGAACTTACTTGATCTGGTGGTGGTACTGATGTTGGCTGAGATAATGCTGAATTTGGATGGGGAGATGCTGCCGGTGTGCCTGGTGAGCCCACCGATGGTATTGGCATACAATCAATTAATGAATTGCGGGAATAACTTGATATACCACCCTGTAAAGGTGTACCATGACCAGGCGTTTGTCCAGAAGACGGTGTTTGTGATGAAGTCAATGATCTGTAAATTATAATTTTATAAACATTTTATGATTTAATATTTCGCCTTCACTTTCAAGAGTATAAAAATGGTATAAAGTATCAAAATATACACAAGGTTTTTTTAAAAACATTAAAGTTGTTTTTAGAGATTATTCAGTGCTGGTGAAGAATATATGTATATAAATAGTAGATATTATAAACTTCTTTTGAAAAATGCTCTAACTACCAGAAAATGTAAAAATTTTAACCACATCCACTTAATATAAGAAATTATAAATTAGCAAAAACAATGTAAAACGTTGAATTAAATGTAGTAGAATCATGCTTACTAACATTCCATAACCTCTAAATGTTGAAACCAAATTTTTTTATAACCTAAAAAAATCAAAGCTTTTAATTCAAATAAAGAAAATGCAAGCAAAGGATAAAAACACTACTCAACACCAACAATAATTATTAAGTTAAACTATTTTTTATGTGGCATGGTCCCCTAAGTCCAAAAACATCAGAAATTTAAAATTAAAAAATTTGATTCTTTTTTTTTTGCAAATTTGGAATTTTTGAAAAGGCTGTGATTTACAGTTTTGGAGTTATTCACATCACAAAATTTTTATTTTTTGTGTTTTTATTAAAAATTAAGTGAAAACACCTAATTTTAGCATAAAAACTTTTAGAGGCCTTTTATTAAATAAAAAACAAAAACAAGCCCGATCAACAATTTAGCGCAATGATCGGATAATGGGTAGTTGGAGTTTTAGACCAATTTTTAAAAATTGGGCCAAAGTTGAGCGCCATTGTATGTAAAACCTGTTGGTACGTATAAATTTCGCGAATATAAACCTATCGAAAAGATTTTTACAAGTTCGAAAACTACTTAAGAAAGAAAAATATGCTTACTGTTCTACGCCATCTAAAATAGTTTAAGAGATATTTAACGGAATGTCGATTACAATTATTTAAATCTAAGCCTCTATCTATATACTTCAAAATTTCGAGATTTTAGTAGATTTATATAATTTCCGTCTGAGGACCTGATATGGAAGCTAGGATCAATTGTAGATCGATTCTTACCGAATTTTGGTTATCGGTTTATATTTAAAAAATATTTATCTGTGCAAAGTTTTACTAATAGTCTTTAGATTTATAAGCGTTTTTGTGCTTTTCTGGGTACACACTGATTTCGGTTTCCAACAAATCTATTCCAGGAAGGCAAATTTCATTAACATATCTTTGAAGTTACAGCCTGTACTTTGGTAACAAGCTTACATGGATACACATTGTATCGTTAAATCAACTCAAGGAGCGATTCTGAGTCGATCGGTATGCTAAAAGGTGGGTCTCAGACCAATGTTTCTAAATTTTCTTAAAAATTTTAAAGCATACGACGAGTCCTCGTCTGAACACATTCTCCAAATTTCCGGAATCCCTCCATGCCACTTGTTCAGCCATTCTTCTTAACATGATATTCTTATCTAGCAAAGTCTTCTGCCTATATCTAATTATATTACAACATGTTCTTGTGGTTTTCTCGCTGATCCACTCCCATAAAAGGGAGTGTATACCGGAAACAACTAATGGAATCTTCAGTGAGAGAAAGCTAAGGCAAACACACGTGCTCATGAAATGTATGTTTGTTTGTGCGTTTATGTATTATTCCACTTTAATTTTACTTTTGGCAGAAAAAAATGTATAGAGTGCAATATCTTAATATTATAAAGTCTTTAATTTAAGTTTATACTTTGTTAATTTAATGGAGCTGATGGTATAACTGTAGCGCCGTAGGGGCAGCCTAGCTATCGACATACATTGTCACCTAACTGTTTTCAGTTATGGCCAAGTTCGCTGTTTACAAAAAAATAAAGGCAATGTGGACCGACTGTTACGAAATTTCTCATATAATTTATTTAATGCTTTCATAAACTTACATTTCAGTTAATGTGTAAGCAATATGGTGACTTTCATACCGCTCAAATAAATTTTGAACGTAGGTCTTATATGGTGGCAAAAACACAGTAGCACATTTTTTAACTCCATAATCTTGAACCAATTAAGACCCTGAAAATCTGAAAATGGTAT
Source organism: Stomorhina lunata (assembly GCA_933228675.1). Lineage (NCBI taxonomy): Eukaryota > Metazoa > Arthropoda > Insecta > Diptera > Rhiniidae > Stomorhina > Stomorhina lunata. The sequence goes on along the minus strand of OW121742.1, from coordinate 46,878,272 downwards.
AAGAAACTAGCTAAGGTTTTCTTCATTCATGTTTGAAGTTTTCGACTGGGGGATATATCTCTTGAGCTATTCGAAATAATGTTTTTTTCTTTTTTTTCATGTTTGAAGTTTTCAACTGGGGGAGGGTATTTTAATGGAATTTTCAAAAAAAAAAAAAATCAAATAGACATGTAACGATTCTTAGTCTATCTATATCTCTTGAGCTATTCGAAATAATGTTTTTTCTTTCAAGTTTTCAGCTCTTAATTAAAAATTAACTAAAAATTTTGCCTTCAGATAAAATCTAAAAACAACCTAATTAAGAGGTAAAAATTTGCTAAAGAAAGAAAAACAATATTTTGAACAGTTTACGAGATATAGACTTAAGAAACATGTTTTTTTTTTAATAGTCCAAACCTCAGCTTATAATTCAAAACACACATAGGGTTTTTCTTCTTTCATCACAAGCTTTCAGATTTAGGGGGTCTTAATTGGTTCAAGATTTTAGTGCTGCACTGTGTAATCAAATGTGTTCTTTATTGTTAGTAAAAATCTTTGTTAATAAAATCACCATTTACACATGAATTTTCAGGAATAGATATACAAGATTTACTCTATTTATAATATTCAGTTTTATAATCATGCAATAAAAAGTATAGATTTTTTCCATCTTCAATTTTTTTTACAAATTTTGAATCATATAAAAATGGCTTTAAGTCGACTTAAAGATAATTTTGTTTACGATAAAATCAAGGGATAATCCTTGAAAAAAACGTCAAAATTTAAAAAATAAAAAAAAAAACAATTTAAAGAAATTTAAATTACGACCATTTTTATAATCGGGAGACCAGCCATACGAATAAAATATATACATATATTTAAAAGTAACGCATGTTAAATCTTGTTAAGTAGTTTAATGCAACCAAAAAAATTTTATGTACATAAGTAAATTTAAACTTGTTTTAAAACTTAAACTTAAAAAAACTTCCGAAACCCTTATATACTAAGATATATTAAAATTCTAATAAATATTTTACAAAAGAAGAAAAGGAACTAAATTTTCTACTTTTTGATATGTAAAAATTGATGTTCTGCTTTTGGTGTGAAGTGAATTTGAAAACGAGAATTACTATTTAAGTATATTTTAGCATATTTTTATAGCATAAACGTACTCACAACGTTTTTAGCATAAACGTACTCACAATGCACAGTGGTTTGAAACAAAAAAAAAGTGGTAAAAAAACTGTATCTTCTAAACTGTTTTCACAGGTACAACTTCACGGAAAATTCCGTTAAGGTCGTCCTAAAACGGTTGTAGGACCACAAAACATTAATGACATGCGTGAACTAATAATGCAAGATCATCATGTGATATATGAAAAAGTGGCAGCATGGCTTATTTCAATGCAATATATTTTTCATGAACACAAATGATTAAACAATTCGACCGTGGTGTTTAAAAAGTTATGAATAAAATCGTGACATCATGGTTATATCGTTGGTCTCATTTAGAAAGGCCCTAACTCACACTTTTTTCGAAAATTATTTTTTTTTTTCTGATTCCAATGCATTTAACGCAAATACAGCTCCTCACAAAAATGTTAGGCAATGTTATCAAAATTACCGTTTTTTAAGTAATTTTTTAAAAAGCCCTAATTTATTTATAAAAAAAATATACTTTTTAAAAGCCCTATCTCGCCATTGCATCAACAAATAATGTAAAACTTTCGAATCTTTAAGCTTTCGGTTGGATTAATTATGATTTCTTATATTAAACTTATGTCGACAACATTTTTCGGATAGAAAACTTTCAATATTAAAAGCTTTCCTATAGGTAACTTTTAATATCTAAAACTTTTTACTAAAACATCTAAAGTTTTCTTGTATAAAACTTTCGATGTCGAAAGGTCCTATAATAAACTTTCGATATCGAAAGATTTATTTTCCTTTCAAAATATTTCAGATAGAAAACATTTTATATAAAACTTTCCTATAGAAAACTTTCAATGTCAAAAGCTTTTCCTATCCATAACTTTAAAATCTAAAGTTTTCCAAAAAACATTTTATACTAAAAATTCCTATATAAAACATTAGATGCCGAAAGGATCCATATAATAAACATTCGATATCAAAAGATTTCTTACCTATATAAAACTTTCAATATCAAAGCTTTCCTATATGTAACTTTTGATATAAAAAACTTTCAACTAAAAACACTTCATATTCAAAGATTTCCAAAAAAGATTTACTTTATAAAACTTTCGATTTCAAAAGGTTTCCTTTAATAAACTTTTGATATTGAAAGATTTTCTATAGAAAACATTCGATATCAAAAAAAATCTTTATAAACTTTTGTCGTCAAAATATTTCGGATTGAAAATCTTTTATATCAACAGATTTCCTAAAGGTTACTTTTAATATCCAAAGCTTCTACTAAAATCAATTTATATCAAGAGCTTTCCAACATAAAAATGACAATATCTAAAGATTTCCTATATAAATCTTTCGATTTCGAAATGTTTACTAATAATAAACTTTTGATATGAAAAGCTTTTCTATAGAAAACTTTTAATTTCCTTCATAAAACTTTAAATATCGAAAAATTTTATATAGATAACAATACAAGAACAACTTTTAATATTGAAAGCTTTCCTATAGAAACAATAACGAAAGCTTTTCTATCATGCAAAATTCCGTTCGGAATCAAAAACATTCCGTAACTGAATTCCGATCGAAATGGTTTTAGGTTCTATATATTCCGAAAAATTTTAAATTTCCAAAAACATTATAAGACACGATTTTTCAATTGAAATCAGTTACTCTTGTCTTCGTTTCAAAAAAAAAAAAAAAAAACGCTGATTAATTGAAGAAATTATTAAAATATTGAATAAACAAAAAACAAAAACATACAAATTCAATTCCACTTTAAAAACAGAAAGTGTTTTCATTCCGAAAAAATTAAATTTTACTTTTTCTATAGAAGCAAAATACGGAATTCATTCCACTTTCGAACGGAATTGAGTTCTGTGACATGGACGATAGAAAGCTTTTAATATCGAAAGATCTCTTGTAGAAAGCATTCGCTATCGAAAACTTTTTTATAAGAAACATTCGCAATGTAAAGCTTTCCTTAATATAATTTGTTTTGATCACTACAGAAAAAAGCCCTATCTTAATTTAGTTTTTCGTATGTTTAAAATTTAAAAAAAAGTTTTGAGATCCAAATTCGTCCTTTATTTAAATTATAAACCTGTATTTAAAAAAACCTAAAATTTCGTCAAATCAGTTTTTACCTTCTCCTGTAAAGTTTTAAATATGCGAGTTAGAGCTTTTCTACATGAGACCAAAGATATATTTTTAAGCCAGAAAAGAAGCAGCAGTTGAAGATATGGGCAAAGCAAATGTTAGCCTGTTTCTACGGCGGAATGGGTTATGTGGCCACTGCTTATGTCTGAGCAACTTAAAACTGTCAATATTTTTATATTTTTTAATTTTGTCAGTTCCCAATACATTTAAATAGTAACCCTCGCAATATGTTATAGTTATTTATTAAATTTTAGCTATTTGGCGATTTGTAGGCGAGATATTTAATTTTTGGTGAATATTATATTATAATACACATGTTGTTGATGTTTTCAAGACCCATTAACTCAGTTTAGTAAATAAATTTTATTTGCATTTGCAACGATTTATTATTATATATTTTTCAAACAAATTATACAATCAAATGTGAAATTAGTTGAGTTGAAAATAATGTATGTACTTGAGAGAAGGGAAGAGGGTTTTAAGTTTAATATACAATGGTGAAAAATTACAGAACGATTTGACTGATATTTGAATTGATTGATTGATTGATGTGACTGTTTTTTTTTTATATATTGATCTGACCAGAACACATGTTGAGGAAATACAATAGAAGTAGAAGATTTAAATAAGAGACAACACAAACCTTGGTTTTGTTTGGGTGTCTGAAGCAGAAGTATAAGAAGAAGTGCTAGCGGAAGAACTTTGATAAAATGTTGCTGAATAACAAGCGGCAGGATTATTGGATTTATTTGAAGAAGTAGTAGAATTGGTAGTGAATTGAAGGGAGAAGGAATTCTTAGAATTTGTACTACTACTACTATTGTTATTTAGCCCGAAAGTAGTAGAAGAAGAATTGGTATTTGCTCTTGTTGCACATAACGACGACGATGATGATGACGATGATGAAGATACAGCGGCATTCACAAAGCGTGCAGTGTTGCCATGTAAAACATCATCAACATCCTCCTCATGGTGATGATGAAGATTGTTTAAATCCAAATGACGTTTGTGAAATAGACTTCTGGGTAAACGCAATGAATTGCTTGTTTTTGAATTTTCACTCTGATTTGGTGTTATCTGGGGTGTAGAGGGTCTTGGGTAATAATGATGATGCTGATGTTGTATAGTGCCAATAGTCGAATTATTGCTGTAATGCTGTTGTTGTTGTGGTTGCTGTGTTTGAAGATTTTGATGCATATTAGGCGAACCAAATGTATGAGTAGTTTTAGTTAAAGCCAATGCCATGGAACTATTACTGCCCAAACGCATGGCTACCGCTGCTGTCAAAGACGATGTTGGACTTAAGACTATTGAAGGTCCCGCAGAAAGAGCTAATGACGTTGACGAGGAGCAAGTTGTTACTGTTCCAGTTAAGGCTGATTTTGAGCTAAATTGAAAACTGAAAATTGTTTTGTATTTGTTCTCATTTCAACACCAAAAGTTTTTAAATTTTTTTTTACGTTTCCTGTTATGTATGTATGGTAGGTAAGTTTTACAACCTCTTTTAAAACAAAATATTCAAATATTCAAGAATTTAGCATGTAAAGCATTTTAATTTTTAATTAAAAAGGTTTTGAATTTAGTTTTTAAAACTACTATTAGAACTATTAGAGTGAGTATTACATAAAAAATAGAAGATTTCAACAAAAAAGAAAGAAACATTTGTGACATGCATTTTAGATTGAATTGAAAAACTTAAACAACTTTAAAGAAACAGGGAGAATCAGTTTTATTCTGAATTTATTTTCGCATGCCTTAATAAAAAGAAAAAATATTTAAAGTTTATTTGTATTTAAACTAAGAAAAAAACAGAAAAAAACGATAAGCTACTACATGATCGGAAAAGATTTTTTAATTGATATAAATTTGATTGAAACATAAATATTTTAAAACTTTGAATATTTTTAGAAAATACACTGCGGGCAAATCTGAGGTTAGGAAGTAAATTGAAAGCTTTCGATATTGAACTTTTTTAATTAAAAGCTTTTCATATCAAAAGTTACCTATAGGAAAGCTTTTGATATTGAAAATTTTCTATAGGAACATTTTATAAAAGAAATCTTTGAATATCGAATGCTTATTATCAAATCCTTTCAACAAAATCTTTTCAAAGTTTTATATAGGAATTTTTAATATAAACAGTTTTTTAGAAAGCTTTTGATATTAAAGTTATCTATAGGAAAAGCTTTTAATATTGAAATTTTTCTATAGAAAAGTTTTATATCAAAAGTTTTCTATCTGAAATATTTTGACGACAAATATTTTATATAAGTAATCTTTCGATGTCGAAAGCTTATTATAGAAAACATTTCGACATCGAAAGTTTTATATAAGAAAACTTTAGTTAAATAATGACAGTTTTTTATTGGAAAACTTTCGATATGGAATGTTTTTAGTAGAAAGCTTCAGATATTAAAAGTTACCTATAGGAAAGATTTTGATATTGAAAGTTTTCTATTCGAAAAATGTTGTCGACGAAAGTTTTTGTGGCCACATTTGACTAATGTTTAAATCAATCACCTTTAGTTTTAGCAAGAGGGCGCCACAAGCCATAATAAAATATAAAATAAAATGGATGATTTGTTGCAAAATGTGATTCAAAATTTTGTGAAAAGAGCTAACATCTTCTAACGTGATAGAGTTAAACATTTGCTGGAAGTTTTATTCTATTATTCATTTTCATATTTCTACTTTGTATGACTCCTACTACGGATGATACGAAAACAGAAATAGTGCCCTTCGCTGCATTAAAATCAATAAAACTGAATTTGTTAAAAAAAAGTGTGTTTTTAAACCAATTTACTTCTAACCTCGAATTTGCACAACCTTTTAAACTAAAAAAAATTCCTACTGTCTTAAATATTTATGTTTCAATCAAAATAAAAAAAAAAGTACATGTGTTTCCTTAAAGAAAAAGCTAAATACATTAAAGGCAAGAAGAGGATATAATAAAAAATCTGACTTACTTTGTGCATATACAAGGAGCTTTTTGTGTAGGATCTACAAAGCCCCAAATTTGTTGCTGCTGTTGCTTTTGAGATAAGCTGGTAGTATTTGGTTTAATGTCCACACTATTTGAAACATTATCCGTTTGATCCATTCCCTCCGGACAGGACATGGCATTATCATTACTGTTAATGCCTGCCCCCGTCGCTGTTGTCGTCGTTGACGACGACATATTTGAGGAAGTCACATTAGAGGTGGATGTGTTGGTGGTGGTGGTTGTGTGGGAGGAGGATGTTGTAGACAAAGAAGAATTGGAGGAGAGTATTGTGCCATTTAAATTATGCTGTACATGCAAAACATTTGTGACACAATCTTGCCAGGCTCTTTCGGGCATTTCACAGGCAGCCTGTGGCGGAGCATGAATGTTGGTAGTATTGCAGGTGAAATGTCGCGTTTGTGTGTCATAATACGGTTGAACTTTTGTACGATCGATCTTTAAACGTTCGACCATATGAGCCAACGAAGATTTTGTTCCATTTATAGTTGGTGCCGCCGTTGCAGAGGGTAATTTGTTATTGGAGAAATTTTCCATTAACGGCTTTCTTGTGTCATTTATATTGTTATTGTGAATGTTGTTGTTGGTGTTGTTAGTGTTGTTGTTATTGCCAACAACAACACCACCACCAGTAGTAGACTGATTGGCAGAGGAAAGTGCTGCTAAGGCAGCGGCTTCTGCTGATGAAGATGTACCAAGTGGACATTTTTGTGATGCAGCAGCTTCCATTTCTTCCATATCATCCAAATCAGTGACTAGTACATAAATTGAAGGATGATACATTTTATGACCGCCTGAAATGTTAAGTGTTAAAATTAATTAGTTTTTTGTTATTGTTATATTAAGAGTAGAAAACAAACAACAAAAGGGGAAAACAAACAAATCATACCTGCTATAACTTCCACAACCGGTGGCACATCACTGTTCTCTTTATTGCACAATGGGAAAAATGAGGACCAGTCATCAAGTATTTTCTCAGCCATGGGATCATTTGTTTTATAACTATTGCCCGTAAGTGTGGCGGCCATACCAAATGGCGCCAATATCACTTTACGTGGTTTTGGATTAATGCTATTACTGCTGCTGTTGCTGGAGTTGTTGTTATTGTTTTCACTTTTAATATTTTCCTGTTTAATATTATCGGCATTCGGTGAATTTGGTGATGTTTGTTGTTGTTGTTGATCCGGTGAATTTGCATTAGAGGCGGCGGCTGCAAAAGCAGCGGCAGCTTCGGTTAAATGTTCTTTGGTTAATGGACGCACTGCTGGATGTTCTCTCAAGTCAATAGATGCACATACAGTATCACCATGTACAAAGAATGTAAATGAGAATGACAAATGTTGAGAGCTGAAACAAAAGTCGATGAAGAAAGTAATTAACAAATTATTTTTTTGAATTTTAAATTTTAAACGAAATTTTTTTGTTTTTCATACAAATTTTTTAATTTCACTAAAAAGTTTTACTCATGTGTATTGCACTAGTATCAAAATTTTTTATAATTGTAAAAAACAGTAGCCCAGTTCACAATGTGTCGCAAATAGTCTAGCATCGTAGCATTAGCAAATCAATATAGGAAATATTTTCTTTGCTCTTTTGATAGGATTTTGTTTCATTTGCTATACTGATTTGCAAATCATCATCAAAAGGAGTATCCCTAATTATAGACAGATCAAAAAGCACGTGTTATACCTAATTTGCGAGACAAAATAAATCCGAATTATATTGTCTATACAAAATACCAACATTAAGTGAGTTTATCATCTAACAGAATTAAACAGGCAACAAATTTTTTGTTTTATTTTCCATCATTTATTGAAGTTTTGAAATTGAAAAATATTGGGTTGGAACAAAGACTCGATAGGCCCATAAAAAAGAGAGTAAACCGCTTTTACTCTAATTCGGAAAGACGATTATCCAATAAGAGAAAGCTAAGGCACAGGCACGTGCTTGTGAAATATATTTATGTATGTGAGTTTTTGTGTTTTTCATTGATCCTTATCAATCAATTACACTGTGCTCGATTTTGTCTCGAGTACGTTGAATTCATTGTTGCTAACCTTTTTTTTAGGTTAGCTCCAGTTAAAAAAAAATGGAGGACGCTGTGCAATAAATATGTGCGTAACTCGTAAACAGTTTATTTTCTTGAACAAAGTAAAAATATCGAAATTCGGCAACAAAATGATCTTTTAGGAACACTAATTATTTTTTTAAATCACAAAAATTTTAATTTTCAAAATTTGTTTTTGCAATTTTCCTGCTCGCATTATAAAAATAATTAGTGTTTCTGAAAGATAATATTGTTGCCGAGTTTCGATTTTTTTACCTAGTTCAAAAAAATAAGTTGTTTTGTTACTTGATCGTATCAAACACAACCAGAATTGGAAATGATGCAACAAGTCACTTCCAACGCTTGAAAGACATGGAAATGATTCAGATACACGGAAATTGGGTGTCGAACGAGTTGAAGACGAGAGATGTTGAACGGCGTTTGTTTACTTGAGAAACGGCTGCTTGCAATGTCAAAGACGGAAGGGATTTCTGCATATTATTCTGACTGGGGACGAAAAATAGGTTCATTGCGATAATCCCAAGCACAGAAAATCATGGGGAGCCACGCTTCAACATCGTCGGCCAAAAAAATATTCACGATCGTGTTCAAACACATTTAAGCGTTTTAGTCGAGCATTAAATGGCCGCTTTAAAACGAAATACATAATAGAGTGATTTTAAATGATTGGCCCCATGTTGCGAAAGTGGTAAAGACCTACTTGAAAGCGTTGAAATTGGAAGTCCTACTTAACCCGCTGTATTCTCTAGACGTCGCTCCCTCGGACTATCATTTGTTTTGATCAGTGGCACACGGCCTGGCTGACAAGCTCTTTCAGTCTTATGAAAAAGTTAAAAATTAGATCAAAACGTGGATTGCTCCAAAATATGACGAGTTTTTTCAATGCGGGATGGGAGAAAGTATTGGCCAGCGGTGGACAATACTTTGAATCATAAATGGTTACACATTTATTACAATAAAGCCTTAAATTTCGGAATAAAATCGGTACCTTTTACACCTAGAAGGAATTTCAGTAACATTTAAATCCGGTTTGAATCAGATAAAAAAAATAAAAACCGAAAACGCGTCGAGGAAAGGTTTCCCCACCAACATTTTTTTGGTTTCATCAAAAAACTATTTATTACAATAATAAATATTTGTAATAAATTGGGATCTTAGTGCAATACACTACAGTAAAACTTTTTAATCATATGTATGATGTCCCAAAATTTTTGAAAAACCCTTTTTGAAAATTTTAAATTTGATATCAAATTTTCACAATTTTGGTCGTTTTTCTCAATTTTGAAAGAAAATCTATTTTTTTTAATTATCTTTATTTCTTTAAAAAAAATTGTATATTTAATTAACTACTTAGAACTGTTACAAGTTGAACGATGAAACAATTAACAACTTCACAATTATTTCACAGAGAACTTGCTTTTTATTATAGGATTCATTTGCGACAAACTCAGTTAAATTTCTTAATAACTGAGTCCAGATTTCAAAAATAATCCAAAGTAAAATAAAAAATACTACAAATTTCAAAAGTCAATATAGAAAACTTGAATTCCTATTTCGAATTGGAAAAATAAACTTATAACAATTATGAAAATTTGTTACAAGTTGAACGATGAATAAATTTTTAACTTCACAATTTATTCACAGAGAACTTGGACTTTAATATGGGATTTTATTTTTTCAATTCAGTTTTTTTACAACAGATTTGATCATGAAATAATAATAACAAGGAAGTTTCATTCTCTCTCTTCAAAATTATTTTGAAGTATATTGGGTTTTTGAAGTTTGATATATGAAAACAAATGAAAGAAAAATGTTGCCACATTAAGAAAACGGGTACGAAATACATTGGGAAAAATTATCAAAAATGTATAATTTTGAAGTTAAACATATAATGAAGACATTCAATATTAAAGAAATAAATTTGTATGATTGAATGATTGTTTATTGAACATTTGTAGTAAATATTTATAAGTTTTTTATACAAAAATTTTGTCATCATACAATATTAGAAAAGTGGGATTGTCGGCAAAAATATGGTAGCACAAACTTTCACTATCCTAACAAACGTCAGAAAGTTATCATGGCGACAAAAAGAGAGAATGGAACAACCTTCAGTATTATTAAGTCATGGATTTGATTATGAAAATATAATCCACATTTCAATTAATATAATAATAATAAAGAATTCAATGACATATTTTTTTTGTAATGACAAACTCTTACTAACCTTCTTCCAAAAATTCGTCCATTTGAAGTGCAAGGTTGGACAAACCATTTGCCAAAACGTACAATATCTTTAGTAAGCACAAATCTAAAGTAAAAAAATTAAGTAAATGGGATATTTTAAAAATGTTTAATTTGAAAATTAGTTGAATTACCTTTCAATAAGATTATGAAGTGCTTTGAAAAGTAATGAACGGCATTCATAGGTAAGACCTCTTTCCCAAGTGCCATTCCACATCATTTGATTGCCTAAAAAAAGATAAGATAAAAATTGGGTAAATAACATTAACAATTCATTTAAAATCGAACAATTTTTACTACATGATCTTAAAACTGTGAATAAAACATCCAAATAAAATGAATAGACTTAAAACAAAATAATTGTTAGCAAATAAAGAGTTTATATTTGGCTTTGCCGAATCTCTTACACCTAGGGCAAAAGAAGGTGAGTTACAGTTTCTTTTTTTCACCCTCGACGTTATGACAATTTCTACAGTAGTCGTTGCTTTAAGGATTGAGTCTCCTAGCATGTAATCAAAGACTCTAGAATATAAAGATGTTTCAAATCCATTGATTTGCCGCATGGTCCATTTGAAAAGTCCCAGAAAAAAGAGAGTATGTTGCTTTTACTCTAATTCGCAAAAAAGGACGGAGTTTTGAGACGATTATGGAGATACAAACCGAATAGCTGCGAAAGGTCAAGTGCATATCAGAACTGCTTCGAGGATTGGAAAAAACGCTGGCACAAGTTATACTTTGAATCGGAAAATATAGAAATTAAACAGACTTCGATGATCGGAGATGACGATGACCATCAATAATACGTTCTAAAGTTTTAAGAAGAAAGTAACGGAGACTGATTGGTCTACTAGAGCAATGTAATGAATTCCGCATCCCATATACCTTCGACAATGTCAATTGGAGCAATCTATAGAGAATTTTAGAAAAACGTTACATGCCGACAAAAATTCTGAACTTAATTCGGACAATGTAGGTGGATTTTAAATGTCGGGTCCTACACAAGTAAATTGTCTTAACCGTTCAAAGGTGCTACTGGAGTAAGACAAGGATGTATTTTGTCACCTATACTTTTTATCCTCGTCATTTACAACATAATGCGCACGGCTATGAATGGTAGACACGGTATCCAATGGACACCCTTTAAACAACTCGAGAACTTGTAATACGCTGATGACTTATGTCTTCTAAGCCAAAGCTCAGGTCACCTTCAAGAAAACACTAACGCTATCACTGTTGAATTTCGGCCAGCTGGGCTGAAAATCAATATTTTCAAGACAAAGATTTTGCCTGGAGGCTATGGCGAAAACCCGTCGACACACATCAATGTGAATAACGGGGTTATTGGATCTGCAGGTACATTTAATTATGTTGGCATCTTGTAAATACCAAATCTATAAAAGGTGGAGCCAACGGGGATATTGAATAGCGTATTAATAAGGAAAAATCAACATTCGACATTCTGCGAGCTATTTGGAAATCTCGGCAAATATCAACAACAACTATGTTACGAATATACAACTCGAATGTCAAGTCCATCTTGTATGTATGGTTGGTTGCGCATATTGCCATCGATAAGCTCCTACAAACTTTGCAAACATATGCTTGCGGCAAGTCCTTAATATATGGTGACCGAATCGCATAAGAAATGAAGATCTACTAAACGCGACAAACCAAATACCTGTTTATGTTGAGGTATGTCTTCGGAAATAGTGGTGGATGGGCCACACGCTTCGATGGTCAAATACCAACATTGCTCGAGCTTCAAGAGTTTCGTTGGAATCCACAGGAGGCGACCGTCGTGTTGGAGCCCCTGCGAGAAGGTCAATTGATGCGGAGTTGCAATCACCAAACTATTCATGGAATGACGTATGCCTAACATCTCGCAATAGAGTTCAATTTAAAAGGATGGTTGAGGCCCTATGCTCCACTGGAGTCAAGGATAACAGAAGAAGAGGAAGGAGATTGGTCTAAAGTCCTTCTGTTAAGTGTGGCTAGCTTTATCAGCTTTAGGGATAAGAACTACCTCACAACTGGTCCATGATTCAGGTATATGAGATAACCTAAGATAACTCATGAACATAGATCTCAATATATCCCTTATTCTTTTTGACTGTGCGGTTTAAAAATAAATCGTCAATTTTATAGAAAAATATCAAAATGGCAACACTTTTGTCTACGTATGTATGTAGGCGAAAATGTTTTTGCTGATAAAATGATGACATGTAGCGGCGCATTGCCTTTGTTTACACATAAGAAAGAGAACAACTAGTGACGGCATAATGGCTCAGCGAAAAAAACCTAACAAAAATTTGTTATGGAATTTTCTTAAGTATGTATGTAAGTATATAAATATGTTGGTATTGTACCTGAGTATGTAATAATGTATTTTAATTTAAGAGTTTTTGCAAAAACAATTTCGATTTTGCCTTAACATTTCATAAGTGTATTAGAAGAGAGATACAATTTGCATCTCATTTTAACAAAATCAAGTAAACTAATACATAGAGGTTTGTATGTTCGTACATATATATATGTATGTATATTAGGGTGCACCTTATTTTACGAAAGTGCGAAATTGAACCGTAATTAGTTTGCATGTCTGTTTTGGGTTTATAAAAATTAATATAGGTATTTGCTTATTTTGAACAAAATTTGGTAATAAGTTCTTAATATTTTGTCACATTCCTATAGAAACTGAAAAAAATCCAAATTCCGACTATTGACCCCGAGGAAGGAAGGGTTAAATTTTTCCAACATTAAAAACAAATGCCATGTACATTCTATATAGTCTGAAGAAAAATATTCACTATTACTTTTATTGATGTTAAATATTGGTACAATTTAACAAGCAAAATTATACGATTTCAAATCTCAAGCATGTCGAAACGGTTAATGATATCGACCTAATTTTTTGTATTTTACTTTCCCATTTGTTTGTTTTACGATATTGAAAAGCAAATTTATTATTTATAATCTTTGTTGAACAAAATTTTCAAAAAATTAAAAAATTATTTTTGAAACCGGCCTAAGAATAAAGTATAATTCTAAAATTTTTCGTCCCACTTTAGATTTTGCTAAGATTTTAGTCGTATATACTACTCTTAGTTGCGGAATACATGGCGTACCTTATATGGTTAAGGTTATACAAAGTTGGACTTCTCAGGTATTTTTGTAAAAAAATTGACAATGTTTATGTATCAATAACTTCTGAACGCGTTGTTATATATAAATTTTATGGTTGGATTTTATGGCTGGACCCCCATGTACCAGCCAGACGGACGGACTGATATCGCTAAATAGACTCAGAAAGTGATTCTAAGCCTATTGGTATACTAAAAGGTGTATGCGTTACATACATCAGCACAACTTATAATACCCTTTCCACCTATTGTGGTGAAGGGTATAAAAAACAGGTTTCTTTTTATTTCCTATTCCCGAAACATAAATAGTACCCCTCCCAAAACAGTGTAAATCAAAATTAAATAAACATCTAAATAACAATCTATTAAGAAATTTTTAATTAACATCCAAAATGTTCGATTCGAACCTTTTATCATACATCTAACAACTATTTTGCTTTGTCAATAAAAATATTGAAAAGCCCAATTTATTTAATAGTAAAAATAACAAGAAATACGAATAGGGGGCAATAATTAATAATAATAGTATAGAAAATAACAAAAAAAAAACATAAATAAAAACAAAACGCAAAAACATGAATGATTTACAACAAGGTCATTGAGAGAGAAAAAGATTGAGAGAAAGAGGTGGGAACAGAGTAAACTACAACTAATAAAATATGGGGAAATACAATGACAAAGAGTAATAGATAAAAATTAGAACTATTTAAAACTAAATTAACTGTATAATAAATGAATAAATGCCGTTAGAAATCTGCTTTTAAAAGAGAATATACAAGAAGAATTTAAAATGAGGGTAAAACCTAAATACGTGTAGTCGGTAGGTATATGAACTGAATTCGAAAAAGTGTTAAAACAATTATTATACCCTTCACCACCATAGGTGGTATATATCGGGTGTTTTTTATTGAGGTATAGAACTTTAAGTTGGCATCACTTTTTTAACTGGCGGCCATTTTGTCAGCTGTCAAGAGATTAATATTTAGTTTGGTTTGCCATTTCATCATGAACAGGTTGACAAAAGAACAACGCTTGCAAATCGTGCAAATTTATTTCGAAAAAAATGGTTCAGTTCGCGAAGTTTACCGCAAGCTCCGTCCATTTTATGGTCGACATAATCGTCCATCAGAGCAATTAATTCGGTTAACCATGGATCGTTTTCGCACTGATAATACGCATCCGCAGCAACGTTGAACAGTGCGCACCGAAGAAACAATTGCCGCTGTAGAGCAAAGTGTTGAAGAGGACCCGAATGAATCGATTCGCCATCGTGCACAGCAATTGGAGCATTGTCCATCAACTTTATGGAAGATTTTGCGCAAAGATCTTGGCTTGCGACCTTACAAGATCCAGCTTGTGCAAGAGTTAAAGCCGCGAGACCATGCAATGCGTCGTGATTTTGGTGTATGGGCCGAAAATGAGATTGATCTCGATGCTGATTTTCATCGCAAAATTTTGTTCAGTGATGAGGCTCATATTTGGTTGAATGGCTACGTCAACAAGCAAAATTGCCGCATTTGGAGTGAAGAGAATCCACATGAGACCCTTGAGACGCCATTACATCCACAAAAACTGACTGTTTGTTTGGTGTGCTCTATGGGCTGGTGGAGTCATTGGGCCATACTTCTTCCGAAATGATGCTGGAGAGTCAGTTACCATATATGGAGACCGGTATAGAGCCATGATAACCGACTATTTTGTTCCCCAATTGGATGGCATGAATGTGGATGAGTTGTGGTTCCAACAAGACGGCGCTACATGCCACACAGCGCACGTCACAATTGATTTATTGAAGGAAACATTCGATGAGCGCATAATTTCGCGGAATGGACCTGTCAATTGGCCACCAAGATCGTGCGATTTGACACCACTGGATTATTTTCTTTGGGGATATGTGAAGTCGCTCGTCTACGCCAACAAACCAGAAACGTTAGGGGACTTGGAAGCCAACATTCGTGGCGTTATTGCCAACATACGGCCCCATATGCTCGAAAAAGTAGTTGAAAATTGGACCTGTAGAATTGGCTTTATTCGAGCCAGACGCGGCGGCCACATGCCCGAAATCATATTTAAACATTAATGGCATAAAATTATCCTTCCAATAAAGCCAAATTGATTTTCTTGTGTTTTATTTCAATTCGAAGTTCTATACCTCTAAAAAAAACACCCATTATTATACCAATAGACCTAGAATCACGTCCGTCCGTCTGGCTGGCTGGACCCTCATGTAAACCATGTAATCAAACTACAGGTCGCAATTCTAAAGATAATTTGATGAAATTTGACCATTGACCCAATGGTACCTCCCATACGTCCCAATTCCTGGAATTGATATTTTGGCCACAAAAATCAATATTTTTTCATGAAATTTAAAACATATACTGCTTATGTAAATTACTGTACTAAATTTCGTTGAAATCGGTCCACATTTGACCATAGCTCCCATACAAACTCTTCTGTCAAAACGCACTAAATGAGACAAAAATCAGTAAAAGACTCGCAAATCTTAAGATAATGAGAGTTTTAAGTTTATTTTTTGTATAGGTACATAATTTTTGTAACAACTGTAATCAATTTGTCAAATTTCAAGATAATCGGTCCACATTTGACCCTAGCTCTCATATAAGTCCAAATGACGGAAACAGCTTAAATATATAGGTTTTGAGGAAATCTCACAAAATTTTGCAAATATTTGTCTTTATACAGGAAAAAGGGCATCTTTGACCTTAGTGGTGAAGGGTATCGTATGGTCGGGCTTGACCGACTATAGCACTTTCTTACTTGTTTTTAAGTCAATACCAACTCTCAGGCTAAGATTGAGATATATGATGATGAGTCTGCACAATCCACTTTCATGGAAAAAAGTGGTTTAGTGAATTTCGATGTGAACGTAAAAGCAATGACTACAACATATTTAAATAGTCTTTGGTACAAGCATGAACGCCCAATTGAGGTTTCCACATCCGAAATAATTTAAAAAAAAATATGGTTTTAGCAAATCGGAGATTAGAAGTAAGAGATATTGTTGAAGTTAGTAGGCGTCTTGCATGGCTTAGTGGTTTCAATTTTGAATGATCTCTTGAGTATTATAAATCATTTCACAAGATGGCATCCATATTTGCAATTTAGAACGAATGTTTGGCGGTTGTTCAATCGCCGTAGAGAAGCGTGAATCTACTGCAATAAAACGAAGATTAAACAGAAATCCAAGCAGTGGATTCAACGGCGCCAGAGAAGTCTATACGCATTGAAAAATTGAATGGCGAATATTAGAGTATTTTGTTGAGTCGATTCAAAAAGGAATTAAGAAAAACGACAGCATTTGGTCAATAAGAAAGTTATTTTTCACCTCGATAGTGCAAGGGTGCACACATGTGCAGTCTCAATGAAAAATTCATAAATTGGGCTATGAATTGCTCTTTTATTAGTTATATTTTCCAGATTTAGCTTCAAGTGAATATTTGGGGATGTTGGATTTAGGGGATTTTGGATGTAGGGGATGTTGGATGTAGGGGATGTTGGATACCAAGCAACGGTTCTAATTGGCCTTAAATTGGCAAGCCCAGACTTAACTTGGTTACCATTCATCTCAACTGTGGACTTCGACCACCTCGTGGTATCACCCGGGGAACTACGTTAACACCCGTTAATGTAGTGAGCAAAAATGTGCCGCGAGTTCTATCATAAGAACTACAAAAATGTTGGTAAGGACGTCGATCTAGTAACCCACTCCTGGAAAAAAAATTGTTATGAAAAAGCTTAAATTAGAATGAAAACGGCACCCATCATATGTAAGAAGAGAATCTCCGAAACTTTGATGAAAAGGCCAAGTAGTGGAAAGCCTTTCAAAACTTGGCCTACGAAATTAGAGAAAATACGCACATGATCGAAGCACATAGAATTCTAAAATATGCTCGGCCTTTGACCTTAACAGGTTGTAAATAAAGACCATTTAAGTAAGTAAAGCACATAAGTACTTATAAGTACGTCCGTCGGAAAAGGGTTAATCATAACAAAATTTTGATATGTCTACACATTTTTTTCTCACATCATGCTTTGTACTGAAATTTGACCAATTTTATATAAAACGAGATGCACTTCCTCTCGAGTTCAAATAAGACACAAAATGTGGAATAAAATCGAAAAAAACCTTCATAACTTAAACAGCTGCAAGTATTTAATGGAAACTCCAAAAGAAGAAAAAAATTGAAGCAAACCGTTTATAGAATAACGAAAAGGGGTTTGTTTCTTTTAGAAATAAGAGAAAAATACACAACAATTTAAAAGACAAGGCAAAAAGTAAAATAAAATGTAAAAACATAAGGTAACATCTAAAACACCACCAACAAACAGCCAGACCGACCGACAGACCAAACAAATCTGGCCAGCCACATACATAAAACAAAAACTTCATCATACACCAACCACAAAAACACAATAGTCAGTCGGTTGGATGGATAGATGGACAGACGGAAGGCAAAAAAAAGGCAAATGTGTACCCAAAAGTAAAAAAAAAATACAAAAAACGAAAAGCTAATATTCATTGCAATGCGCAATGAAAATAACACATTTAAGCCGACTATGGCAAAATAAACTCATAATATCCAATAACAGAGCAGCAACGAACGAAGGAGAGCAACAACTGCAACTTAAACTACAAACATTTATTGTGTCGAACCGATAGAAAACTAATCCAACTTCTCAATTTTGTTAACCCATCTGATGACCGTATAAAAAGTTTTAGGCATATAAAGTGATAATGTTTTAAACAAATTTTGAAAAAACTAACTTTGAAACGCCATAAAATCTGAACCAAAGCGAAATTTAAAATTTTGAAAAACTCTAAAAATTGTATGGGCTAGGAGAACGTATATAAATTTCATGAAAATTGGAGATGGTACTTGTTCGAAAATTGTTAATTTCACTCCTACACAGAAAATTGCAACTTTCAAAAGGCGATAACTTCAAAGTTCCACCTACCAGGGACAAACGTTTTTGGGGTTTGAATTTAATTAACATGAAACTACTAGGACATACGTTAAAATATGAACCTAGTTTTATAAAAATCTGATGACCGTATCAAAAGTTATAGGCATATAAGTTTTTAAAAGTGGGTACGTTTTAAAAAAAATCTGAACCAAAGCGAAATTTAAAAATTTTGAAAAACTCTAAAAATTGTATGGGCTTGGATAAGGTATATACAAAACTTCATTCAAATTAGAGATGGTGTGGTTCAGTATGTGTTCGAAAATTGTTGATTTCACTCTTACACAAAAAATTTCAACTTTCGAAAGGCGATAACTCCAAAGTTCCACCTACCAGCGACAAACGCTTTTGGGGTTTGAATACACTAGTGCTTTTATTTGGCATATGAATTTTTTTAACCCCAGACCGTCATAGTGTATTTAAAGTTGCGTTTTTGGAGGTGTACTAAGTTTAGTACAATGGACGCATATGAGAAGCATTAGGTGCACAACTTTGGTAGTCGAAATAACAATTCGACTACCATGCAATAAGCGTATGTATTTGCATGTGTGCCTTAGCATTATCATATTGGATAATCGTCTCCATAAGTTTTTTATGGGACTTTTCAACACGACCATTTGGCAAATCAATGAATTTAAGTATAACATCTTTATATTGAGAAGTCTTTGCTCCAGACGTTGCACCCGCTAACTATCACTTGTTTCAATCAATGGCACACTGACTGGCTGACCTGCACTTCCGGACTTATAAAGAAGTAAAATATTAGATCGATTCGTGGATCGCTTCAATAGATGACCAGTTTATTTGAGAAAGAAGTGGCTAGCGATCGACAATACTTGGAATCATAAATGTATGTATGTAAAACCAATTAATTACAATTAGGGTTTGCAAAAAACCGTGAAAATGAGAAACCGCGGTTTCGGTTTTAAAACACCTAAAACCGGCAGGTTTCGGTTCGGTTTTCGGTTTTTTAAATAAAACTATTTCAGTTCAAATTTGTAGGAAAATTTAGATAACTTCATTAACACATATTATAATTTAATACTAAAATTCAGGAAAATAATTCAGGTTTTTTAAATATGAGGGATTTCTTAAATAAGTCTTGTTTCTTTTGGGGAAACTGCAGAGCCCCTTTAGCGCGAATAAAGAATTTACAATTTCAAAGTCGATAGAATGAAGCAAATCTACCATCGACAGCATTTCTAAACTCTCATGAATACTTTGTTTTAGAAGCCGAAATCTAAGAGTAAACTTTAATCACGATTATGATGCTTTTTAACGCTTGTTTGTAAAATATTATAACGAACTGACGAATTTTTGAAATACCGAACAGTTTTTCTTACAGCCTCTAGGTTCAAATGTATATGGGCAATCGGTTTTAAATGAGTCAAAGTTTCATCGTCGCCGTCTTCAAAATTGATTTTCAGTTACAAATTTGATATTGGCTGCTGCTCCATCTATAGTACATGTTTGTATCAAGTGAAATATTAAACTCCATTAGCCTTTGTTTAATGGTTCCTTGCGTTTGCTTCAAATTACACGCTCCTAAAATACGGCCCAGGTTATAAAATTTACCATGAGAATCGTAAATATACCGTCTTCCCCTTACACCTGTCCATTCGTCCATTGTAAACATCTTTTGCTTATTTCATCCTTCTGCTTCATTAAATAGACAAACTACGTGCAAATTTATGATAAGCTAATGTTATTTCAGAATAATACCAACAAAAAATTATGAAAAATAAATAGCTAAAACCGCGGTTTTTTCTACGGTTTTCGATTTCGGTTTTGAGGCATAAAAAACCGAGGTTCCGGTTTCGGTTAAAACCGAACTGCAAACCCTAATTACAATAAACCCTCGAATTTTGGAAAAAACGGTGGAAGCTAAATTTATTAGAAAAACCTTAAACTTCCAATTAACTGCTAAGATTCGAACAATTTTTAAGAAACACATTTGAATCAGTTTATTTCATAAAATATTTGAACAAGGTTTAAGAAACATGTCTAAAACGACAGGTTTGAAGTATTTATCCTTCTATTTGCATTAGCTAAAAAGGAATGATAACCAACCCGAACATATTCCTCCAACCTGCGTATGAGTGATACAACCTAAAGCTATATTTTTCCCCTATTAAAATTTGTAACTCATACGCTCACTCAATCTATATATATAAAACTCTAACGTGACTGACTGACTGACTGACTGACTGACTCATCATCGCACAGCCCAAACGGCTAAAGCTAGAGAGCTGAAATTTTGACAGCGAGTACCTTTTTCAAAGTATAGATCCACTAAGACGGGATTTTTGGAAATTCGGCCTCTAAGGGGGTAAAAAGGGGTAAAAAAGGGAAAAATTAGTGATGCTGTATCTCCGGAAGTAAACGTCATAGGCCCAAAATTGGAATTGCGTTGTGATCAGCTGCAAAAATAAGCAGACACGTGTTTGGTACTTTTTAGCAGATGGGACAAATAGGGGGTAAAAAGGGTAAAAATAAAATGTTGGTACTTTTTTAAACCCATGTGTATCTTTTGAACCAATCAACGCAGTAACAAAATTCAAAACGGAGCCGGTAAACAAGAAAAAAATATTAGACACGTGTTTGGTACTTTTTTGATTCAGGGTTCAAAAAGGGGGAAAAGCGGGGAAAAAAATTTAGGGTAGGTCCATTTTTCTTTTTCTTTGTATTTGACTTGAACCAATAAAGCTACCAATAAAATTTATAGGGAGGTCGATTGCCCAGTACAAAATATTAAATACGTGTTTGGTACTTTTTTCAATTAAAAGGGTAAAAAAGGGAAAAATCGGTAACATTATATCTCCTTAACCAACAGCGATAGAAGCGAAAATTAAATTGGCTTGAGATTAGCACTAAAAACTAAGGAACACGTGTTCGGTACTTTTTTGAAAATCGGCGCCTAGCGGGCAAAACAGGGTAGAAAAGGGAGAAATTAGTAACATCATATCTCCGAAACCAACATAGACAGAAACAAAGTTGAAATTGGATTTGAATTGCCTGCAAAAATAAAGGGACACGTGTTTGGTACTTTTTTGAAAATGGCACTAATAAGGATAAAAAAGGGTAAAAACTATATTTTGGTACTTTTTTTAACCCATATGTATCTTTTGAACTAATAAACATAGAAACACATTTTATATCGCAACCGATAGATATTAAAAAAAAACTAAATACGTATTTGGTACTTTTGCGATTAATGGGGTACAAAAGGGTAAAAAAAGGGAAAATATTCAAGGATAGGTTTTTTGGTTTTTAGCCATGGATATCTTTAAGGCTAATGAAGCCAGAAGTATAATTTATTGACTGGTCGATGAACATTGAAAAAAATAAACTACGAGTTTGGTACTTTTTTTTAATTTTGGGGGTAAAAATCTGTAAAGTATATCTTCTAAACCAAAAGTGATAGAAACAAAAACTAAATTGGTCTGAGATCGGCACTTAAAACCAAGGGACACGTGTTCGGTACTTTTATGAAATTCAACCTCCTAGAAGGTAAAACAGGGTAGAAAAGGGAAAAATCAGTAACATCATATCTCCGAAACCAATACAGATAGAAACAAAGTTCAAATTGGATTTAAATCGGCTAGAAAAATAAGGGGACACGTGTTTAGTACTTTTTTGAAAATGGCACCAATAAGGATAAAAAAGGGTAAAAACTATATTTTGGTACTTTTTCAACTAATATGTATCTTTTGAACTAATAAACATAATCGCAACAGATAGATATTAAAAAACAATTAAATACGTATTTGGTACTTTTGCGATTAATGGGGTACAAAAGGGTAAAAAAGGGAAAATATTTAAGGGTAGGTTTTTTTGTTTTTAGCTATGGATATCTTTTAGGCTAATGAAGCCAGAAGTATAATTTATTGACTGGTCGATTGACAAAGAAAAAATAAAATACATTTTTGGTACTTTTTTTAATTTTGGGGGTAAAAATATATCTTCTAAATCAAAAGTGATAGAAACAAAAACTAAATTAGTCTGAGATCAGCACTATAAATTAAGGTACACGTGTTCGGTACTTTTTTGAAATTCGACCTTTTAAAGGGTAAAACAGGGTAGAAAAGGGAGAAAGTAGTAACATCATATCTCCGAAACTAACACCGATGCAAACGAAGTTTAAATTGGATTTGAATCGGATAAAAAAATAAATGGTCACATATTTGGTACTATTTCAAAAATGGCACTAATAAGAATAAAAAAGGGTAAAAACTATATTTTGGTACTTTTTTAACCCATATATATCTTTTGAACTAATAAACATAGAAACATAATTTATATCGCAACTGATAGGCATTAAAAACTATTAAATACGTATTTGGTACTTTTGCGATTAATGTGGGACGAAAGGGTAAAAAAAGGGAAAATATTCAAGAGTAGGTTTTTTGCTTTTTAGCTAAGAATATCTTTTCGGCTAATGAAGCCAGAAGCATAATTTATTGGCTGGTAAATTGACACTGAAAAAAGTAAAATAAGTGTCTGGTACTTTTTTAATTTTGGGGTAAAAATCGGTAAAAATATATCTTCTTAGCCAAAAGTGATAGAAACAACAACTAAATCGGTCTAAAATCGGCACTTTAAATTAAGGGTACTTTTTTCTTTAATTCGGCCGTTTTGGGGTTAAAACAGGGAAAAAATGGGAAATATTAGTAACGTCATATCTCCGAAATTCAAAACGATAGGAATAGAGTTGAAATTTGCTTCGGATGGGCTGAAAAAAAACGAGAAACGTATTTGGTACTTTTTTGAATATGGTACTAATAAGGGTAAAAAAGGGCAAAAACTATATTTTGGTACTTTTTTTGAACCCATACGTATCTTTTGAAATAACAAACATAGAGAAACAGTAAACATCAAAATTGATAAGTAACAAAGAATTATTAGACACGTATTTGGTACTTTTACGATAATTGAGGTAAAAAAGATAAAAACTGGGAAATATTCAAGGGTAGGTTTTTAACTAATGAAGCCAGAACTATAATTTACAGACGGGTGGATTCATATTGAAAAAGTAAATTGAAAAAAATTGAAAAAGAAAATGGATAAATTAGTAACATCATATCTCCGAAATTTACATCGTTAGAAACAAAGTTGATTCCTTTTTTTAATTTTTGGAGTAAAAAGGGAGAAAATCGGTAACGTAATATCTCATAAATCAAAAGTGATAGAAACAAAGATTAAATTGGTCTATGATCAGCATTAAAAATTAAAGGACACGGGTTCGGTATTTTTTTTTTTAATTGGCCGCTTATGGTTAAAACAGGCTAGAAAATGAATAAATCATATAATCGGCTAGAAAATGAAAGGGACATGTGTTCTGTACTTTTTTTGGAAATGGCACTAATAAGGGCAAAAAGTGTAAAAACTATATTTTTGTACTTTTTTTAACCCATGCGTATCTTTTGAACTTATAAACATAAAGACTCACTTTATGCCACAATCAATAAGTATTAACAAAATATTAAACATGTGCTTGGTACTTTTACGATAAATGGGGTTCCAAAAGGTGAAAACGGGAAAATATTCATTTAAGCTAATGAAGTCAGAAGTATAAATTAGAGATGTGTCAATCAAAGGAATAAAAAAGGGAAAAATTGATGACATATCTTCTAAACCTAATGGATGGAAACAAACACTAAAATGGTCTAAGATCAGCCCTAAAAATTAAGGGACTTTTCAGTACTTTTTGCAAATTAAACAGTTTTGGGGTTAAAATAGGGTAGAAAATAAAAACTTAAGTAAAGTTATATCTCTAATACTAATATCGACAGAAAAAAAAATTTAAATTGGATTTAGATCGAATAGGAAAATAAAAGTCATGTTTTTAGTAGGTACTTTTCGTAAATGAGCTAAAAATAGGGAATAAAAAGGATAAAAACTAAATTTTGGTACTTTTTTGACCCATATATAATTTTTGAATCAATTATTATAGAAACAAAATTTATACCGCAATCGAAAATAACAAAACCGGGTCAAAAATTTATAGATAGGTTTTTTCCTTTTAAACTGTGTTGTTTAAATCAATAAAATAATAAATAAATCAATAATTTATGGACTGTTCTATTGACATTGTGACAGGTGTTTGGAATTTTTTTTTCAATTAACAAAAATGGAGTTAAGATCAGCAATAAAAATATTAGGACATGTATCCGGATTTTTTTTTTTAATTTGGCTGATCAGGGGTAAACAACGGGTAAAAAAGGAAACTTTTGTAAAATATTCAAAATCAAAAGCGATAAGAACAAGATTTAAATTGGGTTAGCAATCAAAATTGGGTCAGCTACAAAAATAAGGGAGGCGTGTGTAGTACTTTTTTGAAAATGTAGAGGGTAGGTACTTATTTTGTCCTATATGTATCTTAAGAACCTATAAGTATTTAATTTAATTTATAATTGATAAATAAGTGAAAAAGTTATTTTGGTAAATTTTGTAACTTTGTCAATTCAAATGGTGCCGCTAACGAAGTAGCGGGTTATAAAGCTAGTTTTGCATAATTCTCCTTTTGATAATTTCATCATACAAATTGTGAGTGTATGTTGCTTTACTGTTGCTGCTTCCTGTGCAAACGTAAAAACAAACAGAAAGAAAACACACAAAAAAAACAGCCAGCAACAACTCAACGAAAATAACAACAAAAGTAGAAGAACGTTGTTTTTTTTTATTGAATTATCGTATTTTGTGTAGCACGTGTGGTCGTTGGTCGTGCACATGTTGCTGTAAATATCACACATAGAAAATAGGGAGGAGGAAGAGACGAAAAATCAACAATAGAAAGAGAAAATAAATTAGCGGAGAAAACGTTATGTGAGCAAAAAACGAGAGAGAGAGGGTAATGCTAAAGTTATAGGGTTGCCAGATTTCATGATAAAATAACTCCAAGTTTAGAAAATATTTGGGAAAAAGGAAAAAAAAAAACAAAGAAATTAGTACAATGACATCGGCCGAGCGAGGGTCTCTGCTTGTAGTCTTTACTTGCATTAACTCAGGAAGCGCGTTTGTACATCAATTTTTTATTTCCACGCAGAAAAATCTAACAAAAATAATGTGGTACTCTATGACATATTACCAGTATGTGGTGTACCACATTACCTGTACATTTTTATTAAATGCATATTTTGATGAGCTCTACAGATCATATTTTTCGGAAGAGAATTTTAAGAAACGTGTAAAAACAAGATATCTTAGGTATTATAGCTTAGGCCATCGAAATATAAGTCGATTTGTATCTGCATCATGAAGTTATTCTCGATTAAACTTAACAGCTTACGAACCAAATTGTCGTCATTCGTGGAAGGTTTTATCTTTTTTCGAAAGCTCTCAAATACCCGCTATTAGTGAAAGAATGTGCCGAGAGTGTTGATATCCCGGCCATGCTTCCACAAATATTCACGATTCCAAGGTCATGACCTGCATTTGGTGAGACCGGATCGGCGTAGTGTATTATGAGCTGTTAAAACCGACTGAAACCAAACACAAGCTAACGATGGCCTGTAATTGTTACAGTTTTTCAAACGCAATTAATGCGTTTGAGCCATTTAAAAACAAACGGCCGCAATATAAAGAGAAATATGGTAAAGTGATTTTGCAGCATGACAATGCTTGACCCCATGTTGGACAAGTGGCCAAGACATACTTGGAAACGTTGAAATAGAAAGTCCTACCCCAATCTCTAGGCGTTGCTCCCTTGGACTATCACTTGTTTCGATCAATAACACACGGCCTGGCTGACCAACACTTCCCGTCTTGTGAAGAAGTGAAAAATTAGATCGATTCGTAGATCGCTTCAAACGATGACTTTTTTTTCAAAGCAATGTTCGAATTGCCTGAAATATGGAAGAATTAAGTGTAACAATCACAGAGGTCGTTTGAGCCGAGCATTGAGGACAAACGGCCTCAATATAAAGAAGTGAAAAATTAGATCGATTCGTGGATCGCTGTAAACGATGACTAGTATTCGTACGCTGCTCGAAAGACGGAAGAAACAACTGTAACAATAACAGGGGGTCGTTATTGAATGCAATTAATGCGTTTGAGCCGAGCATTGTAAGACAAACGGCCGCAATACAAAGAAAGACATGACCCATGTTCTTAAATTATAAGTCCTACACCCACCCGCAGTGCAACAACCACAGGAGTTCGTTATCGAACGCAGTTAATGCGTTTGACTCGAGCATTGAAAGACAAACTGCTGCAATATAACAAGAGACATGATAAAATAACACTCGACCCCATATTGGAAAAGTGGCCAAGACATATCTTGAACGTTGAAATGGGAAGTCCTACCCCACCCGCAGTATTCTTCAGACGTTGCTTCCTTGGACTATCACTTGTTTAGATCTGGTCTGGCCGACCAACTCTTGCGGTCTTATGAAGTAGTGAAAAATTGGATGAATTCGTAGATCGCTTCAAACGATGGCCAGTTTTTTCGACGTGGGATTCGAACGTTGTCCAAAAGATGGAAGAAATTAGTGGCCAGATATGGACAATACTTTTAATCATAAATGTATAACCAGCTTATTACAATAAATCCTCGAATTTCGGAAAAAAAATTCCGGAAGCAAAGTTGTAACCTATTATGTTTTTAAGCCAAAATTGATTTCCTAAAACAAAATTTAATATCAAAATCAAGCCCTTAATTTGATGTTTTAAGATTTTCTTTCGGATCGAAGTTTCCTGAAGACACATGGACATGTTTTCAATCTTGATATGGCACAACCTACGTTATCGATTATTGAGCAAAAACTTTTGATTGTCTCAAAAATAGAAAAATACAGAATAAAAACTTGTTTTATTTAAAAATAAAGTTTCCAGGCATTGTCGGATGAATAGAAGGCACATCATAGCACCATTGGAATATATTTTTCCACTTTTTTTACAAAAAAAAAAAAAAAAATAGACAGCAACTACAAATTATAGGTTGCTGAAATATCTTGAAAACTAGAGCTAACCTTAAAAACGGTTAGCACCTATGAATTCAGCGTACTCGATTTATCTTTACACACTATGTCTCCCTTTTATCGATAAAAAAAAATTTGACAAAATCGAGCACAGTGTAATTAAGAAGACAACTGAAGTTCTGGTATCAGTTGCCATACGCAATGTCATTTTGACAACAGAATTAAAGTTGAGTTGCAATACACAATCGAGCCATTAGACTTGAATAAGTCAAATTGGCAACCTTGTTTTAAAATCCAAAGAGAGAAAGTGGCGAAAAATGAGAGAGAGTGCAAAAATAAGAGATGTAATTATTAAAATCTCACGTTAAACAATTGCAATGCAGCATTACTCATATTCTGGTTTCTTTTCGAGGCACAATATAGAAAATTTTATAAAGGTTTTATTTTCATGATGATTTTGAATGTTTGGGGGTATAGGTTTTCTGCTACTGCTGCTGTTTTGAATTTGTTTCTCCATATTATTTGTTTCATATTCCCAAGTTGTTTTTTGTGGTATGTGATAACAAAAAAAATGTAGATATAAAGTAGATATAATAGAAAAGATATGTTTTATATATAAAAAAAATGTATTAAAAGCAATGAATACTAGTGGTTTTCTTTTGAATATCAATGCGGTT
Source organism: Stomorhina lunata (assembly GCA_933228675.1). Classification (NCBI taxonomy): domain Eukaryota; kingdom Metazoa; phylum Arthropoda; class Insecta; order Diptera; family Rhiniidae; genus Stomorhina; species Stomorhina lunata. The sequence continues at coordinate 46,849,953 of OW121742.1, read as the reverse complement.
AATGAACTTTAAAGGAAAAATATTATATGTAGTTGCTACGGTTAGAAAGAAAATGTCATTTATAGGTTTTTGATAACAAATTAGTTAAAACTAGCCTTGAGTTAAGGTCCTATTGATTAAATTTTTGACAAATTTCAAACTAATATCAGTTAAAAAATTCTTAAATTTCAACAATCTTGCAAAATAAAAATTTTGTTATAGGTAAGATTCCGATTTCAAAGAAAAATTTTGAGTTCCCTTCCCAAAGATTCTACCAAATGAAGGGTACACAAAGATATAAATTTGTACATTAGTGCATACCGATTACCATGTAACTTTCAAATACAAAAACTAACACAAAAACATTCTGAAACACAATTAATGAATGAGGAATGGAATTCAAACTTAACAAATATTTGAAAATGGTGTCACCCCAAACACATACTAGCACATAGTCGAAAATAAAATACACAATCTAAATAAAATTATGTTAATAATTGTGCAAAAAAAAAACAATATCATAAAATTTTTAAACAAAATATGTAAGAAAAAAATTAAAAATTATAAAAAAAAGTCATGGGATGAACGACATTAAAGAGAGTTTGTACAAATAAATTCTCTTGCATTTTGTCAACTCTCTCTTTCTCTTCCTATGAACTGAAGAAATGAACACTATGTATTTCCAAATATAGCAAGGTTATCTTGTAAATGTGCCTTGAATTATAGTTTAAAAAATGTTCGCATGAAAAGAAAACAATGAAAAGGAAAACAAAATAATATAAAATGACAGCTGTTTTCTTGCAGATGCCCAGTGTTGTCAAGTTTGTTGATTTCTTAAATAGAAGGTAAACCAACAAATACCTTTAAAATATGTCAATTCCTTTTAAATTTGATGATGTAAAAGAGATATCCACGCAATAGCATACTTCTGTGGCCCATTCTACATTTTCATAATTGGAAACACTCAATAAATACAAGTTTCCCCCAAAACCGCCCAAAAATAAAAATTCAGATCCATAGGGAGCTCTCAAACGGGTGTCGTGAAGACACCAGATAGTTATTTTATTACAGCCTGACTGACGACTGAGAAGTCGTACATTCTGCGGTATCTTAACCACTTGGTTGCCTTGTATTAGGTGTACAACTTTATTTTTATCTTTTTTCCGACATTCGAGACTTTATTGTAATAAACTGTGAACCGCCGTGGTATAGCAGGTTAGTCATCAAAATAGCATACCAGAAGTTCCATCCCCGGCCAGACCCGCTTGAAAAATAGAAATTTTCGAAAAAGCGATTCGCCTCATAACTCAGCTAGCCACTGGTTATTAAGTATTAGACTATGTAAAACTTCTCTAACTTCGTTCGGAGCCAGAATAGAATCGGATGCAGATCATTGTCCGAGAGAAGTAACCCTTGCTCAAATTGGAAAGTCGTGGGAATTATGTATGTATTGTAATAAACTGATTATACATTTATGATTCAATACGGACAATACGTCCATCAACGGCTACTACTTTCTCCCACATTTTGGATAGAATACAATTCCCGCGTTGAAAAAGCTGCTCATCCTTTGAAGCGATCAACGAATCGACCCAATTTTTTACTTCTTCATAAGACCGGAAGTGCTGGTCAGCCAGGCCGTGTGTTATTGATCGAAACAAGTGATAGTCCGATGAAACAACGTCTAAAGAATATATCGGGTGAAGTAGAACTTTTAACGTTTCTAGGTATGTCTTGAACACTTCCACAATATGGGGATCAAAACAAGTGATAGTCCAAGAAACAACGCCTAGAGAATACAACGGGTGAAGTACGACTTCGCATTTCAACGTTTCTAAGTATGTCTTCAACACTTTCGCAATATGGGGGTCAAAACAAGTAGTCCGAGGAAACAACGTCTAGAGAATGCAGCGGGTGAAGTTGGACTTCCCATTTTAACGTTTCCATGTATGTTTTGATCACTTTCGCAACATCGGGTCAAGCATTATCATACTGTACATAACTTTATCATATCTCTCTTTCTATTGCGGCCGTTTGTCTTTTAATGCTCGGCTCAAATGCATTAATTGCGTTCGATAACGACCGCCTGTGATTGTTTCGGTCGGTTTAAACAACTCATAATACACTACGCCGAGCTAGTCCCACCAAATACAAAGAATAATCTCAATGTCAAAAATTACCGTTCTTGAAGCGTTGAAACTATACTCGACACGATCTTTAAATAATACCGGCCTCACCATAGGTATTTGAAAGCATTTGATGAGCCTCAGCCGCAGATTTCTTCATATTAAAGCAGAAAAATAAACCTTCCGCAAATTACGAGAATTTGTCTCGAAAACTGACATGTTCAGTCGAGAATAACTTTATGATGCTACAGCCATATATTCCAGAACGACGGAAGCGAAATTGTACACCTAATATATAGACGATATCTCGGCCTGCAGAATACAACTGATTTCCTTCCTCAACAAAGCCTCCCCCACCCCCTTGCTCGACTCAGATCCGTCCCTGTATAGCTTCAGAAACCCATCAGAAGAAATAGGATCTTAAGAGATAATTACAGTTAAGGATTTATCAAAAAAGGAGTATGCGTAGTTCACGTTGTTAGGGAGATTTATCTAGAATGTAAGCATGGCCTATGGTTGATGGAGGGGACCATTCTCCAATAGTGCTTAGGTATTTGCTGAGCTCTTAATTCGATATTCTTTTAGGATGTCATCGGAAAAATCATCCAAACTTTAACATCACACAGTTAAAAGGAGATAGAATTCATCCCTGTGGAGTGTGTCGACATGCCACCTTGAAAACTCTAGCAGCGTCTATAGCTAATGACTCTATAGGCAAGTATTTCCCCATCTTCTATCGACACAGATTTAATATATTTATTAAAGGCATCTTCAGTATCTACTGCAAATTCTCAATACTCAAGAGAACTAGTGAACTTTTCGAACAAATACTGACAACCTTGCAGCTGACTCAAGCATCTGACATATAAGATAACTTTAGGCATCCGCGGTATATCAGAATCAGCCAGAGCGTTAACCTAATCTTGATCAATTTTGAACTCCGCATTATGTATATTCAAGCTCTCAGCTGGGATATAATGGGGTGCAGCTGTTGCTTGGCGTCTCCAGCTACCAGGTAAAAACTGTATCCAATTCCTACTCTAACCTCCTCGTGGTGGAAGGTAAACAACGACTGTGGCATTTTAGGTCGAGGCTAATATAATAGAGAGGGAGTCATCTAAGAGCCATTCCAATGTATTTGATAATTGTACTTGGTAAAAAACGAAAGTGCAGCGTCTGTTCAACATGTTTGTTGCTGCTGCAAGCGAGCGACTGTTTAGGATCGAACGTTTCGCTATACAAATGTGGCTCGTGTCTTTGGACTCATCACCCATCGACTTGCACTTACGATGTTTTAAGTATGGAAAGAAACAACATTGCAGCATACTACACCAAGGGGCAACCATGGGAGAAATTCCCTTTCTGCGGCAGCTGAAACAAGGGTTTTGCAGGTGCCTAATCTATGCAAGGCCCTATGCTCCACTAGGAGTCAAGGATAACAGAAGAAGGAGCTCTCAGATAAAACAAAAAAAAAAACACACAATTAATATGTTATACGATTTTGCATACAAGGATCTGCGTTGGGGTTAACTTAGAGGAAATGAATTTAACTTATAATACAACAATTATTTCTGAATTTTATATCTCCTTTAATTCATCTTGTTTTGTCTTGAAACTTCGTTCAAAGTTAGTAGTAATTGTGTTTTAATTTTTAGTTTCTTTTGAATGTCTACCATATTTTTTTTCCATATTTTTTATTCGCTTCAATATTTAATACATCATCAGGTAAAAAAACAATGCAAAACAGGTTCAATAACCTCAAGTAAAATGCGCTACATGTTGAGATAGGAGAGACGAACGGACGGACTGGCGGACGGACTTGTGGCATACTTAATGGGGAAAAAAGCTTCACATACTATGAAAATAATAATGCGAATATTATTTTATCCTCATTAAAACACATTAAATGCTTTCTGATTTTAGTAAGTAAATTTAAAAAAATATTATATTATAATTTTCAAGGTAATTGCAGGTAGCACAAATTTTATTTGTACAATTTTTTTTTTTTATAAGGCAAGTGGTTTCAATTTTGAATGATCATTTAACACCAGAAAAATGCAAAGTTATAACAGGATGTGCCGAATTTTATATGGGTTATATGGGAGCTATAATAAAATGTGAACCGATTTCAATACCAAATGTTTTAAAGAAATCAGAAATGCTCTTGTCAAATTTTGTTAGGTTAGGGAGGCAGCCGATTATAAGTCAACGTTACTTGCGTGCTAGAAGCGTTCCGTTTGTGGTACCTAAGAGGCTTATTCAATACAATCTGAACCCTTGATAAATGATTATATTTTACGAATATCGATAGTCGCTAGATCGGAAATATCATGCAGATATTTCACTGTCTCATCCTCTTCTATATTCCTGTCGTATATTTTGTGTTATCTCGAATTGAAGAATACTACATAGATCAGGAAGCCTAAAACAAATTTCTTTCCTTAATAGTGCACTGCTGTATGTCACCCAGTTCCTCATGGAATATGTTACCTAAAAATCTAAGTCCCTGTTTTTTTATCATAGGACAGTGGCAGAGAATGTGCTCGACCGTTTCGGACGAATCTCAGTCCGATCATAGTATGCAAATGTCCTGGATTGCTTCATCCCATCTATTTAGCCTAGAATTTAATGCGCAGTAGCCAGTTAGAATACCTATACATTTCCTAAGACTGGTTCTGTTAAGACCCAGCAAGAACTTGGTTTTGCGTATACAGTGGATTTTTGCTTTTTGCACCGCTAAATCGCAGAATTTATGCAAAACTAAAATATTTTCGTAATTGTTTGTGTTATTTTCTGCCCAGTCAATAGCTTTTTCAAAAATCTACACGGCCTGCACTGCTGTAATGTCTGGTTTGGTTACTGCTACTTCCTCGATGTCAGTGTCAGTCTCAGAAATGGCATCGGAAACGACTTCAGCAGAAATTGGAAATTTTGCATAACAAAAGTTCACTCTATTGAGTTGGTATAGTTCACTCTATAGAGTAACTAATAAAATAAACAAAAAGAGAAGAAAATTAAAACAAAAATGTTTTCAAATTCAAGCGATATCCTAACTGTTTCATAAAAAAGTATGTAAAAAAACTATAAAAGGTGCGTCTTTGTCAATTATGTACAAGAAAAACAAAAGTTCACTCTATTGAGTTGGGTACTGTTCACTCTATAAAGTAACTAATGGAAAAAATCGGGAGTTCGTAGTATCAAGTAGTTCATATTACCAAGTGTTCACTCTATTGCGATTGCACTGTATTTAAATCGGGCCATAAGGTCCTAGATATTGTGCAGCCAAGTTATGCCAGTTCTTTGCTATTTTCCCATCGATCCAAGACTTCTTGCCCACGAAGAGGTGACATTTAGGTGGTTCTATTTCTGTCACCTCGAGCGTCAGTTCCTGGCTCGAGCCTTGTCTTGCGACTTGGTCGACAATTTCATTGCCGATGTCACATTGGCCAGGAACCCAGCAAAGTCTTACTGTATGCTTCGCTGACAAACTAATAATAGCTAATCTACACGACTTGACTAGCTTTGAGGTGATACTACATCCTTTCAGGACCTTTAGTGAGCCTGATTGACGACGTAGCTTGTCACCTCACTTTCTTCAGGAATGTTGTATAAAATAAACTCAGGAGCTTTTAAAATGGCAAAAATTTCTGCCTGAAAGAAAATGCATTCATCCCTAAGCCTGAAAGATTTATAAGATTTTGCTAAATTACTAAAATACCATCAACGGTACCGATATCCATTTTAGAGCAGTCTGTGAAGAATGAGTTCCCCTCAAAGAGCAACGGTTTTAAGTTTTTTTGACCAGCTGGCTTTATCTGGAATACCGACCTTTGGTAGGGAACTAAACAAAAGTTCCTTCACTAAGTAGTCGGATATAGGTGACCCTGACTCGAAGCAAGGGACATTCGTTCGGTTTAGTATGCTAGTGTGTCACGCCTGCCTGTGCCTAAGTATACCTGTCTCATGCATCCTTAATAGAAATCTAGTTGCTGCTACCTTTATGAATAGATCCAGAGGTAATAGAGACAGTATCACGTCTAAGGCCGCCTGAGGAGTGCTCCTTAAGGCATCAGTGATGCCCGCGCCAGCACATCTTCGACCTTTGCTCAAAAGACTAAGAAAGGAGACCTTGTTTACCGCTTCCTTCCTTCCTACGTTAGAACTGGTCTTACAATAGTCTTCTGGATCCAGTACACTACCATTGGATTTAAGCCCCAGCTCCTACCTACCGAATTCATGTAAAAGTAGTAAACGTTAAGTTCCTTTTTCATTCTTTCAAGCATGGTCTTTTTCCAAGATAGCTTCATATTTAAGATGATGCCAAGGAATTTAGCATTATTGAGTACTGGAAGTTTGAAATTGTCAAACTTGTGCTTTCTTGTAAATAAAACTAACTGGTCTTTTCAGGGTTGAATTCTAGCCTTTTGTCTCTGGCCAAGGAGGAGAAGTCTCCTAGCGCCGATTCCATAATTTCACTGCTTTTATGTGACGTTTAACTATCGGCGAGATTGTGGCACCCTGTTGTGCGTAAAATATGGCAAGAAGTTCTGCCAACATCCTGGAATGAAGGTATACTAGTCAAAATACCAAAAAAGGGTAACTCCAAAGACTGCAATAACTACAGTGGAATAACACTTCTTCCAATACTGAGCAAAATACTAAGTCGAGTAATTTTGAATAGAACGTCTGACGCAGTTTCTAAAACACTACGAGAAAATCAGTTTGGGTTCCGAGAGAATAGATCTTGTGTTGATCTAATCAACACAGTAAGAATAGTACTGGAGCAATGTAATGAATTCCGCACCCCCCATTTACCTAGCGTTGATCGAAGGCCTTCGACAGTGTCAACAGGATCTATCTATGGAGAATTTTAGAAAACCTTAACATGCCAAAGAAAATTCTGAACTTAATTCGGGCAATGTATGTAGACTTTAAATGCCGGGTTTTACATAAAGGTAAATTGTCTATTCCGTTCGAAGTTACTACTGGAGTAAGACAGAATGTATCTTATCACCCATACTTTTTATCCTTGTCATCGACAATAATAATATAATGCGCACGGCACTGAATGGTAGACGTAGTATCCAATGGACAAACTTTAAACAACTCGAGGGCTTGGAATACGCCGATGACGTATGCCTTCTAAGATTAAGCCTAGGTCACCTTCAAGAAAACACTAGCGCTATTACTGTTGAATCTCGGGCAGCTGGGCTGGAAATCAATATCTCCAAGACAAAGATTATGCCTGGAGGCTATGGCGAACCTAATGGCAAACCTGTCGCCACACATCAATGTGCATAACGAGGTTATTGGATGTTTAGGTACCTTTAATTATCATGTGTGTGAAGATAAATTCGAATTTAACTAGCAAAGACAAAAACCACATATTTTAACAGAGCCACATTAACAGTTAACAGAGGTCTGTTAATCACTTAACATTTAGATGTAAAGTGACAATAAATTCGGAATTTAATAAAAAACTGAATAATCGGGCCATATTATTGAATGGTTCCACTATACCACTATATACAAACGGTGAACTAAGGGGTATTTTATGGAACTGTTATAGTGGGATATCTGAGATAATTACCGAATTTGAGAAAAAGTGGAAAAAGTAAAACTCTACATACATATAAAATGAAATTTTTGAGGAAATTCTGGAGAGGATTTCTCGAGTTACGTGAATGGTTCCAATATACCACTATATAGAAATGGTGGCCTAATGGGTATATTATGGAACTGTTATAGTGGGATATCTGAGATAATTACCGAATTTGAGAAAAAGTGGAAAAAGTAAAACTCTACATACATATAAAATGAAATTTTTGAGGAAATTCTGGAGAGGATTTCTCGAGTTACGTGAATGGTTCCAATATACCACTATATAGAAATGGTGGCCTAATGGGTATATTATGGAACTGTTATAGTGGGATATCTGAGATAATTACCGAATTTGAGAAAAAGTTGAAAAAGTAAAACTCTACATACATATAAAATGAAATTTTTGAAGAAATTCTGGAGAGGATTTCTCGAGTTACGTGAATGGTTCCAATATACCACTATATAGAAATGATGGCCTAATGGGTATATTATGGAACTATTATAGTGGGATATCTGAGATAATTACCGAATTTGAGAAAAAGTAAAACTCTACATACATATAAAATGAAATTTTTGAGGAAATTCTGGAGAGGATTTCTCGAGTTACGTGAATGGTTCCAATATACCACTATATAGAAATGATGGCCTAATGGGTATATTATGGAACTGTTATAGTGGGATATCTGAGATAATTACCGAATTTGAGAAAAAGTGGAAAAAGCAAAACTCTACATACATATAAAATGAAATTTTTGAGGAAATTCTGGAGAGGATTTCTCGAGTTACGTGAATGGTTCCAATATACCACTATATAGAAATGGTGGCCTAATGGGTATATTATGGAACTGTTATAGTGGGATATCTGAGATAATTACCGAATTTGAGAAAAAGTTGAAAAAGTAAAACTCTACATACATATAAAATGAAATTTTTGAAGAAATTCTGGAGAGGATTTCTCGAGTTACGTGAATGGTTCCAATATACCACTATATAGAAATGATGGCCTAATGGGTATATTATGGAACTGTTATAGTGGGATATCTGAGATAATTACCGAATTTGAGAAAAAGTGGAAAAAGTAAAACTCTACATACATATAAAATGAAATTTTTGAGGAAATTCTGGAGAGGATTTCTCGAGTTACGTGAATGGTTCCAATATACCACTATATAGAAATGATGGCCTAATGGGTATATTATGGAACTGTTATAGTGGGATATCTGAGATAATTACCGAATTTGAGAAAAAGTGGAAAAAGTAAAACTCTACATACATATAAAATGAAATTTTTGAGGAAATTCTGGAGAGGATTTCTCGAGTTACGTGAATGGTTCCAATATACCACTATATAGAAATGATGGCCTAATGGGTATATTATGGAACTGTTATAGTGGGATATCTGAGATAATTACCGAATTTGAGAAAAAGTGGAAAAAGTAAAACTCTACATACATATATAATGAAATTTTTGAGGAAATTCTGGAGAGGATTTCTCGAGTTACGTGAATGGTTCTAATATTCCACTATATAGAAATGATGGCCTAATGGGTATATTATGGAACTGTTATAGTGGGATATCTGAGATAATTACCGAATTTGAGAAAAAGTGGAAAAAGTAACACTCTACATACATATAAAATGAAATTTTTGAGAAAATTCTGGAAAGGCTTTCTCGAGTTACGTGAATGGTTCCAATATACCACTATATAGAAATGGTGGCCTAATGGGTATATTATGGAACTGTTATAGTGGGATATCTGAGATAATTACCGAATTTGAGAAAAAGTGGAAAAGTAAAACTCTACATACATATAAAATGAAATTTTTGAGGAAATTCTGGAGAGGATTTCTCGAGTTACGTGAATGGTTCCAATATACCACTATATAGAAATGATGGCCTAATGGGTATATTATGGAACTGTTATAGTGGGATATCTGAGATAATTACCGAATTTGAGAAAAAGTGGAAAAAGCAAAACTCTACATACATATAAAATGAAATTTTTGAGGAAATTCTGGAGAGGATTTCTCGAGTTACGTGAATGGTTCCAATATACCACTATATAGAAATGGTGGCCTAATGGGTATATTATGGAACTGTTATAGTGGGATATCTGAGATAATTACCGAATTTGAGAAAAAGTTGAAAAAGTAAAACTCTACATACATATAAAATGAAATTTTTGAAGAAATTCTGGAGAGGATTTCTCGAGTTACGTGAATGGTTCCAATATACCACTATATAGAAATGATGGCCTAATGGGTATATTATGGAACTGTTATAGTGGGATATCTGAGATAATTACCGAATTTGAGAAAAAGTAAAACTCTACATACATATAAAATGAAATTTTTGAGGAAATTCTGGAGAGGATTTCTCGAGTTACGTGAATGGTTCCAATATACCACTATATAGAAATGGTGGCCTAATGGGTATATTATGGAACCGTTATAGTGGGATATCTGAGATAATTACCGAATTTGAGAAAAAGTGAAAAAAGTAAAACTCTACATGCATATAAAATGAAATTTTTGAGGAAATTCTGGAGAGGATTTCTCGAGTTACGTGAATGGTTCCAATATACCACTATATAGAAATGATGGCCTAATGGGTATATTATGGAACTGTTATAGTGGGATATCTGAGATAATTACCGAATTTGAGAAAAAGTGGAAAAAGTAACACTCTACATACATATAAAATGAAATTTTTGAGAAAATTCTGGAAAGGCTTTCTCGAGTTACGTGAATGGTTCCAATATACCACTATATAGAAATGGTGGCCTAATGGGTATATTATGGAACTGTTATAGTGGGATATCTGAGATAATTACCGAATTTGAGAAAAAGTGGAAAAAGTAAAACTCTACATACATATAAAATGAAATTTTTGAGGAAATTCTGGAGAGGATTTCTCGAGTTACGTGAATGGTTCCAATATACCACTATATAGAAATGATGGCCTAATGGGTATATTATGGAACTGTTATAGTGGGATATCTGAGATAATTACCGAATTTGAGAAAAAGTGGAAAAAGCAAAACTCTACATACATATAAAATGAAATTTTTGAGGAAATTCTGGAGAGGATTTCTCGAGTTACGTGAATGGTTCCAATATACCACTATATAGAAATGGTGGCCTAATGGGTATATTATGGAACTGTTATAGTGGGATATCTGAGATAATTACCGAATTTGAGAAAAAGTTGAAAAAGTAAAACTCTACATACATATAAAATGAAATTTTTGAAGAAATTCTGGAGAGGATTTCTCGAGTTACGTGAATGGTTCCAATATACCACTATATAGACATGATGGCCTAATGGGTATATTATGGAACTGTTATAGTGGGATATCTGAGATAATTACTGAATTTGAGAAAAAGTAGAAAAAGTAAAACTCTACATACATATAAAATGAAATTTTTGAAGAAATTCTGGAGAGGATTTCTCGAGTTACGTGAATGGTTCCAATATACCACTATATAGACATGATGGCCTAATGGGTATATTATGGAACTGTTATAGTGGGATATCTGAGATAATTACCGAATTTGAGAAAAAGTGGAAAAAGTAAAACTCTACATACATATAAAATGAAATTTTTGAGGAAATTCTGGAGAGGATTTCTCGAGTTACGTAAATGGTTCCAATATACCACTATATAGAAATGATGGCCTAATGGGTATATTATGGAACTGTTATAGTGGGATATCTGAGATAATTACCGAATTTGAGAAAAAGTGGAAAAAGTAAAACTCTACATACATATAAAATGAAATTTTTGAGAAAATTCTGGAGAGGCTTTCTCGAGTTACGTGAATGGTTCCAATATACCACTATATAGAAATGGTGGCCTAATGGGTATATTATGGAACTGTTATAGTGGGATATCTGAGATAATTACCGAATTTGAGAAAAAGTTGAAAAAGTAAAACTCTACATACATATAAAATGAAATTTTTGAAGAAATTCTGGAGAGGATTTCTCGAGTTACGTGAATGGTTCCAATATACCACTATATAGACATGATGGCCTAATGGGTATATTATGGAACTGTTATAGTGGGATATCTGAGATAATTACTGAATTTGAGAAAAAGTAGAAAAAGTAAAACTCTACATACATATAAAATGAAATTTTTGAGGAAATTCTGGAGAGGATTTCTCGAGTTACGTGAATGGTTCCAATATACCACTATATAGAAATGATGGCCTAATGGGTATATTATGGAACTGTTATAGTGGGATATCTGAGATAATTACCGAATTTGAGAAAAAGTGGAAAAAGCAAAACTCTACATACATATAAAATGAAATTTTTGAGGAAATTCTGGAGAGGATTTCTCGAGTTACGTGAATGGTTCCAATATACCACTATATAGAAATGGTGGCCTAATGGGTATATTATGGAACTGTTATAGTGGGATATCTGAGATAATTACCGAATTTGAGAAAAAGTTGAAAAAGTAAAACTCTACATACATATAAAATGAAATTTTTGAAGAAATTCTGGAGAGGATTTCTCGAGTTACGTGAATGGTTCCAATATACCACTATATAGAAATGATGGCCTAATGGGTATATTATGGAACTGTTATAGTGGGATATCTGAGATAATTACCGAATTTGAGAAAAAGTAAAACTCTACATACATATAAAATGAAATTTTTGAGGAAATTCTGGAGAGGATTTCTCGAGTTACGTGAATGGTTCCAATATACCACTATATAGAAATGGTGGCCTAATGGGTATATTATGGAACCGTTATAGTGGGATATCTGAGATAATTACCGAATTTGAGAAAAAGTGAAAAAAGTAAAACTCTACATGCATATAAAATGAAATTTTTGAGGAAATTCTGGAGAGGATTTCTCGAGTTACGTGAATGGTTCCAATATACCACTATATAGAAATGATGGCCTAATGGGTATATTATGGAACTGTTATAGTGGGATATCTGAGATAATTACCGAATTTGAGAAAAAGTGGAAAAAGTAACACTCTACATACATATAAAATGAAATTTTTGAGAAAATTCTGGAAAGGCTTTCTCGAGTTACGTGAATGGTTCCAATATACCACTATATAGAAATGGTGGCCTAATGGGTATATTATGGAACTGTTATAGTGGGATATCTGAGATAATTACCGAATTTGAGAAAAAGTGGAAAAAGTAAAACTCTACATACATATAAAATGAAATTTTTGAGGAAATTCTGGAGAGGATTTCTCGAGTTACGTGAATGGTTCCAATATACCACTATATAGAAATGATGGCCTAATGGGTATATTATGGAACTGTTATAGTGGGATATCTGAGATAATTACCGAATTTGAGAAAAAGTGGAAAAAGCAAAACTCTACATACATATAAAATGAAATTTTTGAGGAAATTCTGGAGAGGATTTCTCGAGTTACGTGAATGGTTCCAATATACCACTATATAGAAATGGTGGCCTAATGGGTATATTATGGAACTGTTATAGTGGGATATCTGAGATAATTACCGAATTTGAGAAAAAGTTGAAAAAGTAAAACTCTACATACATATAAAATGAAATTTTTGAAGAAATTCTGGAGAGGATTTCTCGAGTTACGTGAATGGTTCCAATATACCACTATATAGACATGATGGCCTAATGGGTATATTATGGAACTGTTATAGTGGGATATCTGAGATAATTACTGAATTTGAGAAAAAGTAGAAAAAGTAAAACTCTACATACATATAAAATGAAATTTTTGAAGAAATTCTGGAGAGGATTTCTCGAGTTACGTGAATGGTTCCAATATACCACTATATAGACATGATGGCCTAATGGGTATATTATGGAACTGTTATAGTGGGATATCTGAGATAATTACCGAATTTGAGAAAAAGTGGAAAAAGTAAAACTCTACATACATATAAAATGAAATTTTTGAGGAAATTCTGGAGAGGATTTCTCGAGTTACGTAAATGGTTCCAATATACCACTATATAGAAATGATGGCCTAATGGGTATATTATGGAACTGTTATAGTGGGATATCTGAGATAATTACCGAATTTGAGAAAAAGTGGAAAAAGTAAAACTCTACATACATATAAAATGAAATTTTTGAGAAAATTCTGGAGAGGCTTTCTCGAGTTACGTGAATGGTTCCAATATACCACTATATAGAAATGGTGGCCTAATGGGTATATTATGGAACTGTTATAGTGGGATATCTGAGATAATTACCGAATTTGAGAAAAAGTTGAAAAAGTAAAACTCTACATACATATAAAATGAAATTTTTGAAGAAATTCTGGAGAGGATTTCTCGAGTTACGTGAATGGTTCCAATATACCACTATATAGACATGATGGCCTAATGGGTATATTATGGAACTGTTATAGTGGGATATCTGAGATAATTACTGAATTTGAGAAAAAGTAGAAAAAGTAAAACTCTACATACATATAAAATGAAATTTTTGAGGAAATTCTGGAGAGGATTTCTCGAGTTACGTGAATGGTTCCAATATACCACTATATAGAAATGATGGCCTAATGGGTATATTATGGAACTGTTATAGTGGGATATCTGAGATAATTACCGAATTTGAGAAAAAGTGGAACTGTTATAACAGTTCCATAATATACCCATTAGGCCATCATTTCTATATAGTGGTGTATTGGAACCATTCACGTAACTCGAGAAATCCTCTCCAGAATTTCTTCAAAAATTTCATTTTATATGTATGTAGAGTTTTACTTTTTCCACTTTTTCTCAAATTCGGTAATTATCTCAGATATCCCACTATAACAGTTCCATAATATACCCATTAGGCCATCATTTCTATATAGTGGTATATTGGAACCATTCACGTAACTCGAGAAATCCTCTCCAGAATTTCCTCAAAAATTTCATTTTATATGTATGTAGAGTTTTACTTTTTCTACTTTTTCTCAAATTCAGTAATTATCTCAGATATCCCACTATAACAGTTCCATAATATACCCATTAGGCCATCATGTCTATATAGTGGTATATTGGAACCATTCACGTAACTCGAGAAATCCTCTCCAGAATTTCTTCAAAAATTTCATTTTATATGTATGTAGAGTTTTACTTTTTCAACTTTTTCTCAAATTCGGTAATTATCTCAGATATCCCACTATAACAGTTCCATAATATACCCATTAGGCCACCATTTCTATATAGTGGTATATTGGAACCATTCACGTAACTCGAGAAAGCCTCTCCAGAATTTTCTCAAAAATTTCATTTTATATGTATGTAGAGTTTTACTTTTTCCACTTTTTCTCAAATTCGGTAATTATCTCAGATATCCCACTATAACAGTTCCATAATATACCCATTAGGCCATCATTTCTATATAGTGGTATATTGGAACCATTCACGTAACTCGAGAAATCCTCTCCAGAATTTCCTCAAAAATTTCATTTTATATGTATGTAGAGTTTTACTTTTTCCACTTTTTCTCAAATTCGGTAATTATTTCAGATATCCCACTATAACAGTTCCATAATATACCCATTAGGCCATCATTTCTATATAGTGGTATATTGGAACCATTCACGTAACTCGAGAAATCCTCTCCAGAATTTCTTCAAAAATTTCATTTTATATGTATGTAGAGTTTTACTTTTTTCACTTTTTCTCAAATTCGGTAATTATCTCAGATATCCCACTATAACAGTTCCATAATATACCCATTAGGCCACCATTTCTATATAGTGGTATATTGGAACCATTCACGTAACTCGAGAAAGCCTCTCCAGAATTTTCTCAAAAATTTCATTATATATGTATGTAGAGTGTTACTTTTTCCACTTTTTCTCAAATTCGGTAATTATCTCAGATATCCCACTATAACAGTTCCATAATATACCCATTAGGCCATCATTTCTATATAGTGGTATATTGGAACCATTCACGTAACTCGAGAAATCCTCTCCAGAATTTCCTCAAAAATTTCATTTTATATGTATGTAGAGTTTTACTTTTTCCACTTTTTCTCAAATTCGGTAATTATCTCAGATATCCCACTATAACAGTTCCATAATATACCCATTAGGCCATCATTTCTATATAGTGGTATATTGGAACCATTCACGTAACTCGAGAAATCCTCTCCAGAATTTCTTCAAAAATTTCATTTTATATGTATGTAGAGTTTTACTTTTTCAACTTTTTCTCAAATTCGGTAATTATCTCAGATATCCCACTATAACAGTTCCATAATATACCCATTAGGCCACCATTTCTATATAGTGGTATATTGGAACCATTCACGTAACTCGAGAAATCCTCTCCAGAATTTCCTCAAAAATTTCATTTTATATGTATGTAGAGTTTTACTTTTTCTACTTTTTCTCAAATTCGGTAATTATCTCAGATATCCCACTATAACAGTTCCATAATATACCCATTAGGCCATCATTTCTATATAGTGGTATATTGGAACCATTCACGTAACTCGAGAAATCCTCTCCAGAATTTCCTCAAAAATTTCATTTTATATGTATGTAGAGTTTTGCTTTTTCCACTTTTTCTCAAATTCGGTAATTATCTCAGATATCCCACTATAACAGTTCCATAATATACCCATTAGGCCACCATTTCTATATAGTGGTATATTGGAACCATTCACGTAACTCGAGAAATCCTCTCCAGAATTTCCTCAAAAATTTCATTTTATATATATGTAGAGTTTTACTTTTTCTCAAATTCGGTAATTATCTCAGATATCCCACTATAACAGTTCCATAATATACCCAATAGGCCACCATTTCTATATAGTGGTATATTGGAACCATTCACGTAACTCGAGAAATCCTCTCCAGAATTTCCTCAAAAATTTCATTTTATATGTATGTAGAGTTTTACTTTTTCCACTTTTTCTCAAATTCGGTAATTATCTCAGATATCCCACTATAACAGTTCCATAATATACCCATTAGGCCATCATGTCTATATAGTGGTATATTGGAACCATTCACGTAACTCGAGAAATCCTCTCCAGAATTTCTTCAAAAATTTCATTTTATATGTATGTAGAGTTTTACTTTTTTCACTTTTTCTCAAATTCGGTAATTATCTCAGATATCCCACTATAACAGTTCCATAATATACCCATTAGGCCACCATTTCTATATAGTGGTATATTGGAACCATTCACGTAACTCGAGAAATCCTCTCCAGAATTTCCTCAAAAATTTCATTTTATATGTATGTAGAGTTTTACTTTTTCTACTTTTTCTCAAATTCGGTAATTATCTCAGATATCCCACTATAACAGTTCCATAATATACCCATTAGGCCATCATTTCTATATAGTGGTATATTGGAACCATTCACGTAACTCGAGAAATCCTCTCCAGAATTTCCTCAAAAATTTCATTTTATATGTATGTAGAGTTTTACTTTTTCTACTTTTTCTCAAATTCAGTAATTATCTCAGATATCCCACTATAACAGTTCCATAATATACCCATTAGGCCATCATGTCTATATAGTGGTATATTGGAACCATTCACGTAACTCGAGAAATCCTCTCCAGAATTTCTTCAAAAATTTCATTTTATATGTATGTAGAGTTTTACTTTTTCAACTTTTTCTCAAATTCGGTAATTATCTCAGATATCCCACTATAACAGTTCCATAATATACCCATTAGGCCACCATTTCTATATAGTGGTATATTGGAACCATTCACGTAACTCGAGAAATCCTCTCCAGAATTTCCTCAAAAATTTCATTTTATATGTATGTAGAGTTTTACTTTTTCTACTTTTTCTCAAATTCAGTAATTATCTCAGATATCCCACTATAACAGTTCCATAATATACCCATTAGGCCATCATGTCTATATAGTGGTATATTGGAACCATTCACGTAACTCGAGAAATCCTCTCCAGAATTTCCTCAAAAATTTCATTTTATATGTATGTAGAGTTTTACTTTTTCTACTTTTTCTCAAATTCAGTAATTATCTCAGATATCCCACTATAACAGTTCCATAATATGCCCATTAGGCCATCATGTCTATATAGTGGTATATTGGAACCATTCACGTAACTCGAGAAATCCTCTCCAGAATTTCTTCAAAAATTTCATTTTATATGTATGTAGAGTTTTACTTTTTCAACTTTTTCTCAAATTCGGTAATTATCTCAGATATCCCACTATAACAGTTCCATAATATACCCAATAGGCCACCATTTCTATATAGTGGTATATTGGAACCATTCACGTAACTCGAGAAATCCTCTTCAGAATTTCCTCAAAAATTTCATTTTATATGTATGTAGAGTTTTACTTTTTCCACTTTTTCTCAAATTCGGTAATTATCTCAGATATCCCACTATAACAGTTCCATAATATACCCATTAGGCCATCATGTCTATATAGTGGTATATTGGAACCATTCACGTAACTCGAGAAATCCTCTCCAGAATTTTCTCAAAAATTTCATTTTATATGTATGTAGAGTTTTACTTTTTCCACTTTTTCTCAAATTCGGTAATTATCTCAGATATCCCACTATAACAGTTCCATAATATACCCATTAGGCCATCATTTCTATATAGTGGTATATTGGAACCATTCACGTAACTCGAGAAATCCTCTCCAGAATTTCCTCAAAAATTTCATTTTATATGTATGTAGAGTTTTACTTTTTCCACTTTTTCTCAAATTCGGTAATTATTTCAGATATCCCACTATAACAGTTCCATAATATACCCATTAGGCCATCATTTCTATATAGTGGTATATTGGAACCATTCACGTAACTCGAGAAATCCTCTCCAGAATTTCTTCAAAAATTTCATTTTATATGTATGTAGAGTTTTACTTTTTTCACTTTTTCTCAAATTCGGTAATTATCTCAGATATCCCACTATAACAGTTCCATAATATACCCATTAGGCCACCATTTCTATATAGTGGTATATTGGAACCATTCACGTAACTCGAGAAAGCCTCTCCAGAATTTTCTCAAAAATTTCATTATATATGTATGTAGAGTGTTACTTTTTCCACTTTTTCTCAAATTCGGTAATTATCTCAGATATCCCACTATAACAGTTCCATAATATACCCATTAGGCCATCATTTCTATATAGTGGTATATTGGAACCATTCACGTAACTCGAGAAATCCTCTCCAGAATTTCCTCAAAAATTTCATTTTATATGTATGTAGAGTTTTACTTTTTCCACTTTTTCTCAAATTCGGTAATTATCTCAGATATCCCACTATAACAGTTCCATAATATACCCATTAGGCCATCATTTCTATATAGTGGTATATTGGAACCATTCACGTAACTCGAGAAAGCCTCTCCAGAATTTTCTCAAAAATTTCATTATATATGTATGTAGAGTGTTACTTTTTCCACTTTTTCTCAAATTCGGTAATTATCTCAGATATCCCACTATAACAGTTCCATAATATACCCATTAGGCCATCATTTCTATATAGTGGTATATTGGAACCATTCACGTAACTCGAGAAATCCTCTCCAGAATTTCCTCAAAAATTTCATTTTATATGTATGTAGAGTTTTACTTTTTCCACTTTTTCTCAAATTCGGTAATTATCTCAGATATCCCACTATAACAGTTCCATAATATACCCATTAGGCCATCATTTCTATATAGTGGTATATTGGAACCATTCACGTAACTCGAGAAATCCTCTCCAGAATTTCTTCAAAAATTTCATTTTATATGTATGTAGAGTTTTACTTTTTCAACTTTTTCTCAAATTCGGTAATTATCTCAGATATCCCACTATAACAGTTCCATAATATACCCATTAGGCCACCATTTCTATATAGTGGTATATTGGAACCATTCACGTAACTCGAGAAATCCTCTCCAGAATTTCCTCAAAAATTTCATTTTATATGTATGTAGAGTTTTACTTTTTCTACTTTTTCTCAAATTCGGTAATTATCTCAGATATCCCACTATAACAGTTCCATAATATACCCATTAGGCCATCATTTCTATATAGTGGTATATTGGAACCATTCACGTAACTCGAGAAATCCTCTCCAGAATTTCCTCAAAAATTTCATTTTATATGTATGTAGAGTTTTGCTTTTTCCACTTTTTCTCAAATTCGGTAATTATCTCAGATATCCCACTATAACAGTTCCATAATATACCCATTAGGCCACCATTTCTATATAGTGGTATATTGGAACCATTCACGTAACTCGAGAAATCCTCTCCAGAATTTCCTCAAAAATTTCATTTTATATATATGTAGAGTTTTACTTTTTCTCAAATTCGGTAATTATCTCAGATATCCCACTATAACAGTTCCATAATATACCCAATAGGCCACCATTTCTATATAGTGGTATATTGGAACCATTCACGTAACTCGAGAAATCCTCTCCAGAATTTCCTCAAAAATTTCATTTTATATGTATGTAGAGTTTTACTTTTTCCACTTTTTCTCAAATTCGGTAATTATCTCAGATATCCCACTATAACAGTTCCATAATATACCCATTAGGCCATCATGTCTATATAGTGGTATATTGGAACCATTCACGTAACTCGAGAAATCCTCTCCAGAATTTCTTCAAAAATTTCATTTTATATGTATGTAGAGTTTTACTTTTTTCACTTTTTCTCAAATTCGGTAATTATCTCAGATATCCCACTATAACAGTTCCATAATATACCCATTAGGCCACCATTTCTATATAGTGGTATATTGGAACCATTCACGTAACTCGAGAAATCCTCTCCAGAATTTCCTCAAAAATTTCATTTTATATGTATGTAGAGTTTTACTTTTTCTACTTTTTCTCAAATTCGGTAATTATCTCAGATATCCCACTATAACAGTTCCATAATATACCCATTAGGCCATCATTTCTATATAGTGGTATATTGGAACCATTCACGTAACTCGAGAAATCCTCTCCAGAATTTCCTCAAAAATTTCATTTTATATGTATGTAGAGTTTTACTTTTTCTACTTTTTCTCAAATTCAGTAATTATCTCAGATATCCCACTATAACAGTTCCATAATATACCCATTAGGCCATCATGTCTATATAGTGGTATATTGGAACCATTCACGTAACTCGAGAAATCCTCTCCAGAATTTCTTCAAAAATTTCATTTTATATGTATGTAGAGTTTTACTTTTTCAACTTTTTCTCAAATTCGGTAATTATCTCAGATATCCCACTATAACAGTTCCATAATATACCCATTAGGCCACCATTTCTATATAGTGGTATATTGGAACCATTCACGTAACTCGAGAAATCCTCTCCAGAATTTCCTCAAAAATTTCATTTTATATGTATGTAGAGTTTTACTTTTTCTACTTTTTCTCAAATTCAGTAATTATCTCAGATATCCCACTATAACAGTTCCATAATATACCCATTAGGCCATCATGTCTATATAGTGGTATATTGGAACCATTCACGTAACTCGAGAAATCCTCTCCAGAATTTCCTCAAAAATTTCATTTTATATGTATGTAGAGTTTTACTTTTTCTACTTTTTCTCAAATTCAGTAATTATCTCAGATATCCCACTATAACAGTTCCATAATATGCCCATTAGGCCATCATGTCTATATAGTGGTATATTGGAACCATTCACGTAACTCGAGAAATCCTCTCCAGAATTTCTTCAAAAATTTCATTTTATATGTATGTAGAGTTTTACTTTTTCAACTTTTTCTCAAATTCGGTAATTATCTCAGATATCCCACTATAACAGTTCCATAATATACCCAATAGGCCACCATTTCTATATAGTGGTATATTGGAACCATTCACGTAACTCGAGAAATCCTCTTCAGAATTTCCTCAAAAATTTCATTTTATATGTATGTAGAGTTTTACTTTTTCCACTTTTTCTCAAATTCGGTAATTATCTCAGATATCCCACTATAACAGTTCCATAATATACCCATTAGGCCATCATGTCTATATAGTGGTATATTGGAACCATTCACGTAACTCGAGAAATCCTCTCCAGAATTTCTTCAAAAATTTCATTTTATATGTATGTAGAGTTTTACTTTTTCAACTTTTTCTCAAATTCGGTAATTATCTCAGATATCCCACTATAACAGTTCCATAATATACCCATTAGGCCACCATTTCTATATAGTGGTATATTGGAACCATTCACGTAACTCGAGAAATCCTCTCCAGAATTTCCTCAAAAATTTCATTTTATATGTATGTAGAGTTTTACTTTTTCTCAAATTCGGTAATTATCTCAGATATCCCACTATAACAGTTCCATAATATACCCATTAGGCCATCATGTCTATATAGTGGTATATTGGAACCATTCACGTAACTCGAGAAATCCTCTCCAGAATTTCTTCAAAAATTTCATTTTATATGTATGTAGAGTTTTACTTTTTCAACTTTTTCTCAAATTCGGTAATTATCTCAGATATCCCACTATAACAGTTCCATAATATACCCATTAGGCCACCATTTCTATATAGTGGTATATTGGAACCATTCACGTAACTCGAGAAATCCTCTCCAGAATTTCCTCAAAAATTTCATTTTATATGTATGTAGAGTTTTACTTTTTCCACTTTTTCTCAAATTCGGTAATTATCTCAGATATCCCACTATAACAGTTCCATAATATACCCATTAGGCCATCATTTCTATATAGTGGTATATTGGAACCATTCACGTAACTCGAGAAATCCTCTCCAGAATTTCTTCAAAAATTTCATTTTATATGTATGTAGAGTTTTACTTTTTCAACTTTTTCTCAAATTCGGTAATTATCTCAGATATCCCACTATAACAGTTCCATAATA
This sequence comes from Stomorhina lunata, assembly GCA_933228675.1. Lineage (NCBI taxonomy): Eukaryota > Metazoa > Arthropoda > Insecta > Diptera > Rhiniidae > Stomorhina > Stomorhina lunata. The sequence continues at coordinate 46,827,413 of OW121742.1, read as the reverse complement.
TACCCATTAGGCCACCATTTCTATATAGTGGTATATTGGAACCATTCACGTAACTCGAGAAATCCTCTCCAGAATTTCCTCAAAAATTTCATTTTATATGTATGTAGAGTTTTACTTTTTCCACTTTTTCTCAAATTCGGTAATTATCTCAGATATCCCACTATAACAGTTCCATAATATACCCATTAGGCCATCATTTCTATATAGTGGTATATTGGAACCATTCACGTAACTCGAGAAATCCTCTCCAGAATTTCCTCAAAAATTTCATTTTATATGTATGTAGAGTTTTACTTTTTCCACTTTTTCTCAAATTCGGTAATTATCTCAGATATCCCACTATAACAGTTCCATAATATACCCATTAGGCCATCATTTCTATATAGTGGTATATTGGAACCATTCACGTAACTCGAGAAATCCTCTCCAGAATTTCCTCAAAAATTTCATTTTATATGTATGTAGAGTTTTACTTTTTCCACTTTTTCTCAAATTCGGTAATTATCTCAGATATCCCACTATAACAGTTCCATAATATACCCATTAGGCCACCATTTCTATATAGTGGTATATTGGAACCATTCACGTAACTCGAGAAATCCTCTCCAGAATTTCCTCAAAAATTTCATTTTATATGTATGTAGAGTTTTACTTTTTCCACTTTTTCTCAAATTCGGTAATTATCTCAGATATCCCACTATAACAGTTCCATAAAATACCCCTTAGTTCACCGTTTTTATATAGTGGTATAGTGGAACCATTCAATAATATGGCCCAATTATTCAGTTTTTTATTAAATTCCGAATTTATTGTCACTTTACATCTAAATGTTAAGTGATTAACAGACCTCTGTTAACTGTTAATGTGGCTCTGTTAAAATATGTGGTTTTTGTCTTTGCTAGTTAAATTCGAATTTATCTTCACACACATTTAATTATCTTGGTAGTTTGGTATCTACAAAAGGTGGCCCCGACGAGGATATTGAATCGCGTATTAATAAGGCAAAATCAGCATTCAGCATTCTCCGAGCCGAGATTTCCAAATCTCGGCAAATGTCAACAACAACTAAGTTACGAATATATAACTCGAATGTCAAGTCCATCTTGTATTACGGCTGCGAAACTTGGAAACGCACAAATTCCATCGATAAGCGCCTACAAACATTTGCAAACAAATGTTTGCGTCAAAGCCTTAATATATGGTGGCCAAATCGCATAAGAAATTAAGATCTACTAAACGCTACAAACCAAATCCCTTCTTCTATAGAGGTATGTCAACGGAAATGGCGGTGGATAGGCCACACACTTCAAAGGCCAAATACCAACATTGAATCCACAAGGAAGTGGCCGTCGTGTTGGTGCACCTGCTAGAACGTGGAGAAGGTCAATTGATGCGGAGTTACAAGCAGCAAACTATTCATGGAATGATGTATGCCTAACATCTCGCAATAGAGTTCGATATAAAAGGATGGTTGAGGCCCTATGCTCCACTGGGAGTCAAGGATAACAGAAGAAGAAGACATTTTGGACATTGGCCCCTTTAGCATCAAGCCACAGATATATATTTATACTATGGGAATTACACCTTTTTAGGGTGTTCTTGACCAGTGTAATCAAACAATTCAAAGAATTTTATTAACAACTTGTTATTAACTTTCAAAATACACATTTTATTACCAACAAACGGACGAACGGACAGACTAACCGCAGTCGATACACATTTTCAAAATAAAAATTTTGACATTTACAAGATACAAAATAAAAGCAAATACTCAATTTTGTGTAAAGAGAAAGAAAGGCAGAGAGATAGAAAAATAAATACAAGGAAATCCGCAATATTCGTACTCTCATGGGGTTTTTCTGAATTTCTTTACATTCCTTTTGGATTGCGTTTGTTGTACTCGCATGACTCTCTATATCTCTTTAATCAATAGAGCATCAAAACAAACTAGTAGTCGGTATTTTTCTTCTTTTTTTTTTTTGATTTTTGTTTTAAAACGTGAATGCAGAACAAGAAAATACATACAAATTTATAAATATAATAAAAAGAATTTGTATAAGAAAACATGACCAAGTGAGCAGCAGCAGTAACAACATTAAGTGGATGTAGATGTGAGGAGGATTGGTTGGGGCTTGGTAGTGGTAGTGATGGTGGTGGTAGAAAACGCAAGTTGTTCGCCGTCATTGAGTAGTGGAAAAAAAGTATTTACAACAAAAATATAAGCCGGTGGGTTGTGTAGACAATAACACACGCAATGAATTGGTATATAAAAAAACCTAAATAAATATTTCTCTACATACATACTTAAGTTTGTATGGCCTTGAAATTAGGCGAAATTCTTCAAAGTCCCTTCAAATCACCTAAACTGTCAGGGACTTGAGAGAATCTAATCACGGTCATATAAATAATTCCAATAACTTATAAACTTACCAGCCACTTTCAAAAGTTCAGCATCCACCAAATCGGTTAGATCGGGCTCTTCGCCATACCAGAATATCCAGAGTTCTTTGGCGGCTGCTAGTGACAGGGGTGGATGCACTTTTGATGTGTTAACCACATCAAACATTGCACTTGGATCCGAGTTATCTTGTCTGGTGGACTGAACACGCCGCCAGACACACAGGATGTCAGCTTGCATACATTTTGAATAGGATCGTAGTATGGGATCATCCAGTGGATCACTGGATGCATTTGGTCGCTCATTGTTAACAAATTTGCGCCATTTTATACCGCATAAATCAGTCTGTAATTAAAGAAAGAGAAGGAGATATTTATTAAGGAGATTCTAAAGAATAAATAACTTTTTTTATAGCTTGAGAATAATAATTAAATTGTGGTCTTCAAACCTTTATTTTACTTTTACAATTATTTTTCAAAATTTAAACCATTTGGAGATAATACAGATTTTATTCTGGGATTTCAAATTAATAATGTATTAAGGTTAAGTTAGGTTAGGTTAGTCTTCCGTCTAGCATATTAGAGGTCCCAAGTTCGATCCCTGGCCAGACCCACTTGAAAAAATAAATGTTCAATAAAAGCGGCAGTTCACCTCATAACTCAGCTAGCCACTAATGCATTTGCCGTTCGGAGCCAGAGTTAAAACGTAGGTCCCTTTCAATGAGTCTAAAAATAGAATCGGATGCAGCTCATTGTCTGAGAGAAGTACCCTTTGTTCCAATTGGAATGTTGTCGGGGAATTATATATATATATATATATATATATATATATATATATATATATATATATATATATATATATATATATATATATATATATATATATATATATATATATTTATGTAGAGATTCAACAAGTAGTTTCAGTGGACCAAGTGTTCTTAGCTGACCCATAAAGATATTGCTTAGTTACTGATTTCCAGCGGTAAGCCCGTTAGTTGGCCGATGTTTTCAATACTAATGACAGCACCGGATTATGTCCGCAGTGGAGTTACCAGGTATGTTGTTATGCCCGGGTAGCCAGAAATGTTCAATATTACACTGTCTCGCAATTTCGTTAAGATATGCCCGGGATTCGCAAGTAAAAACAGATGTCGTATGGATGTATAATGCTTTGTATATGGCCGATATCTCGGCTTGAAGAATACTACATAGATCTGGAAGCTTAAAACAAATTTCCTTCCCTAAAGGCGGGATGAAGAAGCCCCCCAATACACCTATTTTGATTTAGATCCTTCCGTGTATATCTTCAAACATCCGTCATTAAGGGATGGGGGATCTCCAGAGATATATGCAGTAGTCAATGATGAGTTGAACCAGTAATTTGTTGCCATTAGTTCGAGTGGAAGCCAGTTAAGCATGACAAAGAGCGCCATAAATGTTATGGTCCTTAAGAAACCAGTAATCATTAGAGCGGACGATCTTAAGAGCGCCTTAAATATTATGGTTCTTAAGGCACCAGTAATCATTAGAACGGACGATCTTAATTTTTTTATGAAAGAATCCCGCTGGTTTGCCTGGCAGGCCACCAAACAGCACACCATACATTAGTATAGGCTTGACAACCATGTCGAAGAGCTTGGCAGTGTTAGTAGGTTTACGTCCCCAAGTTTTGCCTACATGATTGGAGTAAAATGGATGCTTTAGACACCCTGAATTCGGTGTTTAGGCTCCAGGGCAGTTTTGAGTTTTATAGGTGCTTGCCTTAAAAGATGGGAGGGTTTTGTGAATTTTTGCATTGTTATATCGAGCGAATATCTGCTAGAACATAAAATTTTTCAACGCCCGAACAAGTAGTTGTCAAAGAATCTTGAGAATCTTAAACATACAAATCAATCAACCACGAAAGGATTGGAAACCCTAGTGCAACCGATCCATTATCAGTCGAATATAAGTATGTATGTGATATCAATACTAACCCTTTAATTCATAAACGAATTATAAAAATATAAAAGTTATAGTTTTTGTATTTTGTATTTAAATTATAAAGATGCTTCAATAGGTTAGTTTAATTAAATTGGCATACTTCTATCATCCTCTGCAATAAGTGTGGGACGACCATCAAGTACAACATTCATCCGATAACTTGTTATCGATTAGGTTACCATGTTCTTATGAATGTCTTACAGAACTGCTTTCAATGAGGTGATATTTAACGGCTGAATGGTGTATTGTCTGATATCTTTCTCATAGCAACGATGGTGCTTTCCGACATGCCTCTGGGGATCTAAATCTTTTGGAAAGTGGTTCTGATCTCATCGGAGGGGTCATCCTAGAAGGAACTGCCTTGTTAGCATTTGGCTATGTTCCTTAAGTGGTAAAACTACTCATGCAGATGGCTTTCTAAAGATATTTTTAATGTCTTCCAGGTGTGTTGTCATATATTAATTTCATAACAACTATCATCCTTTCTGACATGCCTCAAGGGATCTAATGTGGGGTTTATATAACTCAAGCGTCTGACGATTGAGTGAAATTTCAATTTGTTTTGTTATTGTAAAAAAAATAAAATACATGTAAATTTCACTCAATCGTCAGTCGCTTGAGTTATATAAACCCCACATAAGTCAGAGGGGTTACTCTGTATCTCGATTCGAAAGAAATTCTTTCGAAACACAATGCTTTAAGCATACAAATTTGAACAATTTTATTTTCGAATCGAGATACAGAGTAACCCCCCTGTTGGAAAGTGGTTCGGATGTCATTGGAGTGGTCATCCCAGAAGGAACTGCCTTGCTAGCATTTGGCTATGTTCTTTAAGTGAAAGAACCTTCTTCTCCTCATGCAGATGGCTTTCTGAGGATATTTTTAAGCAGGCTGATACCAATTGACAAACGTTCGTTCTTTGTTAAAGAATTTTCAAAATAAATTACCTACATTCCTTAAGATCTTATGAATATTAAAAATAACTCTTAAAAGCTATTTATAAACTCTACAGCAACGCTAACATTTTGAAAAAATCACAAATTTTCTTATCTTAACTTGTATTCCAACATCTTTGAGATTCATTCAGTTCTTGGCTTTTTATTTCAGATACATATCATCTATACCTATATATTTTTTTATATTTTCTTTACCGTTTCTACTTGTATTTTTCCTGCTCCATATTCATTTTAATCGAATTCATATCTCACTCGTTCTCTTCAAATTTAACTCACTCTCTGGTTCTTCTTGTTTGATTAAAAAGAAACACAGGGGGAGCATTAAACTAAGGTATGGCAAAAATTTTATAAAACAAAACAATAATAGCTACAACAACAAAAGAAAACCTACAGAGATATTATACAAGTTAAAAAGTTATAAAAGAAAAAACAACAATAACCTCACACATGTTTGAACACAGATACTAATGCCCCCGATAAGTAACTGTGACGTTGCGTTGACTGAGAGTAGAATCACACGAGGAGTAATTCGCTCGTAATTCGCATTCTCTCAGATACTCTTTTCTGGGATGCAACAAAAAAACATACAGTTAAAATGAAAACACAAAACAACAAAAAAAAAGGCAAAATGAAAACAAGAACAAACCACAATAAAGAAAAGTGAAAAGAGTACCTATAAAGCTTTAAAACGGCAAATCATTGATAAGACAATAAATAAATAAAAAATACCTACAAACTATTTAAAAAATCTTTACAAAAAAATTAACAAGGTGTTAAAAAATTTACTTTTAAGTACATTTTATTTAAAACAAGTTCAGATAAACGGAAAAATGTAAAATAGGTATAATTAAAAACTTTTTTACAAATAAGTTTGCATAAAACAAGCAATTAACAACACTACCCGGCAAACATTTGTTATTAAAAAACAAGTAAGAAAGTGCTATAGTCGGTCAAGCCCGACCATACGATACCCTTCACCACTAAGGTCGAAAATAGTTTTGTAAAATTTTGTTCCTCTAGCTCTTTTCGTTAAAACGTTATCGCGCTTTTATATAACGGACAGACGGACACACAGTTTATCATTTATTGGCATTTAAGTGTATTTTAGGTGGAATTTAGGCCTTTTCGTAAGTTTTTTGTATGAAATTTTATTACTGCCAAGTACTTATGTAAAACTTCTATATACCAAATTTTATCATCATAGCTATTATAATTTGTCATTTATTAGCAAATAAGCAATTAGCCTAGACGAGGTTATACGGGAGCTATGGACAAATGTGAACCGATTTTGCACGATTTCAATACCAAAATTTTCCAAGAAACGAAAAATATTTGTGAACATTTCAATGACCTAGGTATATCCTTTCGGTGAGGTTTTATCTTGCCGACAACAGACAGACGGACATCGCTCAATCGTCTTAGAATTTTATAGGGATTCAGAATGAACAAACGGAATGACAATCTTAATATACTCCCCCCCCCCCTCCGCCCCCTTCTTTTTGATGGTGGGTATAATAAAACCGACCACATCACACAGCGCACTCTCAACAGATTACCCCGGAGATAAGCATGCTGAGCGTTTCTAAAGTGTTCCTAAGAAATAGGTCAATCAGTTACATGAGTGTTTTCAAAAGAAAACATGATAGGCTGATTGGCCTAAAATCTTTGGTCTTTGAGTGAATAGCCTTACCTGCTTTTGGAATACAGATCACTTTTACCACCCACTAGGAGTAAAACCCCACGGTCCGAACTCCTGATTCCCTATGGTCTTATCCTGTTGAAGCGGCGCGTCATTTAGGACTGGATTTAGAGGAGTCCCCTGATTTAGGAGAACAATAATGGCATATTTTGATTACAGGTCACGCTGTTACAACAACAGTAAAACCCCCAATTTAATGGGAATTACAAACGTAATAACAATCCCATTCTTTTTGATGGTGAGTACAAAAATAGTGTTGACCCTTGTTATTAATGGTAACACCATTTTTTCGCTCTTTCTTATTTAACAACTATCTCTAATTTCTTTTACTATATGTTAAATGTTATTTTTATATATTTTTATAAATTTTTATAATATTGTATTATTGTTGTTTAGTATCATGCAACTTGTTTGAAAACTTGTTTGTCTAGTTTAGTTTCGTTTAGTAGTTAAAAGAGAAAAAGAAGGCAGCGAAGAAAAAAAACAAACCACAAACACATTATAAAACACTCAAAAGATAAAATTTTGTTTTGTATTTTTCTTCTTTACTGTTCATGTGAATGAGGTTTGTCAAATACAACAAAGACAACAACAATATAAAACAATAAATATAACTGTTGCACAAAAAAAAATATAAAAAACAAAACAAATAAAATAAAATGTTAAGAGAAACAAAATAAATAAGAAAACAACTTTAATAACAGGTGTTGAATTTCTGTTATTTTGTTGTTGGTTTATTTTTATTCGTTTTTTGTTATTGTTAAATTTGTTAATTCAGTGGAAATGTAATTTTATGAGTAAATACTGTATGTGTGTGTGTGTGCGTGATATTGACCTCCTCTCCTCCTTAATATTTTATTTACACTTATTAGGTGCTTAATATTATTTAATTTAAATGTTTTGAATTTGATTGTAAATCTTGATCTTGAATTCTTTATAAGGACAGTTGATTGATGTTGTTATTTTAACTAACAGAAAATACCTATTTATAACTTTCCACGGTAGACGGTTTTTCGTATCGAAACGACTCGGAATTATTAAGATTAGGACGCTCATTTCTGCCATGTCAACAATAATATCGCAGTTACAACAATAACATAACTTAATATCTTGTGAAGTAATAAAAATTTCCTAAAACAAAAAAAGATAACCTCGTTACCTTGAATTTTTTTATCCAAAATTTCGAACAAAAAGTTTCAAAACATGATTACTAATATTGTTCATCTAAATATCATCTTATGACTTCCAATAGAACATAGGGCCTTTAGGTTTCATTTGTAGATCTATAAGTTTTTAGACATTTGTTCTGCATCCTCAAATCAGATGTTCATGTCGTGAGGGAGTTTATGTGTTCTATACGCCAAAAATGCATTTTGAGAAAATCGATTTTGAAATTTTAACTTAATTTTCTTAAAAAAACATGTAAGAAAATGCTATAGTCGGTCAAGCCCGACCATACGATACCCTTCACCACTAAGGTCAAAGGTTTTACTTTTCCTGTATAAAGACAAATATCTGCTAAATTTTGGCATCATACAAACATTTTCCCAAAACTTATATATTTATATAAGTTTTGGGACCTATATGAGAGCTAGGCTAGCCTATATGAGAGCTAGGTTCAAATGTTTACAGTTTTTACAAGAATTAAGTGTGCAAAAAATAAACTCGAAATTCGCATTATCTTCAGAGTTATGAGCGTTTTAGAGATTTTGATTTACATAGACAGTATTTGTTTTAAATTTCATGAAAAAATATTGATATTTGCGGGAAAAATATCAATTCCGGGAAGTGAGACCTATGGGAGGTACCATAAGTAATGTACCGATTTTGACGAATTTCAATAGCCATGGTCCCACTATGAAAAAAGTGATCTGTGTCAAATTTCATCAACATATAACGGACGGACTGACATCGCTAAATCGAGTTAGAAAGTGATTCCAAGCCTATTGGTATACTAAAAGGTAGGTCTAAGACAAATATTTCCATCCGTTACATAAATCAGCACAAACTTATGTATAATACCCTTTCCACCTATGGTGGTGAAGGGTATAACAATACGATAGAATTTTAAGATTTTACACCATATATTTGGCGTATAGAACAAAACAGTTAAAAAAATCAGTTTTGAAGGATATAGAAAAAACAGACACTATTTATCTCAGAAACTAGACGAGATAGCCAAAAACGGATTGCAGATTTGAAAAACTTAGGGTCGAAAAACTAAAGTGACATCATTAACTCAAAATGTGTAAAATGGCGGATAGAGCACATAACTCCCGCACGACGATATGTTATCTAGTATATCTGGTTTGATCCACATAGTACTCTCTTAGTCGGACTTTGGCTGCTACAGATCTGGCATCAATTGACCTTCGAACTGTTTCAAGCATTAAAAGAAAATTGAATTAGGAAGTAGAAAAGGTCGAAGAGCGCCCAACACTGCGATCAGAAAATAAGCTCGTATGGTGAAATACTCTAACAATTTTGTCCACAGAGGCAAGAGTTATGCTTTGCTGAAGACATACAAAGTTCAGAAAGTTCCAGATCGCTTCTTTCTTCAACCGATATTTCTGTACAAATCTCTGAGGGTCTTAGAGAGAATTAAGTGGGCGTGAATACATTTATGCTGTATAAATCAGCAGTCCTGTTATGCTACAAAATTCCTCCGACTATCGTCGATCTATTCTTTGATGTATCTTTGCCAACTGCCTCCATGGAAGTTTTACTCCTTGTGGCTTGTGGGAGGTAAGAGTGATCTTTATTCCAAAAGCAGGGAAGGCTAGTCACTTAAAGCCCAAAGAATTTAGGCTAATCAGCCAGTCGACTTTTCTTATCAAAACGCTCAAGCGACTGACCTATTTCTTATGGAGTCTTTAGAAACGAGCTTCATAACTAAAGCATAACGATAAGCGTGCTTATCTCAAGGGTAAACCTGCTAAGAGTGCGTTGGATGATGTGGTCAGTTTTATTGAAAAAGGCTTGGAGTTCAAAGAATATTGGCCGTTTTCCTAATATCGGAGGTGCCTTCAACAATATCACTATTGAAGAAATTAGAGATTCACTTGAGGACATGAATGTACAGAGTTTTCTATTAGAGTGGATTGTGAATATACTTAATAGTAGAGCAATCAAGTCGGATCTAGGTGGAAAAAAAGTGACTAGGGGCAGTATCTTCTTGACATAAGAATATAAATAGTATCACCTCCAAACATGTAAAAAATGTAGTATATAGATCTATCATTCAGTTATAAAATTAGATTGAGCTGGTTTTCGGGTTAAAGCGACAAAGATGACAACGGTAGTTTCTATAAAAGGCTAGAGCCAAGACTTGAGTCAAAAAATGACGGACATATTTCCCACTATCTGTCATTTATATTTGGATATAATCACTTGGATCAGTAAGGAAATCACAAGGACATGGGAAAACATGGTTATCTGCAGAACGTCTAGGGCTTTATGGTCTAAAACGGATATTAGCGGAACAAAAACTCTACTAGGTCTGAAAAGGTTAGTTTTAAGAAGATTTATAGGTATTTTTTGCCTTCAATTCCAGGCTAAACAGGTGGGATGGTAGCAAACTGAAGTATGGATGGTAGAGCAAACTGAAGTATCTTGTAGGCCTTATAAATGGACTAAGATGGCTTTGATAGGTAATTCATAACTATTCTATCATTACTCTGTTCTCTTTGTATTCTATCTTCTCCCAGATTCTTAGTCTCCTTCTGCTTCACTCTTTAGCTATCCTTGAGGGATCACAATGGACCCCATTGGTCTCCGAGTGAAGCTGTCGTTTTGACACCGAAAATTGATTGAAAAAAGATTGATGGATGCAAGTCGATAAAAGAGGTAGGGCCTGATATTCAAATGTAGATTTTTGCTACTAAAACTTAATATATATATATTAATTATCTCTTCTTTCTAGTGTTTTTTGATTTGGGAGTTAAAGACCTTTAACTCTCAAAAAAATACTCGGGACTACATATCGTCATCTTAAAGACCAAATAACCTATCTGCAAAAATTTCAAAATTGAGTTTTTTATGGATTATTATTCCCTATATCATAACGTATATCTGCGCAAAATTTTGAAAATCTAATATCACAAATGACCAAATTATTACAGTTTTTGTACCTAGAGAACCGTTACGCACTTAAAAAAGATAAAATTAAATCATCAAAAAAAATTTTTTTTTGTGTTTTTTTTTTCACAAAACGTCTTTATCTCGAAAACGGATCGATTGAGTGATATCAATATTTTATAGGTTTAAGTATAAAAACTATTATTTGACATAAATTTAAGGGTTAACATAAAAGAAATTCTGTTTAATTTATAATGAAAACAAAGATATATTGACAACATTGCCAACTATTAACTTAACTAGGAAACATCTAGTAGTGAACAAGAAGGGAAAAAAGAGGCAAAACATACTACTCACCAAGGCAAAAAAGTTTGTATGGCAATCCTCCAAACTAGCGCCGTTAGTCTGATGTGATTGATGCGTCATAGTTCATAGATTTTATTTGCAGTACAACAACAACAGCTCCTCATTTTCTTAATTGTTGATGATAATATTTGTTGTTGATATTGTTAATATTGTTGTTGTTTTTATATTTTTATGATGCTAATGATGAATGATTTGACAAAGATTATAAACACAACAATTGAATTGAATTGTTTTTTTATTTTAGTTTGTTACGTTTGAAAAGGGTATTTTTTAGCAATTTTTTTTTTAGTTGTTGCTGTTGTTGTTTGCGAGCGTAAAAAAATGTTCAGGTGACAATTTAATTTTTTCTTTTTTTTTTAATTTATAAAATTCTTCTTGTTTTCTTTTTTGGTAACAATTGGAAGAAGAAGGCGATTTTGTAATACATTTATATTTTGTACTTATTCTTATGGTATTTTCATTCTTTTTAATTTAATTTTATTATTTTGTTTTTGTTTGCAGTTATTTTCTTCTTTACACACGAATATTATAATAGTATTATAAAAAACACACACACTCTTAAAAAACTTTATTTCGAACCGTAAAGATACTCTTCTCTCATCAGAGAGTTATGAAGAATAAGAGACATCTATAGTTTAACAAAGAGAGAAACAAAATTGAATTTAAAAATAATGATAAGGTGTTAGATAGAGTTAGCATTGCCAAAATAATGATTTTTTCTATCAAGTTTTTAAGCAAAATCTAAATCAATGAATTTTTGATAAAAAAAAACTTTAATTTTAAAGTCAATAATTCTTTTCCATAAGAAATTTAAAATTTGTTTTTTTTATGGAAAATTTTTTAAAAGTCTCTTATTTTTAGATGAAATTTCTCATTTTTTAAAAAATATTTTCAAAAAAATTTCCAATAAAATAAGAAATTTATTAAAAATTTCCTATAAATAGGTTATACCTATATATAATAACTTTTTAAAAATTTCCTATAAAAATAAGAAATCTTTGAAAAATTTTCTATATAAAAAATAAATTTTTCAAAAACTTCCTATAAAATAAGAAATTTTTTAAAAATTTCCTATAAAAGTAAACAACTTTTGAAAAACTTTCTATAAAAAAAAGAAATTTTTGAAAAATTTCCTAGGTATAAAAATTTAAGAAATTTTTCAAAAAAATTCTTATTTTGTTAAAAAAAAATTTCAAAACTTTCTTATTTCTTTAAAAAAATTTCTTATTTTTCTAAGAAATTTTTAAAAATTTCCTTTTATTTAAGAACATTTTTCAAATTTTTTTTTCTTAAGAAATTTTTAAAAAATTTCTTACTTTTTTAGAAACTTTTCAAAAATTTCTTTTTTTTTTAGAAATTAATTATTTTTCTAAAACAAAAATTCAAAATTTTTCTATTTTTTTAAGAAGATTTAAAAAAAATGTAATACTTTTAATTTTATCCAAAATTTCGCATTTTTATAAGAAATTTTTTAAAACTTTATTATTTCTTTAAGAAATTTATCAAAAATTTCTTATATTTCTACGATTTTTTTTTAAATTCTTCAAAAATTTCCTTTTGTTTAAGAAATTCTTCAAAAATGTTCTTTTGTTCAAGAAATTCTTGAAAAACTTATTTTTAAAGAAATTGTTCAAAAATTTATTTATTTTTATTTTTTTTTAATATTTCTAAAACTTCTTATTTTTTAAAATATTTTTTTAAAATTTCTTATTTTTATAGGAAATTTTTCAAATTATTTTTATTTCTATGGGAAATTTTTGAAAAATTTCTTATTTTTATACAAAATTTTTCATTAATTTTTTATTTTCATAGAAAATTTTTCAACAATTTTTTAAAAAATTTTTATTTTCACAGAAAACTTAAAATTTTTTTTTTTATTTTTATAGGAAATTTTTCAAAAATTTCTTATTTTTCTAAGAAATTTTTAAAAAATTTTCTTTTGTTTCAGAAATTTTTCAAAAATTGTTATTTTTATAGGAATTTTTTCAAAAATTTCTTATTTTTATATGAAATTTTTCAAAAATTTCCTATTTTTTATAGGAAATTTTTCAAAAATTTCCTATTTTTTATAGGAAATTTTTCAAAAATTTCCTATTTTTTATAGGAAATTTTTCAAAAATTTCCTATTTTTTATAGGAAATTTTTCAAAAATTTCCTATTTTTTATAGGAAATTTTTCAAAAATTTCCTATTTTTTATAGGAAATTTTTCAAAAATTTCCTATTTTTTATAGGAAATTTTTCAAAAATTTCCTATTTTTTATAGGAAATTTTTCAAAAATTTCCTATTTTTTATAGGAAATTTTTCAAAAATTTCCTATTTTTTATAGGAAATTTTTCAAAAATTTCCTATTTTTTATAGGAAATTTTTCAAAAATTTCCTATTTTTTATAGGAAATTTTTCAAAAATTTCCTATTTTTTATAGGAAATTTTTCAAAAATTTCCTATTTTTTATAGGAAATTTTTCAAAAATTTCCTATTTTTTATAGGAAATTTTTCAAAAATTTCCTATTTTTTATAGGAAATTTTTCAAAAATTTCCTATTTTTTATAGGAAATTTTTCAAAAATTTCCTATTTTTTATAGGAAATTTTTCAAAAATTTCCTATTTTTTATAGGAAATTTTTCAAAAATTTCCTATTTTTTATAGGAAATTTTTCAAAAATTTCCTATTTTTTATAGGAAATTTTTCAAAAATTTCCTATTTTTTATAGGAAATTTTTCAAAAATTTCCTATTTTTTATAGGAAATTTTTCAAAAATTTCCTATTTTTTATAGGAAATTTTTCAAAAATTTCCTATTTTTTATAGGAAATTTTTCAAAAATTTCCTATTTTTTATAGGAAATTTTTCAAAAATTTCCTATTTTTTATAGGAAATTTTTCAAAAATTTCCTATTTTTTATAGGAAATTTTTCAAAAATTTCCTATTTTTTATAGGAAATTTTTCAAAAATTTCCTATTTTTTATAGGAAATTTTTCAAAAATTTCCTATTTTTATAGGAAATTTTTCAAAAATTTCCTATTTTTATAGGAAATTTTTCAAAAATTTCCTATTTTTATAGGAAATTTTTCAAAAATTTCCTATTTTTATAGGAAATTTTTCAAAAATTTCCTATTTTTATAGGAAATTTTTCAAAAGAAAATTTACTTTTAAAGAATAACTTTCAGAAATGTCTTTTTTTTTTATAGGAAATTAAAAAAAATATTTTGATAGGAAAATTTCTTATTGTTATAAAAATTTGTTCAAAATTTCTTATTTTTGATGGAAATTTTTCAAAAATTTCTTGTTTTTATAGGAAATTTTTCAAAAATTTCTTATTTTTATAAGAAATTTTTCAAAAATTTCCTATTTTTATAGGAAATATTTCAAAAATTTCTTATTTGTATAGAAATTTTTTTAAAAATTTGTGGAGGAAATTTTTTTAAATTTCTGATTTTTATAGGAAAATTTTCAAAAATTTGTTATTTTTATAGGAAATTTTCCAAAAAATCTTATTTTCAAAGGAAATTAAAAAAAATCTTATTTTTATAGGAAATTTTTCAATTTGATAGGAAATTAAAAAATGTTCTTTGATGAGATTTTGCAAAAAAAAAAAAACTTCTGGCAACGCTGATGAATATAGTTAAAATTTGGAAAGATGACATAGATTTTAAATAGGTATTTTGATAAATTTATTAAATAAATATTTTTTGAGCTATTTGATACACTACTGGTATATTTTCAGGTTTTAATCTTTCATTCATTTATATTTTAATTTGAAAAATAAAAAAAATGTATACTCAAACAAATTGTTTATCATTTAACAAATGATCACCGACCGACCACAACAATAATCAATTTATTAAACGTAGGTCGTTGGCTGTTTTCAGTAAATATTTTAATTTTTGAAAATCACAATTGTTATTTGTGTATTGGAAAAAAGGTATGTATTTCGTATAAAGTTTATAATTTTATTCACTTATTTCAAAAAAATAGTAGGTACCTCTCACACGCGCACGTTAATGAAATTTTCACTTTGTTTTTTTTTTAACAATAACATTAAAACGACCACAAACGATTATCAGAGGAAAGACGATGGGCGATGATGATACGTTTTAATACCTTTTGTGTATTTTTGTAAAAATAAAAATGACATTTCCAACACAGTTTAAAACAGTTGCTGGCTGGCTTATTATGATGCTGTTTCTGTTTTTATTGTTGTCGTTGCTGTTGTTATTGTGGTAGTTACTTATTTATTTATTTGCTTTTATTTTTATTGCTCTTTTCATTCTATTTTATATTATTTATGTTTTTGTTTTGCTCATTTTCAACACCGTGTATTTACTATCGGAAATGTCAAAAACGAATAAAAAACAAACATCAAAATTAGTGTGTATGAGAAAAATAGAAGTCAAATTTGGTTTCCACTCTTTATATTTAATGGATGGGAAGAGGGATACAAAGAGAGTTAAGAAAGATTTAGTGGAAATGAGCAAAACAAAAGAGAAAAGCCAAAGTTTTAAGAAAAAGTGTTTTTCTTATTTTTAGTTTGGTATCGTTAAATTCATCGACGTAGACAGCAAAGAAAAAAAACGTAAGACAAAATAACAATAACAAAAAATATTTATTATTCACATTATTACACTTTGATGTTAATAACACTGAGCAACAAAACTAACATGGGGATTTACAAAATCTATTGCACTGGTCAGCTTAGCTTCACTTAGGTCCTATGTACCTATATGTTCGATTTTTGGTACCTTCATGGGATAGATCTGGAAGAAATCCTTCTTTCCAGATTACCATGATTTAATAACAAATGACCCGTGACAGCCACTCCTACAATAAATGTATAGTATATAGTATATTTAAGCACGGGGAAAGTAGGTGAGTGATCGTCTGTTAAGAGTTCAACATTACATGAACTATTACAAAAGTTATTTTGAACGCAACATGTGATTTCTGTGGTTCAGAGCGAAGCTATGCAGAGGGTTTGACCACTACTACTGCAATGCATTGTGTTGGAACTGGAAAAGTGTTTTATGGGAGTGGTGGGGTGTATAGATGGAGTTGTATTTTTGGACATTTGATATGAAGTTTCATATATTGCAACTGGCGGAAAGAACTTAGACGGGAAGCAATTTTCACATAAAGATCGAATTTTCTTTGTAATGTTTTGTTCGGACATATAGACGTTTAATGCGTAAGAAAGTTCGAGTTTTTTTTAGCGAATTTCCTAATTTTGTTAACAGCCAATTTTAAGTTAATAACGATAAAAAAAACCGTGACACAACTCACATAGCTCCAACCCAATTGAGAAATCCACCAGTATCTGAGTGGCTCCAGTGGTATGAGATGAGTCAAAATCATTCAAAAGCCCATCCATTTCCACTAAGTCCGTCAGTAGAAGTCTCTCCTGACGGAGAATACTGTCATTCAGGTCGCTTATAGTCGCTATGATCGTCCCTCCATACTGTGTCCCATTTAACCCTGAAGCAGTCTAAGGTTGTCCTGTCCTATTTTTTTTTTTTTTTTTTTTTTTTTTTGTTAGAAACCATGACTTATTCCCACGAGTACGGTGGAAAATAAGTCGCCCGCTTGATGGTCCCCATTGACGCAGTAATAGCTAGATACTGGTGAATGCGTTAAGGCATCCGACCAATGCGATGTTCAAACACAGTTTAACGTTTACCCCCCGACTGCGGACCGAAAAGCCCATGGCACGGTTCGCAATGACACCGGGGATTGAGGGGAGGGTTGTAGGTTAGTTTAAAGTAGCAACTAACAACTACCTGTTTGGTCCATGCATGGAAAGGGTTCTTCGCCACCTATTTATGTGGTTGGTTCTCCACCCATTCATGGGAGGCATTCTCCTATTCAAAAAGGTTAGATATGATTGACATACATAGAAGATTGTTTATAAAGATAAGAAATAGGGTGGGACAAAGAACGGAGTGTTACGAGGGTACCCAAAATTAGTCTTAAACTCGTTTAATGAAATCCTATCTATAACGAGCTTCTCTTAGGAAGCTTGATATAAATCTAAAAGAGATATTACATACACCAAAAGCAATAAGTTTTCATAGAAGTCATACACGATCAAACGCTTTGAAATTATCCAGATTTAAACTTCACAAAAACGGTTAATTTAGTGGAACCATTTTTCAATTAGTCTGCGTCAGCAATGAGTATCGACATCGAATAAACCATGCGCTGTATGAGTTATACATTGACATAGAAATAATTAAACGCATTAAGCAACAACGGCAGCGTTGGAAAAAACGCCTACGAAATTGGAGAATATCCGCACAAGATATAGAGGAGCATGGAAATATGCTTGGCCTTTGACTTAAACAGCTTGTAACTGTAGAATATTTAATAAAGTAAGGATAATAGGGTTCCCGTTGCCAATTCGTAACTATGTACCCAGAAAAGTTCTGCATTTTATCGTCTTTCTTTGAGGGATGAGATAGAGTAAAAACGTAAGTTAGGAATTTTAAGACGGCCAGACTTTTAAAATAGTCTGTGGTATCTAAGTAATTTGATTGAAGTGTAGTTTTCGACAGCCTCCTTCACTTTTTTCGCACGCCAACTACATCCACCGAAAGGTAAAGTCTTGAAAAAAGTTCTAAAATCATTTGCTTTTAGGACGTTGCGACATTCAAAGCAATTGGTCGCTCACTCCTTAGCTATGCATCCCCAGTTTGGATCTCATTCAACACCCAATGAGGAAACCAGTTTACTGTCGGTCGGACTATATATGTTCCTTACTATACAGTTTCTGATGGCACGTCACCAGCCTAGTGACAACCATCAGATACTGATAGAGGATCCGCATCCTAGGCACAAACGGATAGAATTTAGACGCTATCGTGCGGACATCCAAAACGTTATTCGACCGATTGTCCATAACAAATGCGCGGGAAACATTGTATAAATTGTATCAAACAGCTACCGATGCAATAAAATCCTTTAGGAAAACCCCTCCAATTTCGATTAGTGAACGGCTACTGACCAGGCAAACTAGATTCATATTAAGAGCCGATTGAAGCATGTTAGAGTACGCTTAATTGCCACCGCGAATGTAATGTTTCTGTCACTTTGAACCGTTGCCCTGGCTGTCTTCAAAGCCCTCACGACATTGTGCATTTATTTAACTGCCCATTTTTTTGTTATTTTTTTTTTTTGTATATTTAATTTTAACATCTTACAGGAACAACAACTAAATACTAATTAATTAGCACAGGCAGATCTCCCCACCTGTGACAGTTTAGAGCACAACATTTTCAATTTAAATTTTTTGAAAAAGTTTCTAAACCAGATGACGAAATACAAACGACCAAACCCAACCCACAATACAACCTACGTTCAAATTCACTTGACAGCTCTCACTTTTTTTCGTTCATCTCTGTAGCACAGTGTAATAATTGAGTTTGTGTATAGTGAATATTTTGATGTGTGTATTTAGTTTAGCTACACTTTAAACAATATCTACTTTGTTGTTTCTGTAATTTTTTCTTTTGTTTTCTTTTTTTGTGTACCGATTTTTTTATATTCAAACATGTATGAAGTAGCAACCAACCGTAGATTATGGTGGTGGTATAATAATACTTGTAAAATAAAATGGCATGATGACGACAAGAAAATAAAATTTTTTGAAATCAATTTTTATTTTTGTTATTGTTACTTGTTTTTTTGCGATTAAATATGATTAAAAATTTTCACTTTTATTTAAATTTTTGTTTAAAAGATTTCTTCTTCAGATATTTCTTTTGTATTTTCTTTTTCTTATAAATTTTTATTTTATTTTATTATTTATTTATTAGTTTTTGCAATTTTTTGTTTCACTTTCTTCACATTTTCAAAATTTTAAATTTTTTTTCAATGTAAATTACTTAATATAGAAAATTTGGCTTGTAATAATTTTAAAATAATCTTTTAGTAGATTATTGAAAGATTGTAGGTATGTATTAAAGTTAAAAAAAGCTAAAATGTTAATAACCGTATGCGAGACTTCTACTGACTGTCCAACGAATGAACAAACATCCAACCAACAACGAAGACGACGACAACGACAACATCGATTGTCTACACAATGGAAATTTTGTGCTTGTTTTGCTTTATTTTTGTTTTTTTTTTCATTGCCTTTTTGTTTTTACTTGTTGTGTGTGAGTGAGTGTTTTCCAAACAGTGTTGCCAGTTTGTGTGAATATATTACATTGTTTCGTAGAAGTGAATCAAAAAAGCTAAAGAAAAACGTTGAATCATTTTGAAAAAGAGAGAGAATATTCTGTTGAATGCAAAAAATGAAAGAGAGAATGACGAATATATTTTGTTCCCAGGTGTTTTTTGTTTATATCTGAGGTTTTGTATAGAGAAGCAACTGCATGACTGATAAAAGGCATGTAAGTATGTTTGTTAAGTTGCTAAAATTTTTATCAGTTCCAACAACTGTTACATACATATTTCAGAAGCATTTTGCATTGTTTTGCAAGATCAAAAAGAGATATTTCATAAGTCCAAAGTATATAGAAATGTTTGTTCTAATGCAATCAATTAATGACGAGACCCCCTACATGCAAAGATTTTACCATCCACACATTTGTGATGGGTAGTCATCTTGATGTGAAGCAGGGGCTTACGAGTAAGGAAATCTAAGGTTATGACGGAGAGTTGGTGATGGGTAGTCATCTTGATGTGAAGCAGGGGCTTACGAGTAAGGAAATCTAAGGTTATGACAAGGGAGTTTGTATTATTGCTATCTTCGGTAGGGTTAGAGGTAGTGCTCTACAAAGAACTACACCACCCAACCCGACCTTCCACGGCAGTCGGTTCTTCGTACCGGAACGACTCGAAAATGTTAAGTTTCCGACCAAGGACTGTCACTTCTGCGATATTACCAATAATATCGCAGTTACAACAACAACCTTTCAACTAGCGTCTGTTTTCCATATTAGGCGGCCAGTTGAACTCTATGTCCCCATTCTCAACTTTGAGCTGTGTATGAAACTTAGTTCTTTTGGACCTCTGATCCTCGATTTTAGGTACGTCCGACAACAACAAACCTACAGGACATCTGTTTCCCATATTAGGCGGCCCTGAGGAACGGCAGTTTTAACATAAGATACAACCCCAAAAAATCCCTTAAATACTTCACATCATCTTATCTCCTTACAATTTACACCACCTACATCCAACCGAAAATGGAATGGAAATCTCAAATATGGGCCGGTGCTTCAAAGTATATTTTGGAGCTTCTCGACTAAGTGCACGAGAGGGCGAAAGTGCTCATCGGTGACAGTAGGATATCCAAATCTATTGATCGTCGCAATGCGGCTTGTATCACACTGTTCTATCGTTAATACTTTAGAATGTGCTCTAAAGATATCAGGGAACTTGTTCCCGGAACTTGGACTTTTTTACGCAATACACGTAATTCTGTTAGAGCTCATTCGTTCTTGGTCAATTGGTCATACTGTTCTATTGTTACTACTTCAGAATGTGCTCTAAAGAAATCAGGGAACTTGTTGCCGAAACTCGGATTTTTTTACGCAATACACGTCATTCTGTTAGAGCCCTTTCCTTCGTGGTCGATTGGCCGTTAGGCCAAACAACACTCTACAAAGAAAATTCTTACTTAAGCCGTACAGTTCGTATGTGGAATTTGCTCCCCGCAGAAGTTTTCCCTGCCATTTGCAATATAGTCAAATTCAAATCAATGTCTACGAACACTACCTCATCTATCCTCCCTCTCATAACCTATTTTCCTAGTTCCAACACAATGCATCGCATAAGTAGGGACAAGCCCTTGAGTGCTGGTCCTTAATTAAAAAAAATCATATATACAGTCGAGGGCTTCATAATCTCCGGAGACCCAGCTTTCATGCTACAAATCACGGGACATGGTGATTGGTATGCGACTTAGACTATAATAATTCAAAAACAATTAAGACTGGTTATGTGAAACTACCTGGTTATGGCCAAACTACTTTGGAGATTACAGGTTCCAAGCTAGGTTTGGTAAGAGCACCTAGCCAAAGCAACCGACAAACAACTGGTTGCAAAACCGCAGGGATGAAGTCTGCCAAGTTCAGACCCTCCTCTTATAAAAAATCCATTCATTAAAAGTGGTAATTGTTCGGAAGTGCCTTGAATAGCGCCAAGCTCTTCTAAAATTGCAATGTCTATAAGGAATTGCGAATGTTTGTTCGGTTTTCCTTCCTGCACCTTTCCTTAGAAGTCCCAGAGCTGGAGTTCTTTCTCTCTGCGACTAAGACAACAGCAGGCTAAAACAACGTCTACTAGTTTGGTGGAGACACCTGGTCACCTTTGCTGATCACAATTTTAAAGGTTTGGTTTGGTAAGAGCACGTAGCTAAACCAACCGACAAACTTCAGGTGCCAAACCTGCAGGAATGAAGCGTGGCAAGTTTAGACCCTCCTCCCATCAAAAGAAATCCACTCATTGAGTTATGTTTTAAGCACATCTAAACTGCAATGTCCAAATCCTCAGCATTGGGCAAAAATACAGTTCTTCCTGTGCAAAAGGGAATTACTAATGCTAGTCCGGGTTCCCTTCCTACACCTTGCCCTAGGAGCCCCAGAGCTGTGAATAGTTTTTCCTCTCTTAAGACTCCTACCCCTGGTAGTAAAGAGAATGCGAACCAGTTTTGAAATCCCTTTTCTGACCGTTCTAAGAAGCACATCTTTCAGGCTAGAAGGTAATTTCCTAAAGGGTGTGTCGCCGTAAGGAAATTGGAAGAAATCTGCTGATTCTCTTACTTATAATTAGATTGCGAGAAAAGAAAGGGTTATTAAAACTCTGGCTGAACTTCCGAGTAAGGCCTTTGTTGAACGTTCTAAGAAGCACATCTTTCAGGCTTGGAAAAGCAGGCAAGAAGCCTGATGATTCTCTTACTTATGATTAGACTGCAGCAAAAGAAAGAGTTTTAAAACTCTGCCGAACTTCCGTGTAAGGCCTCCTCAATTATATTGCAAGTCATTGAGGGAATCCCGATATTCATACAAAATACTTTAGATTTCAGGGAGCTTCGATTTAGGCCTATCCGTGTATATCTCCAGTAGAATACATATAAAATCATTTGGAATTTCAGAGATTCGACAGTAAAGGATTGGTCGAAGAATGGGTTGCGAATGCCGAAGTCAATATTGTTGGGAAAGTGGTTAGTTAATGCAGAATTTTGGAGTGTACCATTGGCAAAGGAGACCAAACTCCAATAGTACTTGACCTGATAGCTGAGTTTTGTGCCATTAACACAGCTGGAAGCCTGTTAAAAGTGACTTATAATGCTTTGTTCTAATGGTACTTATTATTAGGGCACAGGATCTATGGAAGAGCCTCCAAGTAAGGAACACAGCATCATAAACAATAAAAGCATAAAATAATCAGATATGAAAACATATGAACTTACTTTCGAAAATATTAAAGTTTGATTTTAAAAAAATTTCAAAATCTAATAAGATATGAACCAAATTAACTGAAGTTTTCATTTGTTGGTGATTTACTTTGTGTAAATTTCGCAATTCCAGTTAGTGGATTTAATTTAGCATGATAAAACTTTTCCATACTAATAGAAATCTTTTATATCTGTTAGGTTTTCTCTTAGATTTTGTGTAATTACAAAGTGTTTTTGTTATTTACGGCCTGTCTGTATGTATACAAAACTTTTTTTTGCTGCTTGTATTTTTCCAAGTTATTTAGGTTTCTTTTGTCTATTGTTATTTTTTCTTTTTTGTATGAGAACTTAAAATCAAGTCGAGGGCGATGCACGCACACAAGAGTTCGTTTTGAATACAA
Source organism: Stomorhina lunata (assembly GCA_933228675.1). Taxonomy (NCBI): domain Eukaryota; kingdom Metazoa; phylum Arthropoda; class Insecta; order Diptera; family Rhiniidae; genus Stomorhina; species Stomorhina lunata. Next base: position 46,804,136 of record OW121742.1, on the reverse strand, counting down.
CCAAAAAGGAACCAACAAAAAAAAAAAGATGAATACATCCCACCTGACCTGAGACCTGAAGTATGAGAATGTTAGCGTGAAATAAAGATTAACAAGACAAAAAGTTGGCAAAAGTAACGAAAATTGTGTAAAATACTATAGTTGTTTGTTCGGAAGCTCCGAGGATGTTGGCAGATTCTAATATATGGGACTTATTTATAGAAAGAGAAAATTGTGTAAAATACTATAGTTGTTTGTTCGGAAGCTCCGAGGATGTTGGCAGATTCTAATATATGGGACTTATTTATAGAAAGAGAAGCTTCTTTATTCATTTGAGCTTAAGCTTTCCAAACGATAACTGTAGTAGATACAGTTACGACCAGAAAAGCAGAAAATGCCTATTTCAGAATCGTTTAACTTGATTAGTTCCCTGGAATACAAATCGAGGTTTCTAAAATCACAAATTGTATTTTAAAATCTTTCTGTTTTAATTCCCTTTTAGACGATTATTGATACTAACTGGAACAGATTTGCCGCAGTGGCCTTTCGTCTCATTTGAAATATAAAAAGGTTTAAGTCTAAAATTCTCGAAGTTAACTCCCTCTCGGATGCACCTAAACCGACTTGGGGGAGAGTCTTTGTATGGCGAACAAGCAAATGCTTTCCATACATGGTTTAGAAACGAGTCTTATATATGGGATATAGAGGGCTCTTTTCATTCGTAAGGAGAGAAATATCTTGGCGGTTCAATAAAGAAATTAATAACATAATGGTGTGGCCCATCTAGCCCCAAGCTTTTATCCAATCGAAATCTAAGAGGAAGGATTTGCAGCAGCACAAAAGAATATAGGTATTTCTTCCAATTTAATTTTCATTTGTTTCCCAAGAGATATATAACAGGGGGGTTACCGCGTAACTCGATTCGAAAGAAATTATTTTCGAAACACAAATTCGAACAGTTTTATTTTCGAATCGACATACGCAGTAACCCCCCAGATATGTAAGAAAGCATTCGAAGAAAACCCCGATATCTTGTGCTTTGGTCATGTGGTTTTATTCACTGAAAACAAGAAAAACAAAGTAAAAAAATAATAACAAAAATATTACTCTGTATCTCGTGTGTTCAGTTCAGCGAGATAGAGAGAGAGCTAAATGAGCGAGCGTTTAAAAAGAAAAGTCTCACACATAAAAAAACAATAATGGTTCATACATAATTATAAATTTGTTGGTGTTTTTTTCATTATTTTCATCAACTATTAATGGGGAAATGGACGGACGATACACAAGCCGGAGGAGGGTTTGGAGGGAGAAGTATACAGTTGATGTTTATTCCTCATATGACTCTGGTAGAATCGCAATTATCGAGGAACACAAGTAACCAAAACGCAAATAGATATCAAACGAAGCATCAACACAGCTAATCTACGTGTGCAATACAAAAATAATATTGGTTTGATGTTACGATTTTCGTAATGTTTTCGTTTTATACCATTATTTTATTTTACTTTAAATCTTTTTAATTTTTAAGCTATGGATTAGAACATAATTGGGGTAATCTTTAAAAGATTCTTACACATCACTCAGATTAAGAAAAAAGAGCTTTAGGAAATAGTGCCCTGAATGTAGAGATAAGTCCTAACTAAAAAGACAACTTTTGTGCGAATAGAAGAAATTCGATTTTTTATCTTTAAAAATCTTTCAATTCAAACTATTGCAGTCTTTGTTGAGATATTCGCATTAAAATGACCTGAGAAGTCAATGATACCGCCAATAAAAAATATTATGAAGTTATGACGCCGCCTCCTCATTGTAATTGAAAACTGTGATGCAGTCGAAATATCCATCGAATCTTGAACGATTGATCATATCGAAAACTCAGAGGTAAGAATCAGTTTCCCTTTCCCTCAATTGTGATTTTAAAAGGTTAAAGTCTCGGGTGAACTTAATGCATTTATATACTAAAAGGTCAAAGTACCCTAAACAACTGGATGAACAGGTGGGATTCCATTTGCATATTGTTTTCGTCCGAATCGTCCGGAAATATCCTCTGCCAAAGGGAAAACAGAGTGATGTTGTTTGCTTTAAAGCTGGACATAGACGCTTTAGATAAACTCATATTCAATTGTAATACTCGCTTCTTTAATTTACTACTCCCACTATTTCTTTTCTTCACTTTAATTCCTCTAGATTTCTCTACTTTCTTTTATGTTATAGAATCATCAGAATGTGGTAAAGGTGTCAAACATAACCTTATTTCTTAAAACGAGCTGAAATTGAAAGCTTCACATTAAACAAAAAGGATACCTGATACCGATAAGCCTTATTAAAGTGAAAAGGTCAGTAAAACCGTGAAGGGTTGCTAGTTATTATTGAGCCCAAAGTAAAGTTTTTCCTTCGATAAAAAACACTTTATGGCGATCATTGTAGTTTATAACGAACCCATATTGTTTTCACAGCATGTCGGTTTTTCGTACCGGAACGACTCGGAAATCTTAAGATTCCTACCAATGACTGCCACATCTGCAATATTAACAATACTATAGCAGTTACAACATGTAAATCAGCAAAAGCGCTCGGACCAGAGGGCATCTCTATTTGAATGTTGATGAAACTCGCTACATAAGCATTAGAGTTCCTAACTCATCTACCTGAACTCTCTATTCAAAAACTAATAATCATGGACATCTGGAAAGTTGCTCGAATAGTTCCCATTCTAAAGCCAAATAAATCCGATACCAATGGATAATCTGTCCGTCCGATATCTCTTCTATTGCCTGTAGCAAAAGTTCTAGAATATCTACTTTTACCGACCCTGAAGGAACAATTCCCTCTCACAGAACACCAGCATGGCTTCAGGGAACACTATAGTACCACAACAGCTCTGAACATGATGTCAAACGCTGGCTTGCCAACCATCTCTTTGGCAGGCAAGCATTTGAAGAGTTCAGAGGTGAAATTCAAAAATTCAGTTACAAGATAAAAATGGGTGTGCCACAAGGAGTACTTTCACCAATTCTCTATAACATTTATCTTGCGAAGCTCCCCCTTCCATCCGCTGACGTCTCATTGGTGTAGTATGCTGATGACAGCAAAGTGTTATCATCTGGTTTTAATATCGACGACGCAAGCATCAAAATTACTCAATACTTGACGTACTAAAAACCAAAAATTCTTGACGTTGTTTTCGAAAGACTCCTTCACTTTCCATTGCACGCGACCTAAATCAACCAAATGGTAAAGTCCCGAAATAAGGACCTAAAAGCGTGCGCTGGCACCTCATGCAGTATGGACAAGAAGGTCGCTCACTCCTTAATTATGCGGCCCCATTTTGGACCTCTTTCATTAGCGACACCCAATGGCGAAACTTGCAAATATAATGAGTAATCAACTCTCTATTGGAAACAAAATGACGATGTGGATTATTTACATGAGGAAACCAATTTACTGCCGGTCAGACAACATAATGTGTTGCTTACTAGAAAGTTTCTAATGGTATGTCAACCAGCCTAATCATCCTAACCATCAGATACTGATGGAGAATCCGCTTCCTCGGCACATACGGATGAACTTTAGTACTTTGGTACTTTAAACATTTGCCATCTTACAGGAAAGAAATTTCATCAACAGCAGAACTGTTACAACAACAACTATACCCTTAGAAAGATCAAAACTGATCTATGAGTGCTGGTAGTATTTTGGCTACTGGAGAGCATCAGCCTTCTCAAGAGACCGAAGGATGATTCAAGATTGCAGAATGGCAATGTCTTTCTAGAGGGGGTAACTGACTCCAAGATCCCAAGCAGGTCATTTGGCTAAAATAGGTATTGTCTGACATAAAGAGCTTTTCAAAGCGATCGGGAGGTATAACTACATCAATGTTCTCCTGACCGAGGAGTGCCACCTTTTAGGGATACCTGGCATTCACGGGTAAGACCGATCATAAAGAGGCTATATCGATGTAATATATTCCGGTGGTACTTAAGCCACTTGCTCGCCCTTTACATAAATAGCTGAGATCTCGGCCTGAATACTGCAGCGTTTTGGGAGCTTCAAATTGATTTTATTTCCCAATATCCCAGGGTCCCAAAGATGTCCACAGAAAAGGAGTGATCGAAGAGGGGTATGGGAATGCAGTAAACAATGTTGTCAGGGAAGTTAATAAGTTTATCCAAAATGTTGGAGTGGTATGAAGTAATTGCTGCCATTACCTTAACCGAAAGTCAGTTAAGCACAGCGAAGAGTGCCTTTGAAGGTGTAGTCCTTAAAACACCCGTAAACATTATGCGACTGTTTGTACAAATTCAGTATGAAAATGAGAAACATGTTACAAACGTTTTAATCTTATTGTACAACTTCAACTCGGTTGTACAAAATATGAAAACTTTTTGATCTTTTGTACAACCAACCACAACGATCACACAAACGTGGCTATCCGCTTTACAACCGTGTCAAGTTTTACCAATTGTCGCAGCGTCTATGGCTTGTTTTAGGGCAACGGATCTGAGTAATATAATATCCAATTAGATTGTTAAGAAATAATTAGAATCCAGATAGGAGAGCTTTTGAATAATTTTAAGAAGTTAAAGTTATTAAAACTTGTAGAATTCTCAAATTTGTTCACTTCTCAAATTACGGACGGTGATAGTAATGATATAATTCAGAAGAGTACCTTCATTATTGGAAAAATGTACTTAGTTTCAATAACTAAAGGTGTTGAAGATCTACATTTTAATTTAGTTTGTTGTCTTGATTATATTTTTCATCTGTTTGGAAAACAAAAAAATCTATATAAAGATAAAGAAGAATAAGGCAAATTTTGTATACTACCAGCACTTATTGATACTGACTGAATGACTCTGTTGGTGGTGTGTAAAGGAGCTTGTCGTTTGTTGGTTTTGTACATTATTTTTTCTTCATTTTTATAGTTTTTTTTCTTTGGTTTCATTTTTGCCAACTTATTGTACAAAGTTAATAATGCTCCATTCATCCAACCAACCAACCAGGCAGTCAACCAACAACGAACCATCCATACAACCAACCAAACATCCGACCCAAACTTAACTCACAAACGAATGAATAAAGTAACAACAAACAACAGCACAGCAAAAACAAAAAATTAATAAAATAAAGAAGAAAATCAAACACACACAAAAACAAAAAAAAATTTAAAGAAGAAACGAGAGACAGACAAACAGAAAGAAAAAACAAAAATGAACTTCTACTTTATTTTATGTTGGTTTTGCTTTGCTTTTGCTTGCAGTAGTTATTGTTCTTGTTGTTGTTGCTGCTGTTGTTGTTTTTATTTGATTTGTTTTTTCTTTTGAATGTGTCGTACTCAAAATCGACTTCTTTCAAATTCTGCTGTTATTGTTGTTGTTTTTTTCATATATTTTCTTCCCTTTTAACGGAAATAGCAAAAGAGAACAACATAATAATAAAAAAATTGCAAAATTACGCGTCATATAGGAATTTTTTTTCGTTTTGATATTTAAAATCGATCGAATATTTTTTCTGGTTTCTTTTTTCTTTTCAAAGAATTTATCTTTTGAACTTTTTCTTAAAACTTTATAAATATTTCTCTTGTAGGTATTTTATTATTATTCAAATTTTTTAAAACATTTAGGACTTTTTTTGTTTTTTAATTTCTTGAGTGTATTATAGTTTTGCTCATTAACAATTTTTGCTCCACTTTCCATTCACTTGTGATTTTTTCTTCTTCTAATCGATATTTTTTTAAATATCTCTTAAATACACTTTTTTGTTAATTCACACTTTTCTTATTTTCCAGGAAAATATAACAAAAAAAAAACACATTCAGCTTTGAATATTTTTAAATTTGTTAATTACCGTATTAAAAAAATTAAATTGTAATAAAATTTAAAACGAAGGAGACAATTATTATTATTTTGTTAAAACGATAGAGCAACATTGACGACGACATGACGTTTATGACTGCGACGACTATAGAATTGAAAATGGCGTTGGCGAGTAGAAATATACAGATTTTTTTCTTCTTGTCTTCTCTATTATACAGCCAGACATGGTTGTATTTTTCTGTACTTTAATAGGAATTTTCTGTTAAATAAACTCTTCCCACTTAAAAACTATAATTAAAAACTCTTTTAACAATTAAGTTTAAATAAATTATTTTCCAAAAATCCTTTAAATTTTTTATAAAATAATTTTTAATTTAATTACTTGCTTAAATTTGCAACTCAGCTTAGTCAATGTTGCCATTTCTTTTATTGAAGCTTATCCACTCACTCACATATATTCTCGATAAAGCCGAATTGTTTCTTTTTTTAACACTCATACAATGACAAAAATAATTGATTTTCTCTCACTGCAATAACAAAACAAGTACAACTTTCCCTTAATTTACATGAATTTTAAAATAATTAGTCTTAAAAATTTTTTAAATCTTTCTCAACACCATTAAATCATTCTTAAAAACCACAAATCTTTATAAAACCTTTTTTTTTCAAATTAAATAATAATTAATTTTTTATAAAATTGCGTTTTTCTAGTTAATAACTTTTTTCCTTTTTTCTTTTTTCTGCCACACTCTATTGATCTCTTTTTCTCTTTTATGCTTTAACCTTAAAAGCTTTATATATATGTCTCATTCTTTCATGTTGTCGGCAAAAATTCACCCACACGCACACACGTTTACGTTTGCGAGAATTTTTGGTAGAAAGAAAAAAATCGTCTCACATCTCTACACTCTCACACAATCGCTCGCACACGTACGTTTACACTAGCAACAATGCCAAATATCTCTGTGTGTAACCTTGTCATACAAAATGAAAAAAAAAACTACAAATTACTTTTAATTTTTAACTTTGTTTTACTTTTCCGAAAAACACTTTTTCACAAATTCACTTTTGTTTTTGTTAACTTTTCACTTGTCCATATAAAATTTGCAAATTTATTTTAGTCTGTATAACTTTTTAACGAATGCAATTTGTTTTCAAGTTCACAGAAGTTTGTCTGCTGCAAAGAAGTAAAAACTAGTTTTGTAAAAGTCTTGAGTATTAATTGGTGATTACTTAGTACCTATCAAATTTGTGCGTACCCATTAACCAAAACTAGATACTCAAAAGTTTTAGAGTTGTATCTTTACAAAATAACTCCACTGATATAAATATACTTATGGTGATTTATTTTCTAATAGCTCATTCACATTGAGCTCGAAAACTAGTTAAAGTAGTTTTCGCCTCAAAACAATATTGAAAACTTAAGTTTTTACATACAAAACGAAAACTCCTTCCGTATGAGTTTTCAATGAAAACTTATTTGAAAACTATTAAAATACCGATACAACATTGAGTTCATATTATTTATTACAACTCTATATTAGAAAGATGGAAAAATATCAAAAATAAATGTCAGTGTAAAATGATATATAAAAATAAACAATAATTTTAATTTTAAAAACTTCGGAAAAAACATTATAAAAGTGATGAAAAAATTATTATTTTATTGTGTATTAATGATATCTAATAAGTCGAAAGCATTTGGTGTTCGGTTTTTAAAAATAATCGCGAGTAAAAAATCCGAAAACTTATGAAATGCTAAATTTCCATAATGTGAATGGTAACGTTTTCGATGGTGTTTTCATTTCCGAAAACACCAAATAAAAGATTGTTAGCGAGGTCTAGTTTTCGAGTTAAGAACCTGTAAAGTTTTCAAAATATAAGTTATATTTAAATGTTTTCAACGTATGTGGCCGGTCTTAAAATAATTGGGAGGTAGAATTGATGATTTTGAACAAAAAAACTTAAATTTGGTTACAAGCCCTTGTTTCCGAGTTACAGAGCTCCAAAGTTTTATGTATAAAGAGTTGATTAAACGGTAACGCAGTTTGCACTTGTTGCAATTTTACTGCAATATGACAGCCTGCAATCATTCTATGTATTGGAAGTTAAATTAAAATTTCAGTTAGTGCAAAATTGTTTGTTGTGATTCAAAAAAAAAAGAAAGGAATATTAAAAACTTAATACAAATTTACGATCTTTTTGACCACCAAATTTCTGGACAAGTGCCTGAATCTGTCTTGCCAGTTTTAATAGATTAGGGCAAAATACCTTTGCCAAAATCGCGCGATTTTTGGAAAAAAAATGTTTCATTTTGTCTTAAATGTGGAAGCTAGGAATGCAATTAAGCGTCGCAGGCGAAAAATTAAAATAATTCTTCCATCACATACATAAGTGTGCAGATAAGGCATTGAATTTTTTTAGTAAACCGTTTACTACTCTTCCGTGGTCATACTTCAAACAAAATAGTGTTACCATATTTCAGAAATATTACTATATTGCAATAAAATTATAGGAAATCATAGAATAGGGTTACCAACAACCCTTTTAAGACACAAAATTACTATACAATACAAAATATTTTTGTTTTAAATTTCGTGGGGATCAAATTTTGATGCTATCAAAAAGAAATTTTTATTACCTTTCCAATGACACCAAAACCATTGAAATCAGTCAAGAAATGTTGGCAAAAAATGCATTTTATGTTGAAACTTTTGAGGCCTATATCTCAAAAACCAGGTCACGCTATTATTTAAAAATTTTTATAACGTAAAAATTTAAAACAAAAAATTTTCTATAAAGTTTCTATAAAAAAATTTTCTCTGAAAAATTTTTGTAACAAAAATATAAAAATATATAAAAAAATTTTCTCTGAAAAATTTTTGTAACAAAAAGTTTTCTATAAAAAATGTTGATATTAAGAATTGTATAAAAAAATGTTCGAGTTGAGTCGGTCTTATTTCCATATCATAAATTATTATTTTTTTTTTATGATTTTGAATTAGATTAATAATTAGTTGGAATACTGAAAAAAACTATGTGACACTTCGCAGTGTGGAATGCTGCATTTTCTGTCCCGCTATGGACTTCATAACAGTGATGCCAACCAAAAAGTTTACTTTGTGGGAGATTCGACATTAAAAAGTAGTAGATTCCACAAAATTTATTTTTAAAAAGTGGTAGATCTACTACTTTTATTATTCAAGCTTTTTGAGAATTTTAATGTTAAAATATTTACGCTTTTATTCAATGTTTTGTTTAAAAATAGTGTTGAATATGTATCAATAAATATACAAACATATTGAATGTAATTTGAAAAATAAACAATAAACAAATAAACAATAAACATTAAAAAGATACATGGTTTTACTAAAAAATTTAAAATGTTCATCTCTTGGTGTAAGCACTTACACTCCCTGAAAAGTGTTAGTAGAAAGTTTATTCCTATAAGAAATTTTAAGTAAATTAACTGTCGAAATAGCCTTTTAACATAGGCACTACTGTGCGGAAGCACATCCAATTTTTGTCTCAAAGGGAACATTTGTTCGTGCCATCTTTATTATTCTAGAAACATGATCCCAGAAATTTTCAGCACGTATGTATATTTTCTTCTAGAGAGAAATGAAATGTTATATTTATTAAAAGCTTCCATTCCTAATACAATTCGCTGCGATTTTAGGAGTACAAATCTAAAAAGAAGAACATATTACAAAAAATATATACATATGTATATTTTTTTGAAACAGGTGTTCAATGTTGCATTTTCGGTAACGAAAAATTGATTTAACACAATTTTGAAAAAACTTAAAAAAGTAGTAGATTCTACTTAAAAAGTGGTAGAGTGTAGAAAGATACCCAAAAGTAGTAGATCTACTACAAAAGTGGTAGAGTTGGCATCGCTGCTTCATAAGCACACTGTGTTGCCCACTGTTGAATGCCAGTAGTTATGATCATCTATTTAATAGAACTCTTAAGCGAAAACGAGAATTAAGTTGACACTCAAAATAATTTATGATATGGACCTAAGCCCGACTTGAACTCACAAACTCCTACAAATAACTTTTAAAACAAAAAAAAAAATTAAAAAAAAAAATTGTTTGTTATAAAAATTGTGAATAGCAAATTTTTCGATATATTTTTATAAGTAAAAAATTCTATAAAAAAAAATTTATAACCAAAAAAAAAAAAAATTTTATTAAAAGATGTTAATAACAAAAATTTTTTAAAAAACATTTTTAGAACGAAAATTTTTCTATAACATTTTTATAATGAAAGATTTTTTATAAAAATTTTTATAACGAATATTTTTTCAATAAACAGAAAAAAAATTTGGAGAAAATTTTTAATAACGAAAAATTCAAAAAATGTTTTATTGAAACATTTACTATAAAAAAAAAAAATTATAATAAAAATGTTTCTATTAAAAAATTGAATATCGAATAATTTTTGTTATACAAATTGTGTGTAGAAAATTTTTCGATATATTTGAAAGATTTTTTATAAAAATTTTTAGAACGAAAAATTTTTTATAAAAATTTTTATAAGAAAAAGTTTTTTTAATTTTTTTTTTAACGAAAATCCTTTTTATAAAAATTTGAATAACCAAAAATTCTCTAAAAAAATTTAACAAAGAAAATTTTTTATAACAACAAGTTATATTGAAAAATTTACTATAAAAATTTTTTTTTCCACAAAAATTTTTCTAATTAATGTTTTGTTATAAAAATTGTAAAAAAATTCTAAATATTCTTTTAAGTAAAAAATTTTATTAAAAAAAGTTTTCTATTTTTTATTTAAAAAAAAATAAAAAAAATTTTATAACGAAAATTTTGTTTAAAAAATGTTGATAAAAAAAATTATAAAACACTTTTAGAACAAAAGTTTTTCGATAAAATTTTTATAACGAAAGATTTTTTTATGAAAATTTTTGTAAGAATACTTTTTTTTAATAAAAATTTTAAAAAAGAAAATTTTTTCAATAAAAATTTTAAATGAAAATTTAAGAAAATTTTTTATGATAATGACATTTTGCTTTAAAAATTATATAATATTAAATAATTTACAATTAATAAATTTAAAAAAAAAATCTACAAAAAAAAATGTATATTAAAAACTGAATATTGAAAAATTTTTGTTATAAAAATTGTGTATTGAAAATTTTTCGATATATTTGAAAGATTTTTTATACTGAAGAGATGGCATAACCAACAAACGCATCGAGGAATTGGTTATCGCCACAATTATTTTTTGGCTTTAACAATAATTTGTCTATTACATTAATAAATAAATGTAATAGATAGGGATAAAATGCTAATAAAATTTCTTTTTGAATAAATTTTTATAACGAAAAATTTTCATAACGAACATTTTTTTTCATAAAAATTTTAATATCCAAAAATATCTATAAAAATTTTAATAAAGAAAACTTTGTATAACGAAAAATTCAGAAAAAGTTATATATGTATATAAATTTACTATAAATCAATTTTCTACAATTTTTTTTTTAAATTGTATATCGAAAAATTGTGTGTTTTAAAAATTGTAAATAGAAATTTTTCGATATATTCTTATAAGAAAAAAATTCTATAACAAAAAATAAACGAAAAATAACAAAAAATTTTTATAACGAAAAATTTCCTGTAGCAAAATAACAAAAAGTTTTTTACAAAATAAATTTACAACGAAATGTTTTTTTTTTAATTTATAACAAAAAATATATTTATGAAATTTTTTCTATAAAAAGCATTTTATAACGTAAAATTTTCCATAAAAAAAATTAAAACGTAATATTTTCCATAAAAAAGCATTATAATTATTTTTGTAAAGAAAAAGTTTCTATAACAAATAAAGAAAAATGTTTAATAAAAAATAATAACGAAAAAATGTTTTATAAACAATTTTTATAACCAAAAGCTTAAAAAAAATACAACGAAAAATCTTATATTCAAAAATTTTTAAAAAATAGTTTACAGATAATTTTTATAAAGAAAATTATTTACAGATAATTTTTATAAAGAAAAAATTTTTGATAAAAAAAATAATAGCAAAAATGAATACAAAATTTTAATTTTTCGTTATAAAAAAAAATTATAATTGAAATTTTTGCAATGAAAATTTTGTATAACAAAATATTTTGAAAAAAATGACGAATAAAATGTTTTTTAAACGAAAAAATTTTAATGACCGAAAACTTTGTATTATTCTGAAAAAATGTTTAACAGCCTGTTCACAAAACTGTCATACGTTAGAAGGCAATCGAATACTAGCCTAACGATTAAGCTCTAAATTGAGTTCATTTTCTGTTTTCGTTTGGAAGTAAAAGCTTCGTAATGAAATATCAAATTATGGTATTGCCATGAAATGTTTTATTACTTTTATGAAAGCTTTTCGTGTAAAACTTAAGACTTTTGTAAAATGATGTTAACCCTTAAATTGAATAAAATCAAAAATAAATAAAAGCAATACATAAAAAAAATTAAATTTTTTTTTTCAAAATTAAATTAAACATTTTTTCAATGAGAAAGACAATTATTAAGAGAAAAGTTCGGGTTTTAGGAACGAGTTCCCTGATTTCGACAGACCGGATTCCAAAGAACAAGAAACCATGTATTGCGTAAGAAGATTTGAGTTTGGGAACGAGTTCCCTTATTTCGTGAGGGCACATTCCAAAGTGAAAACGATAAAAAAGTGTGACACTTCAGTGGTTCAATAGAGTTGGATACCATGCTGTCATCAATGAGCACTTTCGCCCTTTCTTGCACTCTTACATAGACCCTATTCCGAAACATGTATTGCGTACCGGTTGTACTGTTACTACTTTGGATTGTGCTGTAACAAAATCAGGAAACTCGTTCTAGATACATGAACTTTCATACGCAATACACGTCTATCTGTTAGATCTCATCTTTTCGTAGTCGATTGACCAGTAGACAGACGATACTCTATAGATGGACGATAGACTAGCCGTACAGTTCGTATGTAGAATTTGCTTCCCGCAGAAGTTTTTCCAATCAGTTGCAATATAGGGAAGTTTAAGTCAAATGTCCACACACACTACCTATTCCCCCTCCCACAACCTTTTCCTAGTTTCAACATAATGCATTGTATTGTGTTCAGGTCCTAAACAAAAAAAAAATAAATAACTGTTTATTTTTTGTTTCCCAGGCGATTAGAATTTTTTAATTGCCTGATTTGACATTTACTTTCGTCTATACATTTCATTTACGAACCAAAATTTTAAAAGCTTTTTCTCGTTTCACTCAAAAAAAATTTCAAAAACCAAAAATTCAATTTTTTCGTAAGTTGACGTACAATTTGAAAAAATTGTAGTTTCAAAAACAGGCTGTAAAAGTATACATTTTCTACAAACAAAAGTTTTATATCAGAGATTTTCTATAAAGCACTAACTTCAATAATAAAACATAAAGTTGACATCACTGTACAACTGTTTTTGCAACCAGTAATGTCAATCCAAAAAATTTGCAATTGTGCCATAATATCCATCCCTGACTCAACCAGCCGCATTAGCTAAAGTAGTTTCTTTAAAAACTTTAAGTAATTCAAAAAACAAAATGCAGGCAAATTTAACTAAAGCATTAAGTAATTTGTTGCAGAAAAGTGTAAGAAATATTCAATTTATTGCTAAAAACCTTAAAACTCTAATAATCACCATAATTTTCATTTAGAACACCTGGTCAAGATGTTACTCAACCAAGACGAAAAAAGTTGGCCAAGTTGAGGCCATGGCACAATCCATTAATGATAAAGGGTATTTGTTGTGAAAATAAACCCTACTTAGGTTATTATCTTATGTTTTCTTTATTAGATTTCTAAGACCTCATAAGCCTTATGCTGCTCCCTCTAATGTGTCGGCCAAGATTCAAGCCATTTGCGGAACTTTGCAAATTTCCAATAAGCAAGAATATAAACTTACGAATTTGGAGGAGAAATTTAAGTTCTTGGAGGCCTGCTTTAATGATTTTCAACACAGCATACCCAATTCCCAAGTTCATGAGATGAGAACAGTGGGTAAGTTTAATAAAACCTGAAAAATAGTTACCTGAGTCTCTTTATCGCCAACATAATGATAGTTCCCAGTCTTTACTTTTAAAACATAGTGCCGTGTGAGAATTAACTTTCGAAGTCCGTGACGTGGGAGGAATACCAAGACTAGAACACTTTTCATGAAATATAGGACATGTTTGTTTTGAAGCAGAACATGTAGTTTCTGCGGTCTAGAGCGGCTTTATAGCGCATTTTAGAGAGATTAAGGGGAGTAACAGAATTGATAAGGTTTTCTAAAAAAAAAACTGTTTCCAGGAATGTTGTTATAATAGTTCCCAGTCTTTACTTTAAAACATAGTGCCTTGTGAGAATTGAAATTACATGTTTGTTTTGAAGCAGAACATGTAGTTTCTGTGGTCTAGAGCGGCTCTATAGCGCATTTTGGAGAGATTAAGGAGAGTAACAGAATTGACAAGGTTTTTCAAAAAAAAAAAACTGTTTTCAGGAGCGTTGTTATGACTGGTTAACCAGCGGAATATATCTCATTAGGAAATTACTGACATTCAAGAGTAAGAACTGATATTGTAAATACATTAGATAGGTATTAGATACTATACACACTTCCTTCGTATTTTTAATATAATACGATAATTTCTCGTCACGACAATTTTTTAATAACAAACTTTTCGTCAATCGCTTGTTTTAAAGCTTACTACTATCGCGAACTTCAATGAGAATTCTCATGGCAGTAGTTAACTCTGTATCGCTTTGTTCTTTCAAAAATCAGTATACATTTCTATTTTCTCTATATTTTCAGGTGATGTCATTCAATTCTATGAAACTTCTGTTAATACAACTGTTCCCTATGATGCTCTTAAACAAATGCAATTACCTGAAAACTTGCATATACAACAAGATTATGTAAGATTTAATCCTGAGACTGATACCAAGTTTAAGGGACAAACTGCATTCCCTAAAAGTTCTACCTTGGTAACTGGTCTCAAATATCGTGGCAAATATGAAGGTAATGAAGCTAAACGTTCATGGCCCTGAAGAGATGAATAAATAATAAGTTTACCCATATGTTAAAGTTGTTTGTTGAGCGCTGTATTTTGTTTTAACTGGATTTTTAAGAATACATTAAAAGTTACGTAAATACATTAATCATCATTTAAAATTTCATTAAGTTTTCTAAGGTTGAAACCAAATTAGAATCCATTAAAGAATCCAATGCTTTCTGCACTCTAACATCTCTAAGTAAGTCTAAGAGACGTTCATCTTCTTGTACCGCCTCCAAGGTTGGATACAACAACTCGTAATGCGTTTCAGCCACTGAAGGTTTATTTAGAATATTAAGGATTTTCTTTTGTAACTCTATTTCTGGATCTGGTTTGGCTTTGATCATATCCTCGGCAGCATCGCCTAATTCTACCTTAAGCTGTAGCTCACGTCTTTGTTGCAAATATTTTATAATGCGATCATATTGTAAAACTGTTAGAGGCATATTCGATGCCAATAAATTTAGCAAAATTTGTATTGCTTCCGGATGACGTTCTTTTAAGGGTGGTGCCATTAAACTAGCTGCATTTGCCGGTATAATGGGTACAGGATTCGGTAAAAGGTGAGTATGTTGTGGCGCCATATTACGATTCATCTGTTGGGAATTTGCTACATTGTCTCGCATCATTTTTTTGCGGAAATCATCATTCACCAGCTTTATGGCATCTTCCATGGGCATATTACGATGTTCAGCCGGTTGTCCATATAAAATATTAACAGTTATGCTGTTGTGTTCTTCGTGTTGGTTTGTGACGAGTATAGCATACAAGCAACCACGCGAAGCAATGTTAGAAAGCTGTAAGTATTGAGGACAAGTAAAATGAAATAAAAAGAAAAAATGTATTAATTTTTAAGGGACTTTAGTATAATTTCCGTCAAAAATAGTACATTAGCAATTGGGTCAAAGTTGCTTTCAAAACTCAATTTGACGAGAATATAAAATTAATTTGGCCACATTGATTCCGATGTTATTTTCTCTGCGTTGCCGTTGTGGAAATACATAACACTGATTATTTCGGAATTAATGTCTTCACTTATCTAATTTTTGATGAAAGTTTCTTGAAGACTCTACTTGTTATACAGAAATTAATTTACTTACCACTTTACCCAGGGGAACATCAGCATTAGGAAACAAAACGTCCACTCTTAAACTTAAACGCTTTAAACGATCTTCAATCATCTCAGCATATTTTCTAAATAAAAATAAGAAAATAGAGAAGGAATTTTTTATTGTAAACGAAATTAACAATTTAAATTTAAAGATAAATCACAAATAAGGCCTTAAAAGCTGGCAGTTTTTTGCCTTATATTTGATCACTACTATATTTCTTTTATTCATTAATGTATTCTATTTATATAAATAGTCGAATTTTTGTTTGGAAGCCAACATGATTTGTGCTCGAATTACATAGGACCAAAATGGAACTTCTTTTTCCACCTAATCGGACTATTTAGCCCAGTTCTTGTAAGTGCGATATTATTGTTAATATCGCGGAAGTGGCAGTCCTTGGTCGGAATCCTAAGGTTTCCGAGTCGTTACGGTACGAAGAACCGACTGCGGGGAACGATTTAGCCCAGTACTATCTGCTGCTCTTACTATCCATAAGAAAAATATTTTGCTAAATTAAACTTACGTATTTTTACGATCCACCACAATAATTTCACAATCGTTATAATTGGAATTGTCTCCATTATCTATATTATCGCCAACAGCTCCCTCCCCAACTGTCATACCTCCTGCTCCGGCCTGAGCCGGTTGCATTCTATTGCCACCGGCTGCATTGTTGTTGTTTTGATTCTTCTTTCCTGCATTACGCACTGTAATGGTGTTACCTTTAAAGGTGGACTTTTTCAGGGCTAAAGCCACTTTGTTGGCAATTTGTTCAGACTCAAATTGCACAAAACCAAAATTTTTCTGTACCAATGCGGCGAGCACTTTGCCATAAGGCAAACAAATACTGATTAATTCTTCGCGGGTACATTGGGGCAAATTGCCAATGAAAATGCGCTGAGAGGCCTTGTTGGGATCTCTAATAATAGCCAGGTTTGGTTTATCGTCTGCCATATTATCTTTAATTTATATTTTTGTATATTTTGGGTAAATTTTAAAACTTCTAAAATGTAAACAATTTGATTTTTTCTTCTGACAAATGATGCTTCTTTTTGCAAATTGCTTACTATTAATCACGGTTGATTGATAACCCACATGAAGCTAGTTAATATTTGTTGTCTACATTTTAAGTCGATAATAAAGTTCGAGTCTCGTTTTGTCGGTAAATTTACTCAGTTATCTCTTATTCTAATAGAAACAAAATGTACTGTTAGCTTTACTTTTATCAACAAATAAATTCATAAATAACCAATTTTTTACTTATTGATTTAAAATTATTAATATGGATTCCAAACTGGACAGTAATGCTACATATTATTCCGAAGCGGAAGAGATAATGAAAGGTACATGAATATTATTTGCAATTGTAATGCATTAACCATATTTTTGTTATAAAATAACACAGGTTCGCGGTCAGTTCCAGTTCGAAGATCTATTCGTCTTTCCCAAAAGAGTAAAGTTGTCTATAAAGATTTTGGTTTAATATATAATATAGATCGGGGTCATACTAATAGAGAATTGTCTAAAAACAGCATTTCTGAAAGAACTAAATATAACCAAGATATTTTAAGGCCCCCGAAGCTAGGGGATGAACGAATGATTACAAGTTATCGACAAGATCAGCATAGCTGGCTGATTTCCGAAAAGGACGTACATTTAGATTTTTCAGCAAAATCCAAAGAGTTAATGAGAGAAACGTCACTAGCGAAAATTGAAGATTTAAAGCATATCCATATGAATAAATGTCCGGAAGTTGCAAAGGCTAAAGGTAAGCCACGTATTTTATATTCATTCAAAAGTAGCGGACATAGCTCCCTCTATATGTCTCTTTTATATGGGTATCAAGTCTTGGATCAGCAGGGAAACCACAAAGACTTGGGATAATATAGTTACCTGCTGTATATCCAGGGCTTTATGTCCTAAACCGGATATTAGCTGAACCAAAATTTTGATATGTCTTAATAGATTAAATTTAAGAAGATGTATATGCATACTAATAGGCTACTGTGCCCTAAACTCTAGAATGGTCTATTGTAGCACTCTAGACTTTATTTTTATCTGCTGCATGCATAAATTTTGTATAAACTGTAATTAAATTGCTTAATTTCGGGAAAATCGGTTCACATTGGACCCTATCGCCAAAATTAAGGAAATGGCTTAAATGTGTATAAATTTCTTGAGAAAATATTTTTATTACAAAATTAAGGAAATAAATGAATTTGTGCTAGAAAAAAGACTTCTGCGATAAAGGGTATAAAATGGTCGGGCTTGACCTTATGTTTTTTCTATACCCTTCACCACCATAGGTGTAAAGAGTATTATAAGTTTGTGCTGATGTAACGCATAGAAATATTTGTCTTAGACCCACATTTTAGTTTACCAATAGGCTTAGTATCACTTTCTGAGTCGATTTAGCGATGTCAGTCCGTCCGTCCGTCTGGACGGCTGGACCCACATGTAAACAATGTAACCAAAGTACTTGTCGCAATTCTAAAGATAATTTGATTAAATTTGGCATATAGCATTTTTTAATAGTGGGACCTATTGAAATTCTTCAAATCGGTCCATTATTTATGGTACCTCCCATAGGTCCACTTCCCGGAATTGATATATTGGAAATCGTTGAAATTGGTCCTTATTTGACCATAGCTCCCATACAAAATTATGTGTCAAAATGCACTAAATGAGGCAAAAATCACTAAAACGATCGTAAATCTGAAGATAATTAGAATTTTAAGTTATTTTTGTTTATTTTATAACTGTAATCAATTTCCAAACTTTCAAGATAATCGGTCCACATTTGACCCTAGCTCTCATATAAGTCCAAAGTACGGAAACAGCTTAAATATATAAGTTTTGAGAAAATGTTTGTATAAAAGCAAAATGAAGCAAATATTTGCCTTCATACAGGAAAAAGAGCATCTTTGACCTTAGTGGTGAAGGGTATCATATAGTCGGGCTTGACCGACTTTAGCACTTTCTTACTTGTTTTTTTTTATAGAAAAGTATTTGCTTAATATTTTTTTTTCATAGAAAATGTTTTAAACATTTGCATTTCTTATTTTTTAACAGAGACACATGCAATTAAACGTGGAAGGCCCAGGAAAGCCCCTAGCACAAATTCTAAATCTGTAGAAAATTCATTTAGAAAAACCACAAGAAAGGCCGATGAAGCAGCACTAAACGATTCTGCTGAAAAAAAATCTTACTCTTTATTATTAGCTCAAAGGTTCCCTTATGCTAAAAATAAACGAGGAGGGCTCAAGGCAATAACAACAAGTCGATCTTGTAATCCGATATCTTTCCAAGGTGGAGTTGGAGACAAACCTAGTAAAACTCCACAAAATTGTTTGACAACTGGAAATAAAACTGAAAGGATTTCAAATAATAGGTCAGAACAAAGAAAGGAAAGCCTAAACAAATGTCTAGGGGCCGAAACCAAAAATAAAACATTTGATTCTAAAAAGTCCAATGAATTAGCAAAAACATCTATTGGCAAAAAAATAATGTACTGTTCAGACAAAAATATTTCAAAGATCGAAATCGGATCAAAAAATTTACAATTGGAACCGCTGAAATCGAAAAAATCTCCTGTAAAATCTAAATTTCGTGCTCTTGATATATGCAAGAAAAATTCCTACAAAGACCTTACAAAAAGAAGTATTTCTGATGACCTAGTTCCTAAAATAGAAGACCAAACAAATAACTTCCCAACAGGTACGTTTCAAGCAGATACAAGCGCTCCCATGGCAGTCGGTACTTCGTACCGGAACGACTCGGAATTCTTAGGATTCCGAGCAAGGACTGCCACTTCTGCAATATTACCAATAATATCGCAGGTACAACAACAATCAGATATAAAACAAACTGTCCAAAGCTCTCAACAAAAGCTAATTTCGCTTAAAAGAAAACGTGGCCCTGGGGCAAATATTCCAAAAATACAAATTGAAGTTGAGATAGTCCCTAAAACTGAAATCCAAACAAATAAATTAAAAACTGATTGTAATGAGATTAAAAATCCAGTTAAAGAATCGAATGTTTGTGATAAAAATCTAAATGATAAAACTTTAATTTCCCGTAAAAGGATAGTTCCTGGTATCGAAATCCAAACAAATAAATTTCGAACCGGTACGGTTGAAGCAAAAAGCCCATGTGAAACAGAGCAAATTTCAGATCAAAACCATACCGTTCAAAGACCTCAAAAAATGTCAATTTCGCGTAAAAGAAAACGTGGTTCTGAAACAATTTCCCGTAAAAGAAGATGTCGAACTTCTACAAATATTTCAAATTTACAAATTAAAGCTAATGATTTGCAAAATGTAAAAACTGAACCCCTTACCCCTTTGAACATTAACTCTAAACATTTTGTTCGAACTTCACTAAAGAATAAGACAGCAACTGAATCTTTAGCTGAGAGCAACTCCAAGAGTCCCATGACTCAAAATATAAAAGAACTCGAATTAGTATCCAATAATTTTAAAAATACCAAATCTTTTCAAATGAAATCAGAAATCAATAAGTCCCAGGATATCTTTACAATGTCCTTTGGTGATAAAATGTTAGGCGAAATATTACAAAATTCCATCTTAACTGAAAGCAATAGAGCTAAATCTTTAGATATCAATAATGGAAAACCGGATATAAAGTCAGGGAAACAATTAGACAATTTTTTGCAAAATTATAAAATTGCTAAAGAAAATGTTGATCCTTTATGTAAAATGTTGATAAATGAATCACAAAGAGACTTGTTCAATGCAACAAATCAGGATATAGCTATGAATACAACATATATTTCCAGAGGAAGAAGGAAAACTGTTGAAGAACAAACACAAAATGTAACTACAGAGATGAATATCAACCAACCCAATCTTAAAACTTCGAATGACCTTAAAACTTTCACCGATATTCAAAGGACTTCAAACTCAATAGATACAAACAAAAGATGTATTTACAGCGGAAGAAGGAAAACTTCCGAAGAACATATTCAAGATGTTCTTAAAACCTTCGAGGTTACTAAAACTCTTCCAGATCCCCAAAGGAATTCAAACTCAATTGATTCAAATTCAAGATACATTTTAAGGGGAAGAAGAAAAACTTCTAAAGAAGAAACAGCAAATGTTGAAAAATATGTGAATATAAATCAACTTACTCTTCAAACTTTCCCAGATCTTCAAAGGACTTCAATTGGCACAAAAATAAACTGTATTTCCAGGGGAGAAGGAAAAAGTTCCGAAGAACAGACTCAAAAAGTTGTGACAAAAGATTCGTATACAAACCAAGAAACTCTTAAAACTTCTATTGAATCGAAACCTTTCGCAAATAACCAAAGGAATTCAAATTCTGTTGATATTTGTAAAAAATCTTTGGAAAATTTTAAGTCAAAAGATGAACCCAACACATCAACTACTTCAAATCAAAAACCGGAACCCAAAAACTATATGAAATACTTTGATAAAACCTTATTTCCAGAACAAATCTACAACGCAACCAAATATTTGGAAAGGCTAAATAGTCAAAATCACATCCAAGTCCCCCCCACACCTGCCGAATCGACACCAGAATTATTCAAAAAATCCATTTTACCCGATATATATCCGCCACATTTCAAACATCAACTACCACCCGAAGCAGTTCATCTACACTCTTTGGAGCTACAAACACCCTCCACTTACCTAATAACACCTGAAGATACCAAATCCTTTGAACTACCCGAATCATCTTCAAGTTCACCCTCATTGCCGGCCTCACTTTGTGAGCACTTTCAAAACAAAGATATAAAAGATATTTTAGATATACCCAGGTTTTCGTATAGGCTTTATGATTATCATATACAAGCCTTGGCTTTGATTCTAAACCTTCAAGCGGATTATATACACAAGGTTTTAGAAAGAATATTGAAGATAAGTCCCAAAGTTTTAAGGGATATAGAGAATGTTGTAAAGACGCCATTTGTACAAGATGAGGATATATTTGCGGCAACACCGGATGAATGGGAGGGGGAATGTTTGAAGGTTGTTTTCAACAGTCAAAGTCCAAAGAAACGGAAGATGTCCACAGTTCTAAATTAGAGCTAGGTAAGCCCGAATTATTGTAAAGAGTATTTCGAATAAAATAAGCATTTAATATTTCCTGCAAAAAATCCCAGAATTCCTAAATAGATTTAAAACATTTCCAAAAATGGGTATTTTTAGTTTTTTATACCCACCATATATTGAGATTGTCATTCCGTTTGTAATTTTTTTAATATTGACTCAAAAACCAAAAACGATATATATTCTGAATACTTATGAAATTCTAAGACGATTGTCTGTCTGTGTGTCTGTCGAAATCACTATAACGCCTAAACGAAAGGAGCTAGCTCACTGAAACCTAGTAAAAATATTCTTCATCTCTGAGAAAATGTCGGTATTGAAATTGGGCAAAATCGGTTTACATTTGACCATAGCTCCCGTATAACCTCGTCTAGGCTAGTCGCTTATTTGTTAATAAATGACAAATTATAACAGCTATGATGATGATAATTTGGTATATAAAAGTTTTGCGCAAGCCCTAACAGCATATACAATTTCATCAAAATCGGTACACATTTAGCCATAGCTTCCATACAAAAAACTTACGAAAACAGCCTAAATTTCACCTAAAATACACTTAAATGCCAATAAATCTAAAAGTATAACAGATATAACCACTAAATTTGGCGCAAAAAGTCTTATGTCAGTGCCAAATTTTGTCGCAATCGGTCACTATTTGACCATAGCTCCCATATAAAAAACTTACAGAAACACAAAAATTCAAGAAAAGGTGGTTTATGTCTGTCTATCCGTCAGATAAAAGAACGATAGCGTCTTAACGAAAAGAGCTAGAGGGATATCTAGCTCTTTTCTTGATTTGTGTATTGAAAATGGACGAAATCGGTTCACATTTAGTTAGAGCTCCCATATAACCCCGCCCCGGGAAACTCATTAATGCTGATAAATTGAATACAATTGTAATTGCTATGACGACTAAATTTAAAATAGGGAAATTTTATGATCAGTTTATCAAATTTTATAGGAATCAGTCCATATTTGACTTTAGCTTTCATATAAAAACAACTCACGGAAACCAACAATTTTAGCAAAGGCCAGTTAAAAGCTATTAAATTAGAAACTATGATAGCTATGGCCACTAAATTTTGCAAGAATAAGCTCTATATATACCAGCCAGTGCGTAAAATTTTGTTGACAATCAGTCAACATTCGGCTATAATTCTTATATATATAACATCCCCTCTTTATATCTACAATCAAAAAGATTTGGAGGTTCATTCATTGGAGGTACATTCATTATATTAATATTGCACCTATGAAATTAGATAGGCATCAATGTTCAGCCCAGACTTTATATATGATGGATGCATTAGGAACTCCTAACGAAATATATGGACCTGCCGTATTACTATTAACGTGTTTAGCCTAACTACATATTAAGCACAACGAAAAGTATTTAACAACTTATTAATGTAAAACTATACCCGGTTATGAGACCGAATTTTGGTCACAGTAAATACTGGGGAAACCACTAAGATATTTTTAAATGTTGAACTGTAAAGCTACTGCAACCGAATTTAGTCCAAAGATTTTACCAACAATACCAATTAGCTTAGCGATTTTTTTCAGTTTTGGTCCACATTTTGAATTAGCTGCATCCTTGCTGATATATGAGATATGTTTCTAAATTTAACACAACTTGATGGTGGGTATATAAGATTCGGCACAGCCGAATGTAACACTCTTACTTGTTTTTCTCTAGTTGCTTGATCATTTTCGGGGCGACAAAATACTTTAGCAACGTAGTTAAAAACATATTGGCCCATGGGAGCTATGGTCTACATTTGACCATAGCTCCCATACAAACTCTTCTGTCAAAACGCACTAAATTGGACAAAAATTACAAAAACGCTCTGAATCTGAAGATAATGATAATTTTAAGTTTATTTTTTGCATACATAATTCTTGTAAATATTGTAATCAATTTGCCGAATTTCGAGATAATCGGTCCATATTTGATCCTAGCTCCCATATAAGTTTAAATGACAGAATCAGCTTAAATCTATAAGTTTTGAGAAAATGTTTGTATGACGGCAAAATTTAGCAAATATTTCTCTTTATTTAGGGAAAAGAACACCTTTGACCTTAGTGGTGAAGGGTATCGTATGGTCGGGCTTGACCGACTATACGACTTTCTTGTTTTATTAATTTTTTTTGACAATTTGAAATAAACGGTTTTTCTTTTGGGATTAATATCAATTTAAATTAATCTGGTAGCTCTTCTCATAAATTTGATGTTAAAATTACCAGCTGTTTAAGAAGCTGTTAACAGTAACATGTAATGTTAATTATGCCTTTTAACATTACGCTAAATAACATTGCAGTGGCTGCACGTGTTGATTATTGTTTACAATTTGTTTTGTTAAATTAAGTTCAAGAAAAGTGTTGAAAAAATGTTTTTAGAAAATAAAGAAACTGGAGAGGAATACTTTGATGAAATCGACAACAGGGAAAACACTGAAGAAAGTAACATTCCCAAAGAATGTGTTAAACGCCGTACCGTAGTGGGACCATGGAAGAATGTGTATGTCAGTTTATAAACTAAAAACGGAAAAAACTTATTAATTCCTTTAAAATTTCAGCGCTGAATTCAACAAAGTTTATGAATGGCTATTTGGTAACCAATATACCCGGGAGTCACGTGAAAAGGCCTTAAGTCAAATACGTATATGGAATTTAAGACGCAGCAACTTATGTCCAGCCGCTGTTTTAGCCACCAGCGTCATCATAGATGTACAACTAAAAGATTGCGAAGAAGAACGCAAGTTTTCAAATGAGGAACTACAGACTCTGTATTCCAATGCATTTACCCGTTTTTTCAATTTCATGTCCTCCATAATGCAGTCACACAATATGAGGACTATGTATCAAACCGCCAAGGAATTGGGACTACAGTCATTTGTAGTTGATTTACGTCACATCTGTGCTCACGGTCAAGTCTTGCCTACCCTGCAAGTACTGCGTAGTACAGCAGAATATTGCATTTCCTGGTTGCATGATTACTATTGGGCTTCCCAACTTCAGACCATGTGTGATGTAGATGCAGCCTATATAAGGCGCAAGGATAAAACAGAATTTGATATTAATGTTACGGAACTCTTTCAAATCTATGATTCAGCCTTGGAGGGCCACATGAAAGGGGCTACAAATCTAAAGACCCTTAAACGTCACTTGCATGGCAAACGTTTTCACAATCTTAAGGAATTTTATACACATAATAAGTTAACGTCTCTGCGGGATGCCTTTGATGTTATAGTCCGTCAGCTCTGTGGCCTGGTAAAGCGTGATGTGGCCATGAAGGATATGACGGAGATTTATGTTGAAGCTTTTTTGAAAATGAAATTTTTCTTTACTTTATACGACTCGCCCAATTCCGATGAACAGTTTATCTCTTTGATAAATGTCACCCAGTCCTTGTTTCGCATGTTGGCTGTTTATGGTTTTGTTGAGGATTTGTTTTTGTCTTTAATAGAAATTTCGGAGAATCCTATAGCTGACAGTGGTAAGCGAGCTGGTGCCAGTTTTTGGGCTGTTGAAATGGCAAAAGGTTTTCTGGCTTTTCGTCAGTGCAAGAAAATGTTTAAAGCTGAATTGGATGCGGTAAGTGGTGATTAAAGAAAAAACAAAAAGTGAAACTAGAATTGAACCTAGGACTGAACCTAGAACTGAACTAGCACTAGAACCTAGAACAGAACCTAGAACTGAACCTAGAACTGAACTCAGAACTGAACTCAGAACTGAACCTAGAACTGAACCTAGAACTGAACCTAAAACTGAACCCAGAACTGAACCTGGAACTGAACCTAGAACTGAACCTAGAACTGAACCTAGAACTGAACCCAGAACTGAACCTGGAACTGAACCTAGAACTGAACCTAGAACTGAACCTAGAACTGAACTTAGAACTGAACCTAGAACTGACCTAGAACTGACCTAAAACTGACCTAGAACTGAACCTAGAACTGAACCTAGAACTGAACATAGAACTGAACCTAGAGCTGAACCTAGAACTGAACCTATAACTGAACCTAGAACTTATTCTAAAACTGAACCTAGATCTGAACTAGAACTAAATTAGGAAATAATTTTCAAATATTTCAGGATACCAACATTAAAGATACCCATTACGCTAAATCAGACTTCAACCAAATATCAGAAGGTACCAGAGAATTACTCGTGTACAGTGGTGTCGATATGAAAAGAACCATTATATTTGCTGATCATTTTCGAAGACCTTGGGTCTGGGTCTTCGAACGTAATTTTATAGAAGATCGTTTAGAGGCCGTCAATGAATATACAGCTCCCATATTAAAGAGGTAGTAAAATAACACCATTTTTATAAAATAATACAAGCCAATTAATCTGAAATTTGTATCCTTCTTTAGCTTATCGCCTCTTATTGAACCAGCATTAAATAAAGCGGAAATTAATACACTAAATTCACTAATCGATAGCATGTTTGAGGCTAATGCTGAAATGGAATCAAAGGAGAAATCTAAAAAAGATGCGGAAAAAATATACACAGTTGAGGATCTTTTAAAGAAAATAAATAAAACATCGGCTATGGAAATGGAAGTGGATGAGGAACACAAAGAAGATGAACAGCAACATAATGAGAATGCAGGAGTTAAATATGGCATATGGACTTTAATGCCAGGTAAATTTATTAAAGAATATGAAATATTTTTTCGTTAATAAATTAATTTCTATTTTATTTCATTAATAGATGATGAAACTCATGATTGGAAATCATGTCCATTGGGTCGTTTACCTTGGGAGTAAGTTTTTAACTTGTACTTAGTTTTTAAGTGAAGACTGTTTAAAAAAATGTATATTTATGATTTAGATACGAATAAAATTGTTACCATTTTCTTAAAATAATCTTGTAATTAATATGATGATTAATATACTTATACAGTTTTTTTCTTTACTTATTTCAACTCATAATTCTTCTATTCATAATCTTTTGAGAAATGTTTTTTTTTATGTTTTTCTATCATTTGCCTCAGATAATATTGTATTAAGAAAAACTAGTATAATTAATGTTCTTGTGTTTTTAAGAACAACTATTTCTCGTTTTTATTGATTTAATTGCAATTTATGTTTTTAAGCCTTAAACTTTAAGGCTTAAAGTCACATGAAATTGTCACGCCCATTATCTTTTAATTTGTCTCACAGCTGTCATTGGCAGCAAATAGTTATTTTGTTTGAATTTCTGTTCGTTTTGTTACTTTAAATAAAAAGTATTAAGAAAAATTGCCAATAAAAGTTTTGTCAAATGTGGTCTAGTGGTATAACTTCGATGTCATGTGAAATATTTTTCTAGTTGAAATTTGCATTTTAATTAAAAACTAAAATTTTGTAAAGTTATTCCTCGTTTATTGCAAAAGTTTGGTTATGGGGCAAAATCGGACCATATTTAATTACAGGTATCGCACTATGACAACCATTGGCCGCTTATGAGCTGGAATTTGACTTCTTTGGACTTTTTTCTGTGGGGCTCCGTTAAAGAAACGAATTATGCGCATTTAGAGGCCAACATTCGTGATGTTTTTGCCGATATATAATCCCATACACTCGAAAATAGGTCCAGTTGAAAATAATAACCTATTTCTAACCGGAGCATTTGTACTTAAAAAAAAAACAACTAAATTTGGTCAAATATCAAACCGTTTTCGTTTTATTGCACTTTTTAATTTTAGCTTAAATGCCCCACCTTTTACAAATTGATCTGGCATGTTAAGTATTCATTACATATTTGTTAGTTAATTGATTTGAAAGTCCGTCCGTCTTTGGAAAATTTTTTATCAAAAATTTTTCTATAGAAAATTTTTTTAAAGAAAAATTTTTTAAAGAAAATTTTTTTATGGAAAATTTTTTATCAACAATTTTTTCATCAAAAATTTTTCTATAGAAAATTTTTTTATCAAAAATTTTTCTATGGAGGACTTTTTATCAAAAATTTTTCATTAGAAATTTTTTTTATCAACAATTTTTTCATCAAAAATTTTTTCTCAAAAATTTTTCTATAGAAAATTTTTTTATCGAAAAGTTTTCTATAGAAAATTTTTTTTATCAAAAATTGTTCTATATTTTTTTTTATCAAAAATGTTTCTATATTTTGTTTATCAAAAATTTTTCTATATAAAATTTGTTTATCAAAAATTTTTCTATAGAAAATTTGTTTATCAAAAATTTTTCTATGGAAAATTTTTTTATCAAAACTTTTTCTAAATTTTTTATCAACAAATTTTGATAAAAAAATGTTTCTAGGAAATTTTTTTTATCAAAAATTTTTCTATAGAAAATTTTTTTATCAAAAAATTTTGATAAAAAAATGTTTCTATGGAAAATTTTTTATCAAAAATTTTTATATGGAAAATTTTTTTATCAAAAATTTTTCTATAGAAAGTTTTTCATCAAAAATTTTTTCTATAAACATTTTTTTATCAAAAATTTTCTATAAATTTTTTTTATCAAAAATGTTTCTTTAGAAAATTTTTTTATCAAAAATTTTTCTATAGAAAATTTTTTTTATCAAAAATTTTTCTATAGAAAATTTTTTTATCAAAAATTTTTCTATAGAAAATTTTTTTATCAAAAATTTTTCTATGGAGAACTTTTGATCAAAAATTTTTCATTAGAAAATTTTTTTATAAAAAATTTTTGTATAGAAAATTTTTTTATCAACAATTTATCTATATTTTTTTATTAAAAATTTTTCTATAAAAAATTTTTTTATCAAAAATTTTTCTATAAAAACTTTTTTTATCAAAAATTTTTCTATAGAAAATTTTTTTATCAAAAATGTTTCTATATTTTTTTATCAAATATTTTCTATATTTTTTTATCAAAAATTTGTTTATAGAAAATTTTCTTATCAAAAATTTTTCTTTAGAAAATTTTCTTATTAAAAATTTTTCTATAGAAAATTTTCTTATCAATAATTTTTCCATATAAAATCATACATTTTTGTAAAGATAATTTTCTTATCAAAAAATTTTCTATGGAAAACTTTTTATCAAAAATTTTTATCAGAAAATTTTTATCAAAAAGTTTTCTATAGAAAATTTTTTTTATTAAATATTTTTTTATATAAAATTTTTACCTATAGGAAATTTTGTTATAAAAAGAATTTTTATAGAAAATGTTTTTTATCAAAAATTTTTGTATGGAAAATTTTTTATCAAAAATTTTTCTATAGAAAATTTTTTATCAAAAATTTTTCTATAGAAAATTTTTTATTAAAAATTTTTCTAAAGAAAATGTATTTTGTTGCCATAAATTGGATTTTGATCTGTTTCTGGCCTAATTTGTTTTTGTCTTTTCTTCAACAAAGCGGCCCCAACCAACTCTGTCAACATCCAAATTTAAACTGACTCAATTTCATGAGTTTTTTTAATGATCGTGGTATTTACGAAAATTACAAAAAATTCATCGGCTTCTGGTGGTATGGGCTGCCTACTCCTTATCATAATCAACCTGATTTTAGAATTATAATTAGGTCTTTGTGATATTCTTTAAATATTTAAATTAAGTTAGTTTCATTTATTTAATAAATTAAATTAAACTTATAAAAAATAACCACAGCACTCTCTCTAATACTATTTCAAATCGCCACAGATTTCACTTTCCTTAAAACCTCCATTCTTCTCCAGTAGTTCAACATCTTTACTGATATCACACTGACCATAATCATTCCATTTCTGAACCGTAGAATCCGAGAAGAGAACATATATAACACCACAGCCTATCAACATGGCAGCACAAATGAGAAAAACATTTGTCCAGGCCTCAAAAGTTTGCTAGAATGTAAAGAATTCCTTAAAATTTCCCAAAAGATCCAAAAATATTTGAATAGACCTACATTATCCAAAGTCAAAACCCCTACGATATAGGGTGATAGGAAACCAGGTAAACAGCCTACAGTACCGCATATACCGCAGACAATACCAGCAAAGTTGGGTGCTATATCGATCATAGAGGACAGGGGACCTGAAGAACCGGAACCTTGTATGGTTATAGCTAGTGTCATTAAAACAATGGCCCAGATGGGATCACGACCAAAATAGGCCAGGGCCAAGACAACCAAACCCATTAGAATGGCACCTTGAAGAAAGCAATAAAAAGATTTTTTTTAATAATTTCTCAAAATTTCGATTAGATTTGTTTTAAACTCACATATAAATGTTGCAAATTTCCTTAAGGTAGTCCGTTCCATTTTATTGGTTCTTAACAAATAATCGGCATATAAAGAGAAACCATAAGCGAAAAACATGCGGGTTATATGAGGTATTCCCGATAAAATACCAGTCTGAAAATAAACTTTTATCATTCTCATGTTAAAAGGCAACGGATCAGAAAATTTAATTCTATTTGATCCAAAAAATTAAACTTTCTAAAAATTTTTTATCAAAAATTCTTCTATAGAAAATTTGTTTATCAACAATTTTTCTATAGAAAAATTTCTTACCAAAAATTTTTCTATAGAAAATTTTTTTATCAAAAATTTTTCTATAGAACATTTTTTTCATCAAAAATTTTTCTGTAGTAAATTCTACAAAAAATTTTTTATCAAAATTTCCTATATAGAAATTTTCTATAGAAAATTTTTTTAATCAAAAATTTTCCTATAGAAAATTTTTTTTATCAAAAATTTTCTTAAAGAAACTTTTTTTATCAAAATTTTTCTTATAGAAAATTTTTTTATCAAAAATTTTCCTATAGAAATTTTTTTTATCAAAAATTTTTCTACAGAAAATTCTACAAAAAATTTTTTATCAAAAATTTTTCTATAGAAAATTTTTTAACAAAAATTTTCCTATATACAAATTTTCTATAGAAAATTTTTTTATCAAAAATTTTTCTATAGAAATTTTTTTTATCAAAAATTTTCCTATAGAAAATTTTTTTATCAAAAATTTTCCTATAGAAAATTTTTTTATCAAAAATTTTTCTATAGAAAATTCTACAAAAAATTTTTTATCAAAAATTTTCTTACAAAAATTTTTCTATACAAAATTTTTTATCAAAAATTTTCCTATATAGAAATTTTCTATATAAAATTTTTTTATTAAAAATTTTTCTATACAAAATTTTTCTATAGAAAATTTTTTTATCAAAAATTTTTCTATAGAAAATTTTTTTATCAAAAATTTTTTTATAGAAAATTTTTCTATAGAAAATTTTTTGATCAAAAATTTTTCTATAGAAAATTTTTTTATCAAAAATTTTTCTATATAAACATTTTTTATAAAAATTTTTCTATAGAAAAATTTTTTGTCAAAAATTTTTCTTACAAAATTTTTTTATCAAAATTTTTTCTATGAAAATTTTTTTATCAAAAATTTTTCTATAGAAAATTTTTTTATCAAAAATATTTCTATAGAAAATTTTTTTATCAAAAATTTTTCTATAGAAAATATTTTGATCAACATTTTTTTATTAACATTTTTTTTATCAAAAATTTTTCAATATAAAATTTTTTATCAAAAATTTTTCAATATAAAATTTTTTTATCAAAAATTTTTCTATAGAAAATTTTTTTATCAAAAATTTTTCTGTAGAAAATTTTTTTATCAAAATTTTTTCTATGAAAATTTTTTTATCAAAAATTTTTCTATAGAAAATTTTTTTATCAAAAATATTTCTATAGAAAATTTTTTTATCAAAAATTTTTCTATAGAAAATATTTTGATCAACATTTTTTTATTAACATTTTTTTTATCAAAAATTTTTCAATATAAAATTTTTTATCAAAAATTTTTCAATATAAAATTTTTTTATCAAAAATTTTTCTATAGAAAATTTTTTTATCAAAAATTTTTCTGTAGAAAATTTTTTTATCAAAAATTTTTCTGTAGAAAATTTTTTTATCAAAAATTTTTCTATAGAAAATTTTTTTATCAAAAATTTTTCTATAGAAAATTTTTGTTATCAAAAATTTTTCTATAGAAAATTTTTTTATCAAAAATTTTTTATAGAAAATTTTTTTATCAAACATTTTTCTATAGAAAATTTTTTTATCAAACATTTTTCTATAGAAAATTTGTTTATCAAAAATTTTTCTATAGAAAATATTTTGATCAAAAATTTTTCTATAGAAAATTTTTTATCAAAAATTTTTCTATAGAAAATTTTTTTATTAAAAACTTTTCTATAGAAAATTTTATTATTAAAAACTTTTCTATAGAAAATTTTTTATCAAAAATTTTTCTATAAAAATTTTTTTACAAAATTTTTCTATAGAAAATTTTTTTATCAAAAATTTTCTAGAGAAAATTTTTTTTATCAAAAATTTTCTAGAGAAAATTTTTTTTATCAAAAATTTTCTATAGAAAATTTTTTTACTTGATAAATTATATTTTATTCTGCCTTTGATTTTTAAATTTTATTGAAATAATTAAGCTTGAGGCATCAAGCGTAATTATTTCAATAAAATTTGAAAATTCTTTTATCAAAAATTTTTCTATAGAAAATTTTTTATAAAAATTATAAAAATTCTTCGGCTTCTGGTGCCTACTCCTGCTTATGACTCAAAAACAAAATTTCGAAAAATTAGTTTTTCGAAATTTTTAGCTAATTTTTCAAAATTTGTTTTTTTTATAAGCCACCTTTTCCCTTTTCATAGACCGGGTCACATATAATAACAACAATTTACATTTTAAACTGAATTTCGCAAGCCAATTTACATTAACCCCTATCGCGAATATTATCTCCCATACTTCCCATACTTTTTTCTTATATATTTTTTACAGTTTTGGGAACACGATTCCTGATGACATTCCCGATAGGGGTGATTGTAAATTGTTATTTTTCCCCTGCCAAGCAAATAATGGCCAACGTTGATCTAGATATAACCACACATTTACTCACCGCTCTCAAATCCCAATTATGAATTATCTTAAAATATGTCGGCGATTGAGTTAACAGCGTCAGCATACCCCAAATACCCGACCATTGACCTAGAACATTCATCCAAACGGGTCTTGAAGTTAGGATAGCTTTCCAGGGTGTTCTCAAGGTACGCGATGCCTGCTGAACACTTGAACCCAAAGCCTTTTCTATATAAGTCAATTCGACCGGCGAAATACGTGGATGTTGTGCTGGACTATCGTAGACTAAAGTCAACCATCCTAGCCACCAAATAGTGCCGGCTATACCGCATATCAGATAAACACATTCCCAGGAGAAATAATATATAACATAGGCAAAAAGAGGATAGGCAAGGGCCACACAAATAGAGCCGCCAAAATAGGCTGTGACAAATTTACTGCGTTCATTGGGTGGGATCCATTTGGCTATGAGAACATGCATGGCCGGCCAAGATAAGCCCTGAAAAATAGTAGTTATTTGTAGTTTTATAGAGGTAAAATTGTTTATTATAAATTACCGCCAAGGCTCCTTGAACAATTCTTAGAGCTATTAGGACTTTATAGTCACAATACGCCGCCATTGGTATAAAGAAACACATCCAACAGCAAATAACATTGGATAGACCAAAGACTAATTTGGTGCCATATTTTTTGGCCAATATACCGCCCGGCAATTGTGTTAACCAGTGCAGCCAGTAAAATGAGCCCAATATCAAGCCTTGCTGATATTCATTCCATTCGAATTTTCCCGCAGTACTCGTAGGTTCCAACTGAAAGTGATAAATCATTAATTCGGGGTTTTTTAAAATTTTGTTAAAAAATGTTTGTAATAAGAAGAAAATTCGATCAAAGTTTGCTACTATACATATCATAAAGGACCTCCACTTTTTATATTCACTCATACAAATCTAACAAAAATAATGTATATATATATATATATATATATATATATATATATATATATATATATATATATATATATATATATATATAACTATTTAGTCCTTTAATTCCTTGTGAAACATAGGGCCTCAACAAATGTTTTCCATGTATGTTTTTCTGTAGTCAAGACTTTCATCTCGTTCCACGATACTCCGAACTCTCGAAACTCGTTCTCAGTTTGCCGCCTCCACGTGACTCTTAAGCTGTTGATGTGATCAATCCATGATTTGCTTGGTCTAAAACCTGCTTGTTCGCGTCTTAGCTATGGTTCAACAATGGTCGCTATGCGGCTGTGTAAAATATGGGCTATAACTTTATTAACCATGTTAAGAAGGGTAATACCCTCCAATTCGAATGGTCCTGCAAATTTCTTGTTTTTGGTAGTTTTATAATAAGATCTTTTATGAGATCATTTGGCAATCTTTCTTCCGACCAATACTCCGTGATTAGAGGCTTTAACAATATTGTTGATAAAGCTATGTTAACTTTTAGTAATTCGGGTGGTATCCCATCAGGACCTGCAGACTTTACAGATTTTAGCCTTTTGATTGCTGCTGTTATTTTTTGGGATGTTGGTGGTAACGTATCAAACTCATTGTTAATATTATTTATGTGGCAGCAATTTTAAGTAATGATCTTCCCACATTTTCATCTGTTGATCTTTAGCGTAGATCAAATCGGCCTGCTCGTTCATTAATGGCTTCAAGTTATGTTGCTAATGGCCAGCTATTTCTTTGGTTATACGGTATATGTCCTCGGATCGACCTGTTTCACTGGCTATTTGGGACTTTAGCTAAAATCAGTTGATGATCACTTCCTGCATCAGCACCCCTCTTATTTTTCACATCCAACAGAGACCCTATCCACATTTCTGCTTATTGCAAAGTAGTCTATTTAGTTCTCGGTTATATGATCTGGGGACACCCAAGTGTATTTATGGATGTTCTTGTGAGGAAATATAGTTCCACCTAGCACAAAATTAAAATTATCACATAACTCCAGCAGTCTTTCACCGCTGTCAGTCATGCGACTTGTGCCATGCTTTCCCATCACGCTCTCTCTGCTGGTATTATCACAGCCCACTTGAGCGTTGGAGTCACCCATTAATATTTTGATGTCGCTATGACTAGTGTTGTTAACTATTTGCGTCAATTTTTCATAAAAAACTTATTTTTCTACATCTTCACCAGCCTCCGTTGGAGCATAACATTGTACACAGGTTAAATTCCTGGCTCAAAAATAATGTGGTATACTTTAACACATTAATAGCATGTGGTGTACCATATTACCTGTGAATTTTTTAAAATCGATTTTAATGGAATTTTAAATATTTTCTCAAATATCTCTGAAATTGTGGACTTAGTATTTTTCTTAAATGAAACCGTGGAAGCGCAACAAATGTATGATTAATGGGATAAGCTTAAAATTGTTGCAATCTAAAAACAAAAGGGTATACCACATAACCCGCACTTCTTCAAATTTTAAACTTCCCTTAAGATGTTTTTTACATATTGTCACAAATTTTTAAGTTATCCGGCCCATTGTGCAAAGCTCACTACTTATAATTCTTTCCCTAGTTATCTAGAATGTTTATGTTGGTGTAGTTCAATGTTGGGCAAAGTCTCTCAGATTCTCTCTTTTTTTGTATTTTGCTACCCCTAGGGTTAGCAAAATACAAAATCAGAGAGACTTTGCCCAACATTGGTGTAGTTGTTGTTTTGTTTGTGTCTATAAGCTGAACAACAACTTTCTCTCAAAGTTTTGCTGTAAGAGTAGAGCAACATTTTTCTCTTTATCTACACTCTTTCTCTCTCTGTCGCTGTTAACATCAGATAATCCATTTGTACAACGTATGTATGAGTGTGTTCTTGATCATGTGAGAATGTATTGGAACATGCATGAACTTTCGTAAGCCACATTGTTAGTGTAATCAACGACAGCAGCTCTTACGCAGTTTACTTCTACTGAAAATGCTAGAAATTCTCTTCTCTACTATATAAGGCCGATGAACGAATATTGTGAAAGAGGTTTTAATTGAGATGCGTTTAAGAGAACAGTGAGGCTAAGAATATTTGTAAAGCAATTCTGTGAAGTGTGTTTAAGTGATTAACTCTAAAGTTAATAAAAATCAAACTTTGTAAAAACGACATAAAGTATTTTAATTTTGTTTTCGGTTGTTTGCAAAAAGAATTCCTTACACGTTTTTAAAGGAAAAACGTAACAATATCATTGGGTTTTCACAAGTGTTTGTAGTTTAAATACCAACTCTCATATTGTTTCTTATAGTAGTAATAAAGTAGTGTAGGGTATCATCATATGTACAGGTTTCGCTGATTATATTTGTTTCCTATTTATCTTTTTTATCTGTCATTACACTTTTAAATGATGCCTTATTGTCTTTATGATCTTATCAGGCTATGGAAACCTATAAAGATAAGGTTAAGCAACTTTGTAAGCTGCACATACGTAAACATTTTTATAGTAGACGTACTTCAGAGATTATTGGGTATAAAAAATGAAGATATCACCTGGTGACTTATTTTGTAATAAACTCTGGAATTTCAGTGCAAAAAATTTTATAAATATCAAGTAAATATCAAGTAAATATTCGAGGGCCTTAAAAGAAAAAGAAGATCTAAAATATAATAATACGTGACCCACTAGTAAGTGGGTGACTTATAATTTTGGTAAAAGATAGGGAGCCTGTTGAAAGCATTATAATATATATAATATATAATTCCCCGACAACATTTCAATTGGAACAAGGGGTACTTCTCTCAGACAATGAGCTACATCCGATTCTATTTTTAGACTTATTGAAAGGGACCTACGTTTTAACTCCGGCTCCAAACGGCAAATGCATTAGTTTGAGAAGCCTTAGCAGGAGTAGGTAGCCCATACCACCAGAAGCCGATGAATTTTTTTTAATTTTCGTAAATACCACGATCATTAATAAAACTCGTTATAATGTGTATTAAGATCATTCAGTTAGAATTTGGATGTTAACAGAGTTGGTTGGTGCCGCTTTGTTAAAGATGAGACAAAAACAAAATAGACAAGAAACAAATTAAAATCAATTTATAGCAACAAAATACATGGTTTGAGAGAACAAAGAAATAAAATCTCGAACATTTTTAAACAATTTTAGATTTTTATATTTTTTTTTAGATATTTTCGATCCAAAAATTTTTTTATAGAAAAATTTTTAATAAAAATATTTTTCAAAAGAGTTTTTTTTTGGGACATCAAACATTTAATTAAAAACTTTTACTGTAGTGTATTGCACTAAGATCCCAATATATTATAATTATTTATTATGGTAATAAATAGTTTTTTGATCGATTCCATCGAAAAATTTTTGATAAAAAAAATTTTCTATAGAAAAATATTTCACAAAAATATTTTCTATAGAAAAATTTTTGTAAGAAAATTTTCCATAGAAAAATTGTTGAAAAAAAAAATGTTCTATAGAAAAATTGTTGATAAAAAAATTTTCTATAGACAAATTTTTGATAAAAAATTTTCTTTAGAAACATTTTTGATAAAAAAAATTTCTATAGAAAAATTTTTGATAAAAATATTTTTGATAAAAAAATATTCATTCTATAGAAAAATTATTGATAAAAAATTTTTTATAGAAAAATTTTTGATAACAAAATTTTTCTATTGAAAAATTTTCCATAGAAAATTTATTACAGAAAAATTTTGGATAAAAAAATGGTCTATAAAAAATTTTTGATAAAAAAATTGTCTATAAAAAATTTTTGATAAAAAAATTGTCTATAAAACATTTTTTGGCAAAAAAATTTCTGTAGAAAAATTTTTGTAAGAAAATTTTCTATAGAAAAATTTTTGATGAAAAAATTTTCTATAGACAAATTTTTGAATAAAAAATTTTTCACACAAAAATATTTGATACAAAAATTTTCGATTTGATAAAAAAATTTTCTATAGAAAAGTTTTTCATAAAAAAATTTTTGTAAGAAAATTTTCTATAGAAAAATTTTTAATAAAAAAAATTTCTATAGACAAATTTTTGATAAAAAAATTTTCTATAGAGAAATTTGTGATAAAAAAATTTTCTATAAAAAAATTTTTAATAAAAAAAATTTTCTATTGAAAAATTTTTAATAAAAAAAATTTTCTATTGAAAAATTTTTAATAAAAAAATTTTCTATAGAAAAATTTTTATTAAAAAATTTTCTATAGAAAAATTTTTAATGAAAAAATTTTCTATAGAAAAATTTTTAATGAAAAAATTTTCTATAGAAAAATTTTTGGTGAAAATTTTTCTATAGAAAAATTTTTGGTAAAAAATTTTTCTATAGAAAAATTTTTTTGGTAAAAAAATTTTCTATAGAAAAATTTTTTTGGTAAAAAAATTTTCTATAGAAAAATTTTTTTGTTAAAAAAATTTTCTATAGAAATATTTTTTTGGTAAAAAAATTTTCTATAGAAATATTTTTTTGGTAAAAAAATTTTCTATAGAAAAATTATTTTGGTAAAAAAATTTTGTATAGAAAAATTTTTTTGGTAAAAAAATTTTCTATAGAAAAATTTTTTTGGTAAAAAAATTTTCTATAGAAAAATTTTTTTGGTAAAAAAATTTTGTATAGAAAAATTTTTTTGGTAAAAAAATTTTCTATAGAAAAATTTTTTTGGTAAAAAAATTTTCTATAGAAAAATTTTTTTGGTAAAAAAATTTTCTATAGAAAAATTTTTTTGGTAAAAAAATTTTCTATAGAAATATTTTTTTGGTAAAAAAATTTTCTATAGAAAAATTATTTTGGTAAAAAAATTTTCTATAGAAACATTTTTAATAAAAAAAATTTCTATATAAAAATTTTTGATAAAAAAATTTTCTATAGAAAAATTTTTCATAAAAAACTGTAAACTTACTTCTGGCTTAATTGTTGTTCCATTAATATCAATAGATCTCTTTAAAATTTCTGTTGCTGACGATTCGTTGTATTGATGTTTTTGAATGGGTTCAGTCTTAGTTGTCGTCATATCAACAATTGTCATATTCAAATTAACGAAATAAATGTAATTTATGACAAAACCCCAAAACACCATATGCCATAAGATTGTGCGGGTTTGAACTAAAAAATACAAATTTTAATTGTTTTGAGATTCAGAAAATTAGCTTTGAAATAAAATAATTTTTAATTTCGAATTTAAAAATCAATTACCGTTCTTCATTTTTGTTAGTTTTAAGTTTGAATACTTTGGATTATTTCAATTTTTAAAATAGAGCTTTCAGTCTTTTTTACAATTTTAAATTTTTAAATATTTTTAATATTATTTGAATCACATTTTTATTTGAAAATTTAATTTTTTTTTATTTTTTTTTAATTAATTGTATTATTCTTAATAATTGCCAGTAAATAATATATATCTTAACACTTTGAAGTTCAAAATTAATATGCGATTACAATTTATTGTTGATTTTAAAATAAAGTCAAAGTAATTTGCTTTTATTTCAAAAATGATTAGGAATACAAAGAGGAAAATGATAAGAATATTCACTTAAGTCTACTAAATATAAAGTAGGGCGGTTTATAAGTTTTTGTACTATTAAACTAAAATTAAATACAATGTCTAACTAGACGTTGAAGTTTATATCAAAATACTAATTCAAAATAATCTGATTAGAAATAATTAAGTGTTATTATATTGTTAAGAGGTTTGTTACTAAATGAATTATCTTTTTATGGTTTTGTTGCATTTAATTACATTTTGTAAGACTTTATTTTATCTTTTTGTAACTATTTTATGATATTTATGTAAATACATTTCTCTATTTTATTATTTAGTTATTTTTATAGCATTATTATCAGATAATTGCTTTTAACATAATTATTTTATATAAACACCATTCCTAAAAAATTAGAAATTTTTGAAAATTTTCCTATAAAAATAAGAAATTTTTGAAAAATTTCCTATAAAAATAGAAAATTTTTGAAAAAATCCCTATAAAAATAGTACATTTTTGAAAAATTCCCTATAAAATTATGAAATTTTTGAAAAATTCCATAAAAAATAGGAAATTTTTGAAAGATTCCCTAAAAAATAGGAAATTTTTGAAAAATTACCTAAAAGTAGGAAATTTTTGTAAAATTTCCTATAAAAATAGGAAATTTTTGAAAAATTTCCTATAAAAATAGAAAATTTTTTAAAAATTTCCTATAAAACTAGGAAATTTTTGAAAAATTTCCTATAAAAATAGAAAATTTTTGAAAAATTTCCTATAAAACTAGGAAATTTTTGAAAAATTTCCTATAAAAGTAGGAAAATTTTGGAAAATTCCCTATAAAAATAGGAAATTTTTGAAAAATTCCCTATAAAAGTAGGAAATTTTTGAAAAATTTCCTATAAAAATAGGTTATTTTTGAAAAATTCCCTATAAAAATAGGAAATTTTTGAAAAATTCCCTATAAAAATAGGAAATTTTTGAAAAATTCCCTATAAAAATAGGAAATTTTTGAAAAACTCCCTATAAAAATAGGAAAATTTGAAAAATTTCCTATTTTTATAGGAAATTTTACAAAAATTTCCTACTTTTAGGTAATTTTTCAAAAATTTCCTATTTTTTAGGGAATTTTTCAAAAATTTCCTATTTTTTATGGAATTTTTCAAAAATTTCCTAATTTTATAGGGAATTTTTCAAAAATGTACTATTTTTATAGGGATTTTTTCAAAAATTTTCTATTTTTATAGGAAATTTTTCAAAAATTTCTTATTTTTATAGGAAATTTGTTAAGTACCTTAAAGGATTAATTTTTAAACATAAAAATGTTATTTTGCTGTAACCTCTTTTCGAAATTGCATTGGTCAGGCTTATCAGTCAACGCAACTAATTAATGATATATTTACATTGTGAAAATAAGACGACAAGACTCTCCTACGCCTTTTTCTGTAGCTTCCTTTTGGAAATCATTCATTTCGAAGGGAATTCCTGCGGAGCCATAAAACAGAACAAATAGTCGTAACTTAGCAAAAATACATAAATACAATTACAATCGGTTGGCCGGTCTGTCTGTCTAGTACTAGAACAAACCAATGAATTATGGAAAGCTAATTGCAAACGTATCTATGGATGTATGGACGCAGTTCAGTTCAGCAAAAGGGACTGTCATTAAGCACCTCCACAAATGGTGGCGATACAAAAATGTGGACATAATAAAGAAAACGGAAAAATAATGAACCAACAAAAAAAACATAAAAATATCTCTTAACAATATTTTTTCTGTTTGAAGGCAACGAAAAAGGAAGATCGGAAACGGGTTAATGTAAAAGGTTTGAGGGAACGCGAACACAGGCTGTTAATTTGGTTGGTTGTTTGCGCTATAAAGTCATAAAAAACCTATGAAAAACATTGTAAATTCGCACAAATTGACGGCAACATACCTTTAATGTTGCTGAGTTTATTTGTTGCTGTTGCTTCATGATTTCTTTCCATTTTGTTCTTCTTTTGGTCGCCCGAGCATTTGAACTTGATCTGCCATAAACGCGAAAAGTTTTATGGATGTTACCAAACCAAAAACGTAACGAAATCAACTGAATGGCAATTGGTAATGAATGTGGTATAGTTGTCAACATCTTCAGCTTTATGGTGGCTACATAGGAACAGTTTAATATGGAAGATGAATCCAAAAAAAAAAAAACGTCAAACTGAGAGCGGTCTTTTTAAGAAAGCCCTTTTGGATTTGGCTTTTTTAAGGTAATTTGTTGTTAAAGACACTTTCAAAACTGGTTAATATAAGAGACATAAAGGGCATACGCAATAAGAAGTACAATTGTGCACAATGGGGCAAAACAAAAAAGGAAAATCTTGAAAATTTTTGAAATATTTCCTATAAAAATAAGAAACTTTAGAAATAAGAAATTTTCGAAAAATTTCCTATAAAAATAAGAAATTTTTCCTATAAAAATAAGATATTTTTAAAAAATTTCCTATAAAAATAAAAATTTTTGAAAAATTTCTTATAAAAATAAAAATTTTTGAAAACTGTCCTATAAAAATAAGAAATTTTTGAAAAATTTTCTAAAAAAAATAAGAAATTTTTGAAAAATTTCCTAATAAAAAATAAGAAATTTTTAAAAAATTTCCTAAAAAAAATAAGAAATTTTTGAAAAATTTCCTATAAAAATAAGAAATTTTTGAAAAATTTCCTATAAAAAAGGGTATTTTTGAAAAATTTCCTATAAAAACTGGAAATTTATGGAAAATTTCTTATAAAAAAAGGAAAATTTTGAAAAATTGTCCTATTAAAATAGAAAATTTTTGAAAAATTTCCAATAAAAAAAGGAAATTTTTGAAAAATTTTCTATAAAAAAGGAAATTATTGAAAAATTTCCTATAAAAATAGGATATTTTTAAAACATTTCCT
Source organism: Stomorhina lunata (assembly GCA_933228675.1). Lineage (NCBI taxonomy): Eukaryota > Metazoa > Arthropoda > Insecta > Diptera > Rhiniidae > Stomorhina > Stomorhina lunata. Next base: position 46,761,869 of record OW121742.1, on the reverse strand, counting down.
ATTTTTTATAGGAAGAATAAAAAATGGGAAATTTTTGAAAATTTTCCTATAAAAATAGAAAATTTTTGAAAATTTTCCTATAAAAAATGGGAAATTTTTGAAAATTTTCCTATAAAAGATGGGAAATTTTTGAAAAATTTCCTATAAAAAATAGAAAATTTTTGAAAAATTTCCTATAAAGGAAATTTTTGAAAAATTGCCTATAAAAAAAAGGAAATTTTTGAAAAATTTCCTATAAAAAAAAGGAAATCTTTGAAAAATTTCCTATAAAAAAAAGGAAATTTTTGAAAAATTTCCTAAAAAAAAAAGGAAATTATTGAAAAATTTCCTATAAAAAAAAAATATTGAAAAATTTCCTATAAAAAAAGGAAATTTTTGAAAAATTTCCTATAAAAAATAGGAAATTTTTGAAAAATTTCCTATAAAAAATAGGAAATTTTTGAAAAATTTCCTATAAAAAATAGGAAATTTTTGAAAAATTTCCTATAAAAAATAGGAAATTTTTGAATAATTTCCTATAAAAAATAGGAAATTTTTGAAAAATTTCCTATAAAAAATAGGAAATTTTTGAAAAATTTCCTATAAAAAATAGGAAATTTTTGAAAAATTTCCTATAAAAAAAAGGAAATTATTAAAAAATTTCCTATAAAAAAAGGAAATTATTGAAAAATTTCCTATAAAAAAAGGAAATTTTTGAAAAATTTCCTATAAAAAATAGGAAATTTTTGAAAAATTTCCTATAAGAAATAGGAAATTTTTGAAAAATTTCCTATAAAAAATAGGAAATTTTTGAAAAATTTCCTATAAAAAATAGGAAATTTTTGAAAAATTTCCTATAAAAAATAGGAAATTTTTGAAAAATTTCCTATAAAAAATAGGAAATTTTTGAAAAATTTCCTATAAAAAATAGGAAATTTTTGAAAAATTTCCTATAAAAAATAGGAAATTTTTGAAAAATTTCCTATAAAAAATAGGAAATTTTTGAAAAATTTCCTATAAAAAATAGGAAATTTTTGAAAAATTTCCTATAAAAAATAGGAAATTTTTGAAAAATTTCCTATAAAAAATAGGAAATTTTTGAAAAATTTCCTATAAAAAATAGGAAATTTTTGAAAAATTTCCTATAAAAAATAGGAAATTTTTGAAAAATTTCCTATAAAAAATAGGAAATTTTTGAAAAATTTCCTATAAAAAATAGGAAATTTTTGAAAAATTTCCTATAAAAAATAGGAAATTTTTGAAAAATTTCCTATAAAAAATAGGAAATTTTTGAAAAATTTCCTATAAAAAATAGGAAATTTTTGAAAAATTTCCTATAAAAAATAGGAAATTTTTGAAAAATTTCCTATAAAAAATAGGAAATTTTTGAAAAATTTCCTATAAAAAATAGGAAATTTTTGAAAAATTTCCTATAAAAAATAGGAAATTTTTGAAAAATTTCCTATAAAAAATAGGAAATTTTTGAAAAATTTCCTATAAAAAATAGGAAATTTTTGAAAAATTTCCTATAAAAAATAGGAAATTTTTGAAAAATTTCCTATAAAAAATAGGAAATTTTTGAAAAATTTCCTATAAAAAATAGGAAATTTTTGAAAAATTTCCTATAAAAAATAGGAAATTTTTGAAAAATTTCCTATAAAAAATAGGAAATTTTTGAAAAATTTCCTATAAAAAATAGGAAATTTTTGAAAAATTTCCTATAAAAAATAGGAAATTTTTGAAAAATTTCCTTTAAAAAATAGGAAATTTTTGAAAAATTTCCTATAAAAAATAGGAAATTTTTGAAAAATTTCCTATAAAAAATAGGAAATTTTTGAAAAATTTCCTATAAAAAATAGGAAATTTTTGAAAAATTTCCTATAAAAAATAGGAAATTTTTGAAAAATTTCCTATAAAAAATAGGAAATTTTTGAAAAATTTCCTATAAAAAATAGGAAATTTTTGAAAAATTTCCTATAAAAAATAGGAAATTTTTGAAAAATTTCCTATAAAAAATAGGAAATTTTTGAAAAATTTCCTATAAAAAATAGGAAATTTTTGAAAAATTTCCTATAAAAAATAGGAAATTTTTGAAAAATTTCCTATAAAAAATAGGAAATTTTTGAAAAATTTCCTATAAAAATATGAAAATTTTTGAAAAATTTCCTATAAAAATATGAAAATTTTTGAAAAATTTCCTATAAAAATATGAAAATTTTTGAAAAATATCCTATAAAAATATGAACATTTTTGAAAAATTTCCTATAAAAATATGAACATTTTTGAAAAATTTCCTATAAAAATAAGAAATTTTTGAAAAATTTCCTAAAAAAAAGAGGATATTTTTGAAAAATTTTTTATAAAATTAAGAAATTTTTGAATTTTGCCCTAGTGTGCAGTTGTTAAAGTTACCAAATTAAAATGCATATGAACGTATAATTTGTTACCTTTCTTTGTATTTCGCTGTTCCTTCCTTTTTTTCTTCGCCTGTCCTCATGAAGTTGCATTAATTACTATTAATGTTTTGATGGAGACACCCTACTAAATCTTTATTCTGTCCAAACAATAACCATTTGGAAGATAGTCAGCAAAGCAAAAGCTCGGTATGTAGCACAATCCCAAACCGAACCAAACCATCGAACCACCGGCATCATTTATCTACAATTATGTTTGAGAGTTGGCGCAACATCAGCAGGATACAAACATTTAAGGGACTTGATTTTTGATTGGAGTATAAATTTCATTTATTTTTTTTCTTTCCAAAATCATTCTCCAATTGACTTTGATTTCTTGCTCATATTTGGGTAAAATAATCGTTACGATGCCACGTTATTACGTGGCCATCGTCATTTTATATGGATGGATGAAATGACTGATCAAAATTCTTGGCAAGTGTGTAGTTTTTGTACTTTTTTTTTTGGTATCAGTTAAGAATTTCGATTTTGATTGAAAGCCTGGGGGTGTTGAGCTTTCGTAGGCATCGACAAATTTTAGAAAGAATTGATAAATGTATCCGTTTTGGCTGAAAATCATGCTAATATCTTTGGACTTCAAATATATTTTAGAAATTTTGTAGTTTGCATGTCTAATGGTCTTACAAATTTTTAAGTGAGTAAATTATTTCTTCTAAAGATTGCAATTAATTTGTATTTATTGTCGACCAAGGCAGAAATGGGCCAAATTATTAATTTTTAAATAAAATTTAAAAAAAATTTTTTTTATATTAAATTTTTCAAAAAATTTCATATTTTTATAGGAAATTTTTCAAAAGTTTTCATATTTTTATAGGAAATTTTTCAAAAATTTTCATATTTTTATAGGAAATTTTTCAAAAATTTTCATATTTTTATAGGAAATTTTTCAAAAATTTTCATATTTTTATAGGAAATTTTTCAAAAATTTTCATATTTTTATAGGAAATTTTTCAAAAATGTTCATATTTTTATAGGAAATTTTTCAAAAATTTTCATATTCTTATAGGAAATTTTTCAAAAATTTTCCTATTTTTATGAGAAATTTTTCAAAAATTTCCTATTTTTATAGGAAATTTTTCAAAAATTTCCTATTTTTATAGGAAATTTTTCAAAAATTCCTATTTTTATAGGAAATTTTTCAAAAAATTCCTATTTTTATAGGAAATTTTTCAAAAAATTCCTATTTTTATAGGAAATTTTTGAAAAAATTTCATACTTTTATAGGAAATTTTTCAAAAAATTTCATACTTTTATAGGAAATTTTTCAAAAAATTCCTATTTTTAATAGGAAATTTTTCAAAAAATTCCTATTTTTAATAGGAAATTTTTCAAAAAATTCCTATTTCTAATAGTAAATTTTTCAAAAATTTCGAATTTTTATCGGGAATTTTTCAAAAATTTCCTTTTTTTATAGGAAATTTTTAAAAAATTCCTATTTTTATTGGAAATTTTTCAAAAAATTCCTATTTTTATAGGAAATTTTTCAAAAAATTTCATACTTTTATAGGAAATTTTTCAAAAAATTCCTATTTTTAATAGGAAATTTTTCAACAAATTCCTATTTTTTATAGGAAATTTTTCAAAAATTTCGTATTTGTATAGGGAATTTTTCAAAAATTTCCTTTTTTTATAGGAAATTTTTCAAAAAAATCCTATTTTTAGAGGAAATTTTTCAAAAAATTCCTATTTTTATAGGAAATTTTTCAAAAAATTCCTATCTTTATAGGACATTTTTCAAAAATTTTTATTGGGAATTTTTCAAAAATTTTCTATTTTTATAGGGAATTTTTCAGAAATTTCCTATTTTTATAGGAATTTTTTAAAAAATTTTCTATTTTTATAGGAAATTTTTCAAAAATTTCCTATTTTTATAGGAAATTTTTCAAAAAATTCCTATTTTTATAGGAAATTTTTCAAAAAATTCCTATTTTTATAGGAAATTTTTAAAAAATTTCCTATTTTTATAGGAAATTTTTCAAAAATTTCCTATTTTTATAGGAAATTTTTCAAAAAATTCCTATTTTTATAGGAAATTTTTCACAAAATTCCTATTTTTAATAGGAAATTTTTAAAAAATTTCGTATTTTTATAGGGAATTTTTCAAAAATTTCCTTTTTTTATAGGAAATTTTTCAAAAAATTCCTATTTTTAGAGGAAAATTTTCAAAAAATTCCTATTTTTATAGGAAATTTTTCAAAAAATTCCTATCTTTATAGGACATTTTTCAAAAATCTTCAATTTTTATTGGGAATTTTTCAAAAATTTCCTATTATTATTGGGAATTTTTAAAAAGATTCCTATTTTTATAGGGAATTTTTCAAAAAATTCCTATTTTTATAGGAAATTTTTCAAAAAATTCCTATTTTTATAGGAAATTTTTCAAAAAATTCCTATTTTTATAGGAAATTTTTCAAAAAATTCCTATTTTTATAGGAAATTTTTCAAAAAATTTCATACTTTTATAAGAAATTTTTCAAAAAATTCCTATGTTTAATAGGAAATTTTTCAAAAAATTCCTATTTTTAATAGGAAATTTTTCAAAAAATTCCTATTTTTTATAGAAAATTTTTCAAAAATTTCCTTTTTTTATAGGAAATTTTTCAAAAAATTCATATTTTTAGAGGAAATTTTTCAAAAATTCCTATTTTTATAGGAAATTTTTCAAAAATTCCTATTTTTTATAGGAAATTTTTCAAAAATTCCTATTTTTATAGGAAATTTTTCAAAAATTCCTATTTTTATAGGAAATTTTTCAAAAAATTTCATACTTTTATAGGAAATTTTTCAAAAAATTTCATACTTTTATAGGAAATTTTTCAAAAAATTCCTATTTTTAATAGGAAATTTTTCAAACAAATTTCTATTTTTAATAGGAAATTTTTCAAAAAATTCCTATTTTTAATAGGAAATTTTTCAAAAAAATTCCTATTTTTAATAGGAAATTTTTCAAAAAATTCCTATTTTAATAGGAAATTAATCAAAAAACGTCCTTTTTTTATAGACATTTTTTGTAGAACATTTTTCAAGAAAATTGTACGTGTTTAGAATAGGTTTCTCCTACCTGATCTTACCACTTAATTTTTCAAAGCTCAATATTCACAATATTTCTAAAAGCAGCTTTTTACTCTGGTGGACTAAATATTTAGCTACACGCAATTCCTTCAACCTCAAAATTTCTTTCCGTCATTTATCAATTAAAAAAAGTCAGTTCATCAAACATCCACTCAAAAACACTCAAGGCCTAAGAAAAGTGTGTCTTGTCTTAAGAAATAAGAAAATAAATAATTTGAATTTTTACTCTAAATCAATGTGTCTAATCACAACATTCGGAGGCAGCTAATTTATGGCATATTGTAGGAGTTTTTGATTTTTTTTCCTTAAACAACCAAACAACGCCTTTTTGCCTGATTTCGGTTTGCGTTTTCTTTTTTTGTCCGTTTCGGCTGCTGGAAATTGATGAAGTGATGTCTAAGATTGTGTATGATTTGAGCTTTTTTTCTGTTTTTAATTTATTTCATTTTGGTCGTTTGTAGTTAAATGTAGACAAAAATTAAATCGATGTAGAATAATTTATATAGACGATGTCTTAGGTATTTTGTTAAACAAGAGAAAAAAATATAAATAATTTTGCTTATTTGCAAAATAAGAATTTAGAGTCACGCAACAGTTTTCAACATTTATAAATGTTACAAAAGAATTGAAGTAAAATGTAAGACAGAGCTTTTGGACTGAAAGAAATTTTTCAAAAATTTCCTATTTTTTATTGGAAATTTTTCAAAAATTTCCTATTTTTTATAGGAAATTTTTCAAAAATTTCCTATTTTTTATAGGAAATTTTTCAAAAATTTCCTATTTTTTATAGGAAATTTTTCAAAAATTTCCTATTTTTTATAGGAAATTTTTCAAAAATTTCCTATTTTTTATAGGAAATTTTTCAAAAATTTCCTATTTTTTATAGGAAATTTTTCAAAAATTTCCTATTTTTTATAGGAAATTTTTCAAAAATTTCCTATTTTTTATAGGAAATTTTTCAAAAATTTCCTATTTTTTATAGGAAATTTTTCAAAAATTTCCTATTTTTTATAGGAAATTTTTCAAAAATTTCCTATTTTTTATAGGAAATTTTTCAAAAATTTCCTATTTTTTATAGGAAATTTTTCAAAAATTTCCTATTTTTTATAGGAAATTTTTCAAAAATTTCCTATTTTTTATAGGAAATTTTTCAAAAATTTCCTATTTTTTATAGGAAATTTTTCAAAAATTTCCTATTTTTTATAGGAAATTTTTCAAAAAATTTCCTATTTTTTATAGGAAATTTTTCAAAAATTTCCTATTTTTTATAGGAAATTTTTCAAAAATTTCCTATTTTTTATAGGAAATTTTTCAAAAATTTCCTATTTTTTATAGGAAATTTTTCAAAAATTTCCTATTTTTTATAGGAAATTTTTCAAAAATTTCCTATTTTTTATAGGAAATTTTTCAAAAATTTCCTATTTTTTATAGGAAATTTTTCAAAAATTTCCTATTTTTTATAGGAAATTTTTCAAAAATTTCCTATTTTTTATAGGAAATTTTTCAAAAATTTCCTATTTTTTATAGGAAATTTTTCAAAAATTTCCTATTTTTTATAGGAAATTTTTCAAAAATTTCCTATTTTTTATAGGAAATTTTTCAAAAATTTCCTATTTTTTATAGGAAATTTTTCAAAAATTTCCTATTTTTTATAGGAAATTTTTCAAAAATTTCCTATTTTTTATAGGAAATTTTTCAAAAATTTCCTATTTTTTATAGGAAATTTTTCAAAAATTTCCTATTTTTTATAGGAAATTTTTCAAAAATTTCTTATTTTTTATAGGAAATTTTTCAAAATTTTCCTATTTTTTATAGGAAATTTTTCAAAAATTTCCTATTTTTTATAGGAAATTTTTTATAGGAAATTTTTGAAAAATTTCCTATTTTTTATAGGAAATTTTTCAAAAATTTCCTTTTTTTTATAGGAAATTTTTCAAAAATTTCCTATTTTTATAGGAAATTTTTCAAAAATTTCCTATTTTTTATAGGAAATTTTTCAAAAATTTCCTATTTTTTATAGGAAATTTTTCAAAAATTTCCTATTTTTTATAGGAAATTTTTCAAAAATTTCCTATTTTTTATAGGAAATTTTTCAAAAATTTGCTATTTTTTATAGGAAATTTTTCAAAAATTTCCTATTTTTTAAAGGAAATTTTTCAAAAATTTCCTATTTTTTATAGGAAATTTTTCAAAAATTTCCTATTTTTTATAGGAAATTTTTCAAAAATTTCCTGTTTTTTATAGGAAATTTTTCAAAAATTTCCTATTTTTTATAGGAAATTTTTCAAAAATTTCCTATTTTTTATAGGAAATTTTTCAAAAATTTCCTATTTTTTATAGGAAATTTTTCAAAAATTTCCAATTTTTTATAGGAAATTTTTCAAAAATTTCCTATTTTTATAGGAAATTTTTCAAAAATTTCTTATTTTTATAGGAAATTTTTCAAAAATTTCCTATTTTTATAGGAAATTTTTAAAAAATTTCCTATTTTTATAGGAAATTTTTCAAAAATTTCCTATTTTTATAGGAAATTTTTCAAAAATTTCCTATTTTTATAGGAAATTTTTCAAAAATTTCCTATTTTTATAGGAAATTTTTCAAAAATTTCCTATTTTTATAGGAAATTTTTCAAAAATTTCCTATTTTTATAGGAAATTTTTCAAAAATTTCCTATTTTTATAGGAAATTTTTCAAAAATTTCCTATTTTTATAGGAAATTTTTCAAAAATTTCCTATTTTTATAGGAAATTTTTCAAAAATTTCCTATTTTTATAGGAAATTTTTCAAAAATTTCCTATTTTTATAGGAAATTTTTCAAAAATTTCCTATTTTTATAGGAAATTTTTCAAAAATTTCCTATTTTTATAGGAAATTTTTCAAAAATTTCCTATTTTTATAGGAAATTTTTCAAAAATTTCCTATTTTTATAGGAAATTTTTCAAAAATTTCCTATTTTTATAGGAAATTTTTCAAAAATTTCCTATTTTTATAGGAAATTTTTCAAAAATTTCCTATTTTTATAGGAAATTTTTCAAAAATTTCCTATTTTTATAGGAAATTTTTCAAAAATTTCCTATTTTTATAGGAAATTTTTCAAAAATTTCCTATTTTTATAGGAAATTTTTCAAAAATTTCCTATTTTTATAGGAAATTTTTCAAAAATTTCCTATTTTTATAGGAAATTTTTCAAAAATTTCCTATTTTTATAGGAAATTTTTCAAAAATTTCCTATTTTTATAGGAAATTTTTCAAAAATTTCCTATTTTTATAGGAAATTTTTCAAAAATTTCCTATTTTTATAGGAAATTTTTCAAAAATTTCCTATTTTTATAGGAAAATTTTCAAAAATTTCCTATTTTTATAGGAAATTTTTCAAAAATTTCCTATTTTTATTGGAAATTTTTCAAAAATTTCCTATTTTTATAGGAAATTTTTCAAAAATTTCCTATTTTTATAGGAAATTTTTCAAAAATTTCCTATTTTTATAGGAAATTTTTCAAAAATTTCCTATTTTTATAGGAAATTTTTCAAAAATTTCCTATTTTTATAGGAAATTTTTCAAAAATTTCCTATTTTTATAGGAAATTTTTCAAAAATTTCCTATTTTTATAGGAAATTTTTCAAAAATTTCCTATTTTTATAGGAAATTTTTTTTTTTTTTAAATTTCCTATTTTTATAGGAAATTTTTCAAAAATTTCCTATTTTTATAGGAAATTTTTCAAAAATTTCCTATTTTTATAGGAAATTTTTCAAAAATTTCCTAGTTTTATAGGAAATTTTTCAAAAATGTCCTATTTTTATAGGAAATTTTTCAAAAATTTCCTATTTTTATAGGAAATTTTTGAAAAATTTCCTATAAAAATAGGAAATTTTTCAAAAATTTCCTATAAAAATAGGAAATTTTTCAAAAATTTCCTATTTTTCTTGGAAATTTTTCAAAAATTTCCTATTTTTCTTGGAAATTTTTCAAAAATTTCCTATTTTTCTTGGAAATTTTTCAAAAATTTCCTATTTTTCTTGGAAATTTTTCAAAAATTTCCTATTTTTCTTGGAAATTTTTCAAAAATTTCCTATTTTTCTTGGAAATTTTTCAAAAATTTCCTATTTTTCTTGGAAATTTTTCAAAAATTTCCTATTTTTCTTGGAAATTTTTCAAAAATTTCCTATTTTTCTTGGAATTTTTTCAAAAATTTCCTATTTTTCTTGGAAATTTTTTAAAAATTTCCTATTTTTCTTGGAAATTTTTCAAAAATTTCCTATTTTTCTTGGAAATTTTTCAAAAATTTCCTACTTTTCTTGGAAATTTTTCAAAAATTTCCTATTTTTCTTGGAAATTTTTCAAAAATTTCCTATTTTTCTTGGAAAATTTTCAAAAATTTCCTATTTTTCTTGGAAATTTTTCAAAAAATTCCTATTTTTCTTGGAAATTTTTCAAAAATTTCCTATTTTTCTTGGAAATTTTTTAAAAATTTCCTATTTTTCTTGGAAATTTTTCAAAAATTTCCTATTTTCTTGGAAATTTTTCAAAAAGTTCCTATTTTTCTTGGAAATTTTTCAAAAATGTCCTATTTTTCTTGGAAATTTTTCAAAAATTTCCTATTTTTCTTGGAAATTTTTCAAAAATTTCCTATTTTTCTTGGAAATATTTCAAAAATTTCCTATTTTTACAGGAAATTTTTCAAAAACTTTCTATTTTTATAGACATTTTTTTTTAAATTTCTTTGAGTGTATTTGCATGACTTTGACTCTTTTAGCTCTTTTCCTTTTTGATTATTTTAATTTAAAAATTAACCACCACCATCATCGTTTTGAACAAACACTCAAACATGAGGAACAATTAATTTCGAACATGCAACAAAATATCTATTAGAACTAAAAAATAAACTAACAAAACCTGAGAAAATATATAATTCCTCCATTCTCTGAAAGTGGTGGACAAGCTATGAAAATGTATAGTTTGTCTTTTTGTTTTTGCTTCTAAAACATGTTGCTCCTTTAAAGCAGCCAACTTAAATGTTGGTTGGATGACTGTTTTTTTTTTGCATCGAAGTTGCAATTGTTTGCTGTTCTTGGATTTGGAGTTGGGTTACATGGATCCCATTGCATTAGTTCCCCGGTTGTTTGTCAGTCTATCTGTCTGTCCAATTCTATTCTGTTCTTCTCTAGTAGCATAACAATTTGCACTTTTAGGTGTCTACGTGTGTTTTCAGTAAAAATGTTATTTTTCATTAAATATCTACTTTAGTTTTTTTCCCCTTTCTTTGCCGCTCATCATCATTTGTTTGTTTTCTTGTTAAGGTTTTCATTGTCGTTGTCTTTGAACTGCTTCCTGCTCTTGTTGCTGTTGGAAATTAAAAGAAAAACTAAAGGAAAAACTTAAATCCTCAGGCGGTAAATAATTGAATAGATTGGTGTCATAATTAAGCTTAGACCGGGCGACGGCTTTTGTGGAAAGTTTTATTTTTCTTTTGAAAACTTTCGATAGTAAGAGGAGTCGAAATTTTAGTTCTTGTACTATAAATTTTCAATGGGTGTTGAAACATTTGATAACGTTGAGTGTGTTGTGAGGGTAATTTGTAGGTTTAACGGATGAAATATGTTTTAGAATTTTTTAGATTTGTCAGTTTGCAATAATAAAGATAGACATGGTAATTAAGTTGGGAAGAACAAAAAAAAAAAAAAAAAAAATATATATATATATATATATATATATATATATATACATCTTTTTATTTTAGTTTGACAACTGCTAGTTTTTATTTATCACCTTAAAAGCTTTTGGGCGATAGTAATATTAACGATAAATTGCTGGTGTTTAAAGAGGTATTTTTCATTAGTAGTATGACAAGGACATATGTTTAAGATAGTTAACAACATCTGTCTGATACTAAAGTGGCGAATTTTGGAACTTGAGTGTTACATTGGTCCAGAATTGATAAATTATTTTTTTATCAAACATTTTTCTATAGAAAATTTTTTGATAAAAAAATTTTTTTATCAAAAATTTTTTTATAGGAAATTTTTTTTATCAAAAATTTTTTTATAGGAAATTTTTTTTATCAAAAATTTTCTATACAAAATTTTTTTATCAAAAATTTTTTTTATCAACAATTTTTCTATAGAAATTTTGTTATAAAAAATTTTTCTATAGAAAATTTTTTTATCAAAAATTTTTTTTGTAGGAAAATTTTTTATCAAAAATTTTTCTACAGAAAATTTTTTATCAAAAATTTTTCTATAGAAATTTTTTTATTAACAATTTTTCGATAGAAAATTTTTTTACCAAAAATTTTTCTACAGAAATTTTTTTTTATTAAAAATGTTTCTATAGAAAACTTTACTATCAAAAATTTTTTTTTAGAAAATTTTGTTTATCAAATTTTAGAAAATTTTTTTATCAAAAATTTTTCTATAGAAAATTTTATTATCAAAAATTTTTCTACAGAAAATTTTATTTATCAAAAATTTTTTTATTAAAAATTTTCTATAGAAATTTTTTTTTATTAAAAATTTGTATAAAGAAAATTTTTTTGTCACAAATTTTTCTATAGAAAATTTTATCAAAAATTTTTTTGTAGAAAATTTTATCAAAAATTTTTTTGTAGAAAATTTTTTTATCAAAAATTTTTTTATCAAAAATTTTTCTATTGAAAATTTTTTTATCAAACATTTTTCTATAGAAAATTTTTTTATAGAAAATTTTCTTATGAAAAATTTTTCTATAGAAAATTTTTTTTTCTCAAAAATTTTTCTATAGAAAATTTTTTTATCAAAAATTTTCTATACAAATTTTTTTTTTTCAAAAATTTTTCTACAGAAATTTTTTTTATCAACAATTTTTCTATAGAAATTTTTTTTATCAAAAATGTTTGTATAGAAATTTTTTTTATCAAAAAATTTTGTATAGAAATTTTTTTTAGTAAAAATTTTTCAATAGAAATTTTTTTTTATTAAAAAATGTTCAATAGAAAATTTTTTTTCAAAAATTTTTCATTGAAAATATTTTTATCAAAAATTTTGTAATCAATAATTTTTCTATAGAAATTTTTTTTAACAAAAGTTTTTCTGTAGAAAATGTTTTTATCAAAATTTTAACTATAGAAAATTTTTTTTATCAAAAATTTTCTATAGAATTTTTTTTTTATTAAAAATTGTCTATAGAAAATTTTGTTTATCAAATGTTTTTCTATAGAAAATTTTTCTATCAACAATTTTACTATATTTTTTTTGACAAAAATTTGTCTATAGAAAATTTTTGATAAAAATTTTTCTATATAAAATTTTTTTTATCAAAATTTTTTTATTAATAATTTTTCTACATTTTTTTTGTCAAAAGTTTTTCTATCAAAAATATTTCTTAAGAAAATTTTTTTATGAAAAATATTTCTTTAGAAATTTTTTTTATCAAAAATATTTCTTAGAAATTTTTTTTATCAATAATTTTATATAGAAAATTATTTTATCAAAAATTTTTCCATAGAAAATTTTTTTATCTATAATTTTTCTATTGGAAATTTTTTTTCATCAAAAATAGAAATTTTTTTTATTAAAAATTTTTCTATAGAAAATTTTTTCATTAAATATTTTTCTATAGAAATTTTTTTTATCAAAAATTTTTATGAAAAATTTTTCTATAGAAAATTTTTTCATTAAAAGTTTTTCTATAGAAATTTTTGTTATCAAAAATTTTTCGATGCAAATATTTTTTGTCAAAAATTTTTCTAAAGAAAATGTTTTTATCAAAAATTTTTCTATAGAAAATTTTTTTTAGAAAATTTTTTTATCAAAAATTTTTTTTAGAAAATTTTTTTATCAAAAATTTTTTTATCAAAAATTTTTTTTAGAAAATTTTTTTATCAAAAATTTTTTTTAGAAAATTTTTTTATCAAAAATGTTTCTATAGAAAATTTTTTGATCAAAAATTTTTCTATAAAAAATTTTTTGATCAAAAATTTTTCTAAGAAATTTTTTTTTATCAAAAATTTTTCTATAGAAAATTTTTTTATCAAAATTTTTTTTTAGAAAATTTTTTTATCAAAAATTTTTTTTAGAAAATTTTTTTATCAAAAATTTTTTTTAGAAAATTTTTTTATCAAAATTTTTTTTTAGAAAATTTTTTTATCAAAAATGTTTCTATAGAAAATTTTTTTATCAAAAATGTTTCTATAGAAAATTTTTTTATTAAAAATTTTTATATAGAAAATTTTTTTATCAAAAATGTTTCTATAGAAAATTTTTTTGTCAAAAATTTTTCTATAGAAAAGTTTTGATCAAAAATTTTTCTAAGAAATTTTTTTTTATCAAAAATTTTTCTATAGAAAATTTTTTTATCAAAAATTTTTCTAAGAAAATATTTTTATCAAAAATGTTTCTATTGAAGATTTGAAAGTTTTAAAAAAAATATGTATTTTTATCTAAAATATTTACAGAAAAATATTTTTATCGAAAAATTTTCTCTAAAATATAGTTTTTATAGAACAATTTCCCAAAGAAAATATCTAAAAAACATAAAATATCTAAAATTGTTTAATATTAGAATTTTTTTCTGTTTTGAAAATAATCCCAATATTTACAAAATTATTCCCAATGTTTACAAAAATAATAGTGCCATGGCAACAATGTTCGAGATTATATTTTTTAGTTCTCTCCGAACCATGTATTTTATTGCTATAAATTGGATTTTGATTTGTTTCTTGCCTATTTTGTTTTTGTCTTTTCTTTAACAAAGTGGCACCAACCAACTCTGTCAACATCCAAATTCCAACTGAACGATTTCAATACTCATTTTCTCGAGTTTTATTAATGATCGTGGTATTTACGAACATTAAAAATATTCATCGGCTACTGGTGATGTGGGCTGCCTACTCCTGGTTTTAAGTCACATTTAATCTATGTAATCATGTGCAACATCCAAAATTGCGATTTTGGTGTAACCGGGGAGCCAGCTGCTGTCGGCTATCAGCTACTGTTATGATAGGTGACATCTTCGCCTACGTTTTAAGCAGGGGCACATCGGGAATAGTGAGAATACAAGAAAGCAGGAGAGTGCTTGGTTAAAAGTTGACATCGCTGACGTCGTTTAATTTTGAATCAAGAGCGCACGATAAAAAGTCATATTAAAGCTTATATTGTAATGGATCAATTAATCAGCCTATTTCAATTATATCTTAAACTCAAGGGAGGATATAAGCAAATATTCCATTACTAAGGGCTACTTAATATCGCGTAGATAAGCGATTCCATCATGGGCATTTTTAAAACTGGGATTCTAGGTAAATTTCTTTAATCGATCTCTGAGATTTTTCAAATCTTTAGGGTTATACAAGAAATATTGTATTTTAAGGATACATTCAAAATTAGCTTTAAAGCAACTTTAATGGAAAACTTCACTTTGCAATAATAAATCAAATTTCAAAATAAATTAAAAGGAAAAGTAATGAAAACTCATTTGATTAAACATTAAATTTCCATTACGACCTACAATCTTTGAATTTGCATTTGTTATCAACTTTTTTATGTTGTTGTTCATTCATGCTGTAAAACACAAAGCAACAACAACATCGGCAGCAGCAACACCCTGAGCAACAGCAACATACAACATTCATACATACTCATACATACAAGGGCAACATGCAGCAAACAAAGTGGAAAAAAGGTGAAGAAAAAAAGTAAGAAGGAAGGATGGAAAAAATGTCTTAATTACCTTGAAAAATAAACCTAATCCAAAACTGTGAACATTATTGAGCTGAGCTCAACTGAACTGAGTCGGTCGGAACTTTTGCGTTAATTTTTTTCATTTTTTGTTATTGCACAAAAATATTTCTAAAGTATTTTTGCATTAAATGAAGAGCAAAGGCACTCAAGCAGATTTAGTTAATATTAAAGGTAGTAAGTGCCTGCCACCATCGCTAAGGTTTTGCTGCAACATTAGCTTTTTTCCTTAACTTTTACGACTTGTATTAAGTCGATCTGTTTTTTGTACCTTTATCCGTTTTTGTGTCAATTAAAATGCTGAACATGCCCACCAGCAGTGCTGGGATAACAACAAATTCTTCGGCAGCACGATATCAATTCTGCCACTCAAGAGCTTTTTGTTGCACTTGTTAAAATATGTTTCTTTGCTGTTAATGTATCTGCTGCTGCGGCTGATGATGATGTTGCTCTGTTGTCTCCCAGTCATTTGGTCCATTTGTCTGTCCCTCCATTTTTCTGTTTTTTATATCTTTTTTCTTAAGTAGTTTATTACCAAAGAGATTGGGTTAATTCATTCCCGACAAATGCATAAAACTACGTTTGTACTTTGTATTATATAGATCCATACATATATTTGCATTTAAAGTATCTGCAGGTTTGAAATGCTTTCCAAACCACTTACTTGGATCAACTTGATTTTTTTTTGCAGAGATATAAAATAGACACAAAATAGATCTAAATCCAGGCTTTAAAATTTGGTAGATATTGGAGAATACGGCTTGAATGAAAATTGATAGGCTCAGTCCTAGTACAGCTCTAAGTTAAATTTTTAGTACAGCGACCAAATCATTACATTCGATATCAATAGAAGATCCAGACGTTCTAGCAAATATTTTGTAGCATACTTTAGGGATGTTCAAAAAAATTTTCATATGAAAATTTTACTAAAGAAAAAATTTTAATACCAAAATTTTTCTAAAGAAAAAATTATAGTATCAAAATTTTTCTAAAGAAAAAATTTTAATATCAAAATTTTTCTAAAGAAAAAATTTTAATATCAAAATTTTTCTAAAGAAAAAATTTTAATATCAAAATGTTTCTAAAGAAAAAATTTTAATATCAAAATGTTTCTAAAGAAAAAATTTTAATATCAAAATTTTTCTAAAGAAAAAAATTTTAATATGAAAATTTTTCTAAAGAAAAAATTTTAATATCAAAATTTTCTAAAGAAAAAATTTTAATATCAAAATTTTTCTAAAGAAAAAATTTTAATATGAAAATTTTTCTAAAGAAAAAATTTTAATATGAAAATTTTTCTAAAGAAAAAATTTTAATATGAAAATTTTTCTTAAGAAAAAATTTTAATATCAAAATTTTTCTAAAGAAAAAATTTTAATATCAAAATTTTTCTAAAGAAAAAATTTTAATATCAAAATTTTTCTAAAGAAAAAATTTTAATATCAACATTTTTCTAAAGAAAAAATTTTAATATCAAAATTTTTCTAAAGAAAAAATTTTAATATCAAAATTTTTCTAAAGAAAAATTTTCATATGAACATTTTTCTAAAGAAAAATTTGTATATGAAAATTTTTCTAAAAAACAAATTTTGATATTAAAATTTTTCTAAGATAAAATTTTTATATTAAAATTTTTCTAAGATAAAATTTTTATATGAAAATTTTTCTAAGGAAAAAATTTTAATATCAAAATTTTTCTAAAGAAAAAAAATTTTTCTACAGAAAAATTTTAATATCAAAATTTTTCTAAAGAAAAAATTTTAATATCAAAATTTTTCTAAAGAAAAAATTTTAATATCAAAATTTTTCTAAAGAAAAAATTTTAATATCAAAATTTTTCTAAAGAAAAAATTTTAATATCAAAATTTTTCTAAAGAACAGATTTTAATATCAAAATTTTTCTAAAGAAAAAATTTTAATTTAAAAATTTTTCTAAAGAAAAAATTTTAATATCAAAATTTTTCTAAAGAAAAAATTTTAATATCAAAATTTTTCTAAAGAAAAAATTTTAATATCAAGATTTTTCTAAAGAAAAAATTTTAATATCAAAATTTTTCTAAAGAAAAGATTTTAATATCAAAATTTTTCTAAAGAAAAAATTTTAATATCAAAATTTTTCTAAAGAAAAAATTTTAATATCAAAATTTTTCTAAAGAAAAAATTTTAATATCAAAATTTTTCTAAAGAAAAAATTTTAATATCAAAATTTTTCTAAAGAAAAAATTTTAATATGAAAATTTCTCTAAGATAAAATTTTAATATCAAAATTTTTCTAAAGAAAAAATTTTAATATCGAAATTTTTCTAAAGAAAAAATTTTAATATCAAAATTTTTCTAAAGAAAAAATTTTAATATCAAAATTTTTCTAAAGAAAAAATTTTAATATCAAAATTTTTCCAAAGAAAAAATTTTAATATCAAAATTTTTCTAAAGAAACAATTTTAATATCAAAATTTTTCTAAAGAAAAAATTTTAATTTAAAAATTTTTCTAAAGAAAAAATTTTAATATCAAAATTTTTCTAAAGAAAAAATTTTAATATCAAAATTTTTCTAAAGAAAAAATGTTAATATCAAAATTTTTCTAAAGAAAAAATTTCAATATCAAAATTTTTCTAAAGAAAAAATTTTAATATCAAAATTTTTCTAAAGAAAAAATTTTAATATCAAAATTTTTCTAAAGAAAAAATTTTAATATCAAAATTTTTCTAAAGAAAAAATTTTAATATCAAAATTTTTCTAAAGAAAAATTTTAATATCAAAATTTTTCTAAAGAAAAAATTTTAATATGAAAATTTTTCTAAAGAAAAAATTTTAATATCACAATTTTTTTAAAGAAAAAATTTTAAAATCAAAATTTTTCTAAAGAAAAAATTTTAATATCAAAATTTTTCTAAGGAAAAAATTTTAATATCAAAATTTTTCTAAAGAAAAAATTTTAATATCAAGATTTTTCTAAAGAAAAAATTTTAATATTAAAATTTTTCTAAAGAAAAAATTTTAATATCAAAATGTTTCTAAAAGAAAAAATTTTAATATCAAAATTTTTTAAAGAAAAAATTTTAGTATGAAAATTTGTCTAAAGAAAAAGTTTTGATATGAAAATTTCTCTAAGATAAAATTTTAATATCAAAATTTTTCTAAAGAAAAAATTTTAATATCAAAATTTTTCTAAAGAAAAAATTTTAATATCAAAATTTTTCTAAAGAAAAAATTTTAATACCAAAATTTTTCTAAAGAAAAAATTTTAATATCAAAATTTTTCTAAAAGAAAAAATTTTAATATCAAAATTTTTCTAAAGAAAAAATTTTAATATCAAAATGTTTCTAAAAGAAAAAATTTTAATATCAAAATTTTTCTAAAGAAAGAATTTTAATTTGAAAAATTTTCTAGGAAATATTTCAAAAATTTCCTATTTTTATAGGAAATTTTTCAAAAATTTCTAGATTTATGGTAAATTTTTCAAAAATTTCCCATTTTTTAAAGGAAATTTTTCAAAAATTTCCTATTTCTTAAAGGAAATTTTTCAAAAATTTCCTATTTTTATAGGAAATTTTTCAAAAATTCCCTATTTATAAAGGAAATTTTTATTATTTTTATAGAAAATTTTTAAAAAATTTCCCTTTTTATTGGATATTTTTCAAAAATTTCTCATTTTTATTGGAAAGTTATTATTAAAAGCTTTCTTTTCTGAATCTTATACATGATAATTGTTACTGGCTCAAAAATTTCTTACTTCTCATTATAAAGAAAAACTATTTTTTTTGCAATTTCACTCCACTTTGAATTCAATATCGTAAGTATCTCTATTATTATGCGCTTTAACCTAATAATTATTTATTGAAAATTAAAATAACATAAAAATTTACTGATTGTACTCATTACCATAAAAGTACTTTTACAAGTACTTCCATTGATGCCAATTAGTAATTACAAAAGACTTTCATTAAAGATTCCATCATTGGAGCTGATGATACCTAAAAAGAAAAAAATAATCAAAAATATTTACATTGTCTTTTCCTTTCATTTTGGTCATTAAATTGTATTTTAATATTGATTGGATGTAAATTTAAATTGCTATGAAAGTTTTAATAATTAACTATAATTTTTGGTTATTCTTTTTTTTTGCAGAATTTGAGAAAAAAGTGAAAAGAAATATTTTTTGGTCACTTTTTTAAATTGGCGAACATTTTATTATTAAGGCACATGATCGTCATCATCGCCAAGATCATGATTTTCAATTGGTTGCGCTTTCTTTGCACTTGGTGGTGATCAGTGATCGTTTCCTTATGCGATTGCGTGTCGACATCATTTTCGGAGATGGCTAAATTTATTTACGAATTTATTTGTACTTGATGTTCAATTTACCCTCGAACAAGTCAACAAATGAGCTACAAAGTTTTTAACAAATCAGAATCTGTTTAATGGGGATTTTGGTAAATATTGTGACATGTTACGTTGTTGTAATTAAAGGGGTATTGTAAGTTAGTCTTCGTATTCGTTACAAAAATTTTGAAAAAATTTCTAAATAAAATTTTTTCTCTAGAAAAAATTTCATTAAAAAATTGTTTCTCTAGAAAAAATTTCATTAAAAAATTGTTTCTCTAGAAAAAATTTCATTAAAAAATTGTTTCTCTAGAAAAAATTTCATTAAAAAATTTTTGCTCTCGAAAAAATTTCGTTAAAAAAATTTTTCTATAGAAAAAATTTCATTAAAAAATTTTTTCTATAGAAAAAATTTCATTAAAAAATTTTTTTATAGAAAAAATTTCGTTAAAAAATTGTTTCTATAGAAAAAATTTCATTAAAAAATGTTATCTATAGAAAAAATTTCGTTAAAAAATGTTTTCTATAGAAAAGATTTCGTTAAAAAAATTTTTCTATAGAAAAGATTTCGCTAAAAAATTTTTTCTATAAAAAAAATTTCGTTAAAAAATTTTTTCTTTAGAAAAAATTTCGTTAAAAATTTTTTCTAAAGAAAAAATTTCGTTAAAAATTTTTTTCTAAAGAAAAAATTTCGTTAAAAAATTGGAAAAATGTAGAAAAATGCTTGTTATAAAATTTTTTCTTTAGTATTTTTGAAAGGTGTTGAATTATTCGACTTATCCTCATTTAATTTTGTCCTTAACCTTTATGACTGTGATTACACTGTGCTGCAGAAAAAATATTTTTTTATGGTTATTTATAACTATCGTCATATCTTTTCTATATAGAAAACTATGAAGCTCGTCACATCTTTTATATATAGAAAACTATGATGATCGTCACATCTTTTCTATATAGAAAACTATGACGATCGCCATATCTTTTCTATATAGAAAACTATGACGAAAAGATATGAAGATCGTCATAGTTTTCTATATAGGAAAGATATAGAAAAGATATGACGATCGTCATAGTTTTCTATATAGAAAAGATATGACGATCTTCATAGTTTTCTATATAGAAAAGATATGACGATCATCATATGACGATCGTCATATCTTTTCTATATAGAAAACTATGACGATCGTCATATCTTTTCTATATAGAAAACTATGACGATCGCCATATCTTTTCTATATAGAAAACTATGACGATCGTCATATCTTTTCTATATAGAAAACTATGACGATCGTCATATCTTTTCTATATAGAAAACTATGACGATCGTCATATCTTTTCTATATAGAAAACTATGACGATCGTCATATCTTTTCTATATAGAAAACTATGACGATCGTCATATCTTTTCTATATAGAAAACTATGACGATCGTCATATCTTTTCTATATAGAAAACTATGACGATCGTCATATCTTTTCTATATAGAAAACTATGACGATCGTCATATCTTTTCTATATAGAAAACTATGTCGATCGTCATATCTTTTCTATATAGAAAACTATGACGATCGTCATATCTTTTCTATATAGAAAACTATGACGATCGTCATATCTTTTCTATATAGAAAACTATGACGATCGTCATATCTTTTCTATATAGAAAACTATGACGATCGTCATATCTTTTCTATATAGAAAACTATGACGATCGTCATATCTTTTCTATATAGAAAACTATGACGATCGTCATATCTTTTCTATATAGAAAACTATGACGATCGTCATATCTTTTCTATGTAGAAAACTATGACGATCGTCATATCTTTTCTATGTAGAAAACTATGACGATCGTCATATCTTTTCTATGTAGAAAACTATGACGATCGTCATATCTTTTCTATGTAGAAAACTATGACGATCGTCATATCTTTTCTATATAGAAAACTATGACGATCGTCATATCTTTTCTATATAGAAAACTATGATGATCGTCATATCTTTTTTATATAGAAAACTATGACGATCGTCATATCTTTTCTATATAGAAAACTATGACGATCGTCATATCTTTTCTATGTAGAAAACTATGACGATCGTCATATCTTTTCTATATAGAAAACTATGACGATCGTCATTTATTTACTTCTGTATCACGGTGTTATTGAACATATTGAAAACGAAACTTTTTTTTAATTGACCAACAACCAGCTCCTTGTTAGTCTCGATCGTAGTTACACCAATAACGACAACAACAATCTGTTAAACTAAACGATCGCAAACTTGTAAGTTTCCCTTTTTGCCTAACCCAAAGACCAAGACTGAACCGGCAGTAAACCACAAAATGTAAAACTTATTTATTACACAACATTTCAGTTAAACGCGAAAACTAAAAATTATAATTTTCATTTAAAAGTTTATGATGATACCCCTCCCGTTGCCGAACAATGATCATTTAGATGATCGGCGCAACAAGGAACGAATGGAGGAGCACATGTTTTCGTAACTTATTGCTAAAATGTAATTTTATGAGCGTGTTATAACGATGCCTTGAGTTTGTTAAAAATGTTTTTTTTTTGGTCTGAAAAAAGCTTCTGGTTAAAAATGAATGTCAAAAGTATCGTTAAGTTGTTTTGTTTTATGAGACTCGTATGTACTTATGAATGTGTGTAAGTTTAGCCCAGAGGGCTTCGAAGCTGATGTTAGCCATGCGTTGCGTTTAAGTGCTTTTCATCTCATTTGTTTAACCCTTCCATGCCCATTGCTGACAGAAAGTAAAATTATACAAAGCATAAACTAAGACAAGAAAAAAGTCGTAAACTAAGACATAAACAAAGACATAGACTACGTCATAGTCTGAGTCAAAGTCTTAGACATATATTAACAAATGAAAGACATATAACACAAGATATTGGGTATGATCGGGTTAAATTTCTACAGAGTCTCTACATTTTGTGAAGCTAAAGGTGGAAGGGCTGGCTTTTCGATTGGATATTGGAGGGTTACACATTGGCCATTGTGTTATAAGTATTGTCATGTAAGGAATTTTGCTTCTGATTTCATTTCATTGCCTTTATTTCAAGTTTATCTGCGAGACAGAAAGTGATAAGATGTTGCCATTTGTTTTGTTGCAAGACATTTGTGTTATGTTCGGCATGAACATTTGAAATGGTGCCACTGTGGAAAATTGCTAGGACCAATAAAGAGTGACCAGCATCCAAAATTTTTCTATAGAGAAAATTTTTCTATTGAAAAAATTTCATTAAGAAAATATTTCTATAGAAAAATTTTCTTAACAAAATGTTTTCTATAGAAACATTTTTTTATTGAAATTTTGTCCTTAGAAAATTTTTTTTATAGAAAAATTTTCTTAACGTAATTTTTTCTATATAGAAAATGAAATGAAATTTTTTCTATAGAAAAATTTTCGTAATAAAATTTTTTTTATAGAAAAATTTTCTTAATGCAATTTTTTCTATAGAAAAATTTTCTAAATGAAATTTTTTCTATAGAAAAATTTTCCAAATGAAATGTTTTCTATAGAAAAATTGTCTAAATGAAATTTTTTCTATAGAAAAATTTTCTAAGTGAAATGTTTTCTATAGAAAAATTTTCTAAATTAAAGTTTTTCTACAGAAAAATTTTCTTAATGAAATTTTTTCTATATAGAAAAATTTTCTTAATGAAATTTTTTCTATATAGAAAAAATACTTTTCTTAATGAAATTTTTTCTATATAGAAAAATTTTCTTAATGAAATTTTTTCTATATAGAAAAATTTTCTTAATGAAATTTTTTCTATATAGAAAAATTTTCTTAATGAAATTTTTTCTATATAGAAAAATTTTCTTAATGAAATTTTTTCTATATAGAAAAATTTTCTTAATGAAATTTTTTCTATATAGAAAACTTTTCTTAATGAAATTTTTTCTATATGGAAACATTTTCTTAATGAAATTTTTTCTATATAGAAAAATTTTCTTAATGAAATTTTTTCTATATAGAAAAATTTTCTTAATGAAATTTTTTCTATATAGAAAAATTTTCTTAATGAAATTTTTTCTATATAGAAAAATTTTCTTAATGAAATTTTTTCTATATAGAAAAATTTTCTTAATGAAATTTTTTCTATATAGAAAAATTTTCTTAATGAAATTTTTTCTATATGAAATTTTTTCTATATAGAAAAATTTTCTTAATGAAATTTTTTCTATATAGAAAAATTTTCTTAATGAAATTTTTTCTATATAGAAAAATTTTCTTAATGAAATTTTTTCTATATAGAAAAATTTTCTTAATGAAATTTTTTCTATATAGAAAAATTTTCTTAATGAAATTTTTTCTATATAGAAAAATTTTCTTAATGAAATTTTTTCTATATAGAAAAATTTTCTTAGTGAAATTTTTTCTATATAGAAAAATTTTCTTAATGAAATTTTTTCTATATAGAAAAATTTTCTTAATGAAATTTTTTCTATATAGAAAAATTTTCTTAATGAAATTTTTTCTATATAGAAAAATTTTCTTAATGAAATTTTTTCTATAGAAAAATTTTCCAAATGAAATGTTTTCTATAGAAAAATTTCTAATTGAAATTTTTTCTATAGAGAAATTTTCTAAATGGAAATTTTTCTATAGAGAATTTTCTAAATGAAATTTTTTCTATAGAAAAATTTTCTAAATGAAATTTTTTCTATAGAAAAATTTTCTAAATGAAATTTATTCTATAGAAAAATTTTCTAAGTGAAATGTTTTCTATAGAAAAATTTTCTTAATGAAATTTTTTCTATATAGAAAAATTTTCTTAATGAAATTTTTTCTATATAGAAAAATTTTCTTAATGAAATTTTTTCTATATAGAAAAATTTTCTTAATGAAATTTTTTCTATATAGAAAAATTTTCTTAATGAAATTTTTTCGATATAGAAAAATTTTCTTAATGAAATTTTTTCTATATAGAAAAATTTTCTTAATGAAATTTTTTCTATATAAAAAAATTTTCTTAATGAAATTTTTTCTATATAGAAAAATTTTCTTAATGAAATTTTTTCTATATAGAAAAATTTTCTTAATGAAATTTTTTCTATATAGAAAAATTTTCTTAATGAAATTTTTTCTATATAGAAAAATTTTCTTAATGAAATTTTTTCTATATAGAAAAATTTTCTTAGTGAAATTTTTTCTATATAGAAAAATTTTCTTAATGAAATTTTTTCTATATAGAAAAATTTTCTAAATGAAATTTCTTCTATATAGAAAAATTTACTTAATGAAATTTTTTCTATATAGAAAAATTTTCTTAATGAAATTTTTTCTATATAGAAAAATTTTCTTAATGAAATTTTTTCTATATAGAAAAATTTTCTTAATGAAATTTTTTCTATATAGAAAAATTTTCTTAATGAAATTTTTTCTATATAGAAAAATTTTCTTAATGAAATTTTTTCTATATAGAAAAATTTTCTTAATGAAATTTTTTCTATATAGAAAAATTTTCTTAGTGAAATTTTTTCTATATAGAAAAATTTTCTAAATGAAATTTCTTCTATATAGAAAAATTTACTTAATGAAATTTTTTCTATATAGAAAAATTTTCTTAATGAAATTTTTTCTATATAGAAAAATTTTCTTAATGAAATTTTTTCTATATAGAAAAATTTTCTTAATGAAATTTTTTCTATATAAAAAAATTTTCTTAATGACATTTTTTCTATATAGGAAAATTTTCTTAATGAAATTTTTTCTATATAGAAAAATTTTCTTAATAAAATTTTTTCTATATAGAAACATTTTCTTAATAAAATTTTCTTAATGAAATTTTTTCTACATAGAAAAATTTTCTTTATGAAATTTTTTTTATAAAGAAAAATTTTCTTAATTAAATTTTTTTATATAGAAAAATTTTCTTAATGAAATTTTTCTTTAGAGAAAAAAAAAAAATGTTTTCTCTAGAAAAATTTGTTTATGTTTTTTCAAACCTGGTCACCCTATGTCCCTTAATGGTCTTAAAAGCAGAACATTAAAATTATTTCAACTTAAGTGTTAAAATCAATAGCATTTCGATTTTAAGTCAATTCCGCAATCTTCTTCAATATCTGAGACACTCGAAGGCAAAATGTAACACCCGATGCTTGGCGAATCTTTCTGTAAAATCAATGTCGATATGTCTAAATGTCTGTCACTTCAATTGTCAAATTGTCCGATTTTTTTTAAATGATTTTTTATTTTATTTACTTACATTTTATGTGTAACGAACATTAATATTTATCGATAAATATTTGTTAAAGTTAATTTACAAAAGATATATGTTAAAGTATTTATTTATGTACCCGGGAGTAGAAAGAAGTCAGGCTACCAACAAAAACGAATTACTTAAAAAGTTTTCAAAACTGAAAAAAATTCAAGTAAATAAACATTAAACTTAAACAATCGCCTACAAATCAAATACCGAAATTTTGTTCGAAAATATCGTGTTTGGGAGCATTCGTTTGTTGTTTCTTAAAAAAATTTAATTTTCCGTTAAAAATGCCATAAAAATTTTAAAGGGCTATAAAATAAGCGTTAATTGGTTTAACAAATGTTAATACTCGCACTTGAATTCAAACAATAAAATATCATACACTTCCAATACTTTCGTAGTAATGTCTAATATTGAAAAAATTCATTGAATACAAATTTCTTTTGTATTAATTTCGGAGTTCAAATTTTTGATGGGGGGGGGTGGCATTCTTTTTATTCGTTAGCAGTTTTATGGCATTTGTTTGCTCGATATATTAACAAGTTTAATTGTATTTTTAAAATGTCGTAAAAGGCGGCAGTTCTTTGTCTGGGAGAAAGCACTGAGAGAAATATAATTTTTAAATTTTATATTAAAAATTTTTCTATAAGAAAAAATTTAAATTTAAAATTTTTCTATAAAATATTTCAATATAAAATATTTTCTTTAAAAAAAAATCAATATAAAATTTTTTCTATATAAAAAATTTAATATAAAATATTTTCTTTAAAAAAATTTCAATATAAAATTTATTCTATAGAAAAAATTTCAATATAAAATTTATTCTATAGAAAAAATTTCAATATAAAATTTTTTCTATAGAAAAAATTTCAATATAAAATTTTTTCTATAGAAAAAATTTCAATATAAAATTTTTTCTATAGAAAAAATTTCAATATAAAATTTTTTCTATAGAAAAAATTTCAATATAAAATTTTTTCTATAGAAAAAATTTCAATATAAAATTTTTTCTATAGAAAAAATTTCAATATAAAATTTTTTCTATAGAAAAAATTTCAATATAAAATTTTTTCTATAGAAAACATTTCAATATAAAATTTTTTCTATAGAAAAATTTCAATATAAAATTTTTTCTATAGAAAAAATTTCTATATAAAATTTTTGCTATAGAAAAAATTTCAATATAAAATTTTTTCTATAGAAAAAATTTCAATATAAAATTTTTTCTATAGAAAAAATTTCAATATAAAACTTTTTCTATAGAAAAAATTTCAATATAAAATTTTTTCTATAGAAAAAATATAAATATAAAATTTTTTCTATAGAAAAATTTCAATATAAAATTTTTTCCATAGAAAAAATTTCTATATAAAATTTTTTCTATAGAAAAAATTTCTAGAAAAAATTTCTAGAAAAAATTTCTATATAAAATTTTTTCTATAGAAAAAATTTCTATATAAAATTTTTTCTATAGAAAAAATTTCTATATAAAATTTTTTCTATAGAAAAAATTTCTATATAAAATTTTTTCTATAGAAAAAATTTCAGTATAAATTTTTTCTATAGAAAAAATTTCAGTATAAATTTTTTCTATAGAAAAAATTTCAATATAAAATTTTTCTATAGAAAAAATTTCAATATAAAATTTTTTCTGTAGCAAAACATATATACTGAAATATTTCTATAGAAAAATGTTTATATTGACATTTTTTCTATAGAAAAAATTTCAATATAAAATTTTTTGTATAGAAAAATTTCAATATGAAATTTCTTCTATAGAAAAAATTTCAATATAATTTTTTTTAATGAAAATTTTTCTATAGAAAATTTTTTTAATGAAAATTTTTCTATAGAAAAATTTTTTAATGAAAATTTTTCTATAGAAAAATTTTTTAATGAAAATTTTTCTATAGAAAAATTTTTTAATGAAAATTTTTCTATAGAAAAATTTTTTAATGAAAATTTTTCTATAGAAAAATTTTTTAATGAAAATTTTTCTATAGAAAAATTTTTTAATGAAAATTTTTCTATAGAAAAATTTTTTAATGAAAATTTTTCTATAGAAAAATTTTTTAATGAAAATTTTTCTATAGAAAAATTTTTTAATGAAAATTTTTCTATAGAAAAATTTTTTAATGAAAATTTTTCTATAGAAAAATTTTTTAATGAAAATTTTTCTATAGAAAAATTTTTTAATGAAAATTTTTCTATAGAAAAATTTTTTAATGAAAATTTTTCTATAGAAAAATTTTTTAATGAAAATTTTTCTATAGAAAAATTTTTTAATGAAAATTTTTCTATAGAAAAATTTTTTAATGAAAATTTTTCTATAGAAAAATTTTTTAATGAAAATTTTTCTATAGAAAAATTTTTTAATGAAAATTTTTCTATAGAAAAATTTTTTAATGAAAATTTTTCTATAGAAACATTTTTTAATGAAAATTTTTTTAATGAAAATTTTTCTATAGAAAAATTTTTTAATGAAAATTTTTCTATAGAAAAATTTTTTAAATTGAAAATTTTTCTATAGAAAAATTTTTTAAATTGAAAATTTTTCTATAGAAAAATTTTTTAAATTGAAAATTTTTCTATAGAAAAATTTTTTAAATTGAAAATTTTTCTATAGAAAAATTTTTTAAATTGAAAATTTTTCTATAGAAAAATTTTTTAAATTGAAAATTTTTCTATAGAAAAATTCTTTAATGAAAATTTTTGTATAGAAAAATTTTTTAACGAAAATTTTTGTATAGAAAAATTTTTTAACGAAAATTTTTGTATAGAAAAATTTTTTAACGAAAATGTTTGTATAGAAAAATTTTTTAACGAAAATTTTTGTATAGAAAAATTTTTTAACGAAAATTTTTGTATAGAAAAATTTTTTAACGAAAATTTTTCTATAGAAAAATTTTTTAACGAAAATTTTTCTATAGAAAAATTTTTTAACGAAAATTTTTCTATAGAAAAATTTTTTAACGAAAATTTTTCTATAGAAAAATTTTTTAACGAAAATTTTTCTATAGAAAAATTTTTTAACGAAAATTTTTCTATAGAAAAATTTTTTAAAGAAAAAATTTCTATATAAAATTTTTTCTATAGAAAAAATTTCAATATAAAATTTTTTCTATAGAAAAAATTTCTATATAAAATTTCATTAAAAAATTTTTCTATAGAAAAGTTTTCATTCAAAAATTTTTCTATAGAAAAATTTTCATTAAAAAATTTTTCTATAGAAAAATTTTCATTAAAAAATTTTTCTATAGAAAAACTTTCATTAAAAAATTTTTCTATAGAAAAATTTTCATTAAAAAATTTTTCTATAGAAAAATTTTTTAATGACAATTTTTCTATAGAAAAATTTTTTAATGAAAATTTTTCTGTAGAAAAATTTTTTAATGAAAATTTTTTAATAAAAATTTTTTAATGAAAATTTTTCTATAGAAAAAATTTTTTAATGAACATTTTTCTATAAAAAAAAATTTTAATGAAAATTTTTCTATAAAAAAAATTTATAATGAAAATTTTGCTATAGTAACATTTTTTAATGAAAATTTTTTTTTAGAAACAATTTTTAATGAAAATTTTTCTATAGAAAAATTTTTTAATTAAATTTTTTCTATAGAAAAATTTCAATATAAAATTTTTTCTATAGAAAAAATTTCTATATAAAATTTTTTCTATAGAAAAAATTTCTATATAAAATTTTTTCTATAGAAAAAATTTCAGTATAAAGTTTTTCTATAGAAAAAATTTCAATATAAAATTTTTTCTATAGAAAAAATTTCAATATAAAATTTTTTCTATAGAAAAATTTCAATATAAAATTTTTTCTATAGAAAAAATTTCTATATAAAATTTCATTAAAAAATTTTTCTATAGAAAAGTTTTCATTCAAAAATTTTTCTATAGAAAAATTTTCATTAAAAAATTTTTCTATAGAAAAATTTTCATTAAAAAATTTTTCTATAGAAAAACTTTCATTAAAAAATTTTTCTATAGAAAAATTTTTTAATGAAAATTTTTCTGTAGAAAAATTTTTTAATGAAAATTTTTTAATAAAAATTTTTTAATGAAAATTTTTCTATAGAAAAAATTTTTTAATGAACATTTTTCTATAAAAAAAAATTTTAATGAAAATTTTTCTATAAAAAAAATTTATAATGAAAATTTTGCTATAGTAACATTTTTTAATGAAAATTTTTTTATAGAAACAATTTTTAATGAAAATTTTTCTATAGAAAAAACTTTTTAATGAACATTTTTCTATAAAAAAAAAATTTTTAATGAAAATTTTTCTATAAAAAAAAATTATAATCAACATTTTTCTATAGAAAAATTTTTTAAATTGAAAATTTTTGTATAGAAAAATTTTTTAAATTGAAAATTTTTCTATAGAAAAATTTTTTAAATTGAAAATTTGTCTATAGAAAAATTTTTTAAATTGAAAATTTTTCTATAGAAAAAATTTTTAGATTAAAATTTTTGTATAGAAAAATTTTTTAGAATGAAAATTTTTTTATAGAACTATTTTTTAAATTGAAAATGTTTCTTTAGAAAAATTTTTATATTGAAAATGATTCTTTAGAAAAATTTGTGTATACCTAATATTTTTTCTCAGTGTTGTTCTTTAACAGATTTTCTGTTTATTTCCATATTTGATTATTTGATTATCCAATAAACCTGTAACAAATTTCCTAGAAATGTCATTCTTTTTCTATTTACTCTTTCTCTGCCCCGCGATCTTGGCCGCCGATTCAACAGTAGTTACGATCTCTTGAGATCTTTTAAGTAGTTTAAGTTTTTTTTTTTTTTAAATAAAATAACTATTAAAGAATTTTATTGTTATTTTTTTATTGTTTGTTTACAGATCACCACAAATAACAACAACTACCTACTACAACTTAACCTGGCCATAATATCGATCTTGCCGCCGATAGAGCGCTATAGCCTCCATTTTCAAGCGGTAGCAGAGGAGGAGTTTCTTTGTGTGTGAATATTTTTAGTGGGTTAATTAATAATAAATAAAAATCCAAAGAGACAGAAATAAATAAAATAATTTTGTGGTGAGATGTGAATTGATATTTGTTTATCGTAGACATAAACTAATTTAAAAGTTTTATTTTGTACTTTTGTTATTGATGAGATCATTTTACACACCTGCTTAGCTGTGAATTGGGGTATTTGTATTGTTTTTCAAAGAAAAATATTCTTGGAATGCATTTGGGGCAAAAGTATGAGAAATTTGAAAATCTAAAGGGATAGGAAAATTAAACCGAAATTCTATAATATATGTGAGTTTCACCACAAAACTGATTGTTCACCACAAAATAGATTTTCACCACATAATAAAATTTACACCACTTCATGAGTTTTTCACCTCAAAGTAACCAGATTCCAACTTAAATCGATTGTTTATTTCAAAACTCTATTCAAAATAAATATTTTGTTTAAATCCCATTGCATGCCACCCACCTCCAATAGAATTTTAACATATTCGTTCATGCAAAAGACCCTGAGGTAAAGTTATTTAATTATTCTAAAATATCGTTGCATTATGCATAATTTATCATTTTCGTTTAAATTTAAAATTGTTTTTTTTTTTGTTTACAGTTTTTCACTTTCAAATATAATATTTTAGCTTTTAATTTTTTCAAATACTTATTTATCATGAAAAAAAAAATCCAACATGACATAGAAATGTTTCCAAATCGAAAAACAAAAATAACATGATACACGAAACGCTACACAGTGTAAATTAAGGCTACCGCATTTTGACCCCAAACCCAAGATTGTCTGCGCAATAGAATTTAATTTGAAATTTTAACGATATTTTTCCAGTTTTTGCTTCGTTTTGAAAAATGTGTCTGTTAAAAATGTAAAACATTGGAAACACTTCATTTGCAGCAAAAAGGAGGAGACACTGAGAGAAATGAAGGAATAAATATGAATATCTGTGTTTTATTCTATGTCTTAGTCTATGTCTTAGTATATGTCTTAGTCTTTGTCTTAGTCTATGTCTTAGTGTATGTCTTAGTCTATGTCCTAGTCTATGTCTTTGTCTATGTCTTTGTCTATGTCTTAGTCTATGTCTTAGTCTATGTCTTAGTCTATGTCTTAGTCTATGTCTTAGTCTATGTCTTAGTCTATGTCTTAGTCTATGTCTTAGTCTATGTCTTAGTCTATGTCTTAGTCTATGTCTTAGTCTATGTCTTAGTCTATGTCTTAGTCTATGTCTTAGTCTATGTCTTAGTCTATGTCTTAGTCTATGTCTTAGTCTATGTCTTAGTCTATGTCTTAGTCTATGTCTTAGTCTATGTCTTAGTCTATGTCTTAGTCTATGTCTTAGTCTATGTCTTAGTCTATGTCTTAGTCTATGTCTTAGTCTATGTCTTAGTCTATGTCTTAGTCTATGTCTTAGTCTATGTCTTAGTCTATGTCTTAGTCTATGTCTTAGTCTATGTCTTAGTCTATGTCTTAGTCTATGTCTTAGTCTATGTCTTAGTCTATGTCTTAATCTATGTCTTAGTCTATGTCTTAGTCTATGTCTTAGTCTATGTCTTAGTCTATGTCTTAGTCTATGTCTTAGTCTATGTCTTAGTCTATGTCTTAGTCTATGTCTTAGTCTATGTCTTAGTCTATGTCTTAGTCTATGTCTTAGTCTATGTCTTAGTCTATGTCTTAGTCTATGTCTTAGTCTATGTCTTAGTCTATGTCTTAGTCTATGTCTTAGTCTATGTCTTAGTCTATGTCTTAGTCTATGTCTTAGTCTATGTCTTAGTCTATGTCTTAGTCTATGTCTTAGTCTATGTCTTAGTCTATGTCTTAGTGTATGTCTTAGTCTATGTCCTAGTCTATGTCTTTGTCTATGTCTTTGTCTATGTCTTTGTCTATGTCTTTGTCTATGTCTTAGTCTACGTCTTAGTCTATGTCTTAGTCTATGTCTTAGTCTATATCTTAGTCTATGTTTTAGTTTATGTCTTAGTTTATGTCTTAGTTTATGTCTTAGTTTATGTCTTAGTCTATGTCTTAGTCTATGTCTTACTTTATGTCTTAGTTTATGTCTTAGTCTATGTCTTAGTCTATATCTTAGTCTATGTCTTAGTCTTAGTTTATGTCTTAGTCTATGTCTCAGTCTATGTCTCAGTCTATGTCTTAGTCTATGTCCTAGTCAATATCTTAATCTATGTCTTAGTCTATGTCTTAGTCTATGTCTTAGCCTATGTCTTAGTCTATGTCTTAGTCTATGTCTTAGTCTATGTCTTAGTCTATGTCGTAGCCTATGTCTTAGTCTATGTCTTAGTCTATGTCTTAGTCTATATCTTAGTCTATGTCTTAGTGTATGTCTTAGTCTATGTCTTAGTCTATGTCTTAGTCTATGTCTTAGTCTATGTCTTAGTCTATGTCTTAGTCTATGTCTTAGTCTATGTCTTAGTCTATGTCTTAGTCTATGTCTTAGTCTATGTCTATATCTTAGTCTATGTCTATATCTTAGTCTATGTCTTAGTCTATGTCTTAGTCTATGTCTTAGTCTATGTCTTAGTCTATGTCTTAGTCTATGTCTTAGTCTATGTCTTAGTCTATGTCTTAGTCTATGTCTTAGTCTATGTCTTAGTCTATGTCTTAATCTTAGTCTATGTCTTAGTCTATGTCTTAGTCTTAGTCTATGTCTATGTCTTAGTCTATGTCTTAGTCTATGTCTTAGTCTATGTCTTAGTCTATGTCTTAGTCTATGTCTTAGTCTATGTCTTAGTCTATGTCTTAGTCTATGTCTTAGTCTATGTCTTAGTCTATGTCTTAGTCTATGTCTTAGTCTATGTCTTAGTCTATGTCTTAGTCTATGTCTTAGTCTATGTCTTAGTCTATGTCTTAGCCTATGTCTTAGTCTATGTCTTAGTCTATGTCTTAGTCTATGTCTTAGTCTATGTCTTAGTCTATGTCGTAGCCTATGTCGTAGCCTATGTCTTAGTCTATGTCTTAGTCTATGTCTTAGTCTATGTCTTAGTCTATGTCTTAGTCTATGTCTTAGTCTATGTCTTAGTCTATGTCTTAGTCTATGTCTTAGTCTATGTCTTAGTCTATGTCTTAGTCTATGTCTTAGTCTATGTCTTAGTCTATGTCTTAGTCTATGTCTTAGTCTATGTCTTAGTCTATGTCTTAGTCTATGTCTTAGTCTATGTCTTAGTCTATGTCATAGTCTATGTCTTAGTCTATGTCTCAGTCTATGTCTTAGTCTATGTCTTAGTCTATGTCTTAGTCTATGTCTTAGTCTATGTCTTAGTCTTAGTCTATGTCTTAGTCTATGTCTTAGTCTATGTCTTAGTCTATGTCTTAGTCTATGTCTTAGTCTATGTCTTAGTCTATGTCTTAGTCTATGTCTTAGTCTATGTCTTAGTCTATGTCTTAGTCTATGTCTTAGTCTATGTCTTAGTCTATGTCTTAGTCTATGTCTTAGTCTATGTCTTAGTCTATGTCTTAGTCTATGTCTTAGTCTATGTCTTAGTCTATGTCTTAGTCTATGTCTTAGTCTATGTCTTAGTCTATGTCTTAGTCTATGTCTTAGTCTATGTCTTAGTCTATGTCTTAGTCTATGTCTTAGTCTATGTCTTAGTCTATGTCTTAGTCTATGTCTTAGTCTATGTCTTAGTCTATGTCTTAGTCTATGTCTTAGTCTATGTCTTAGTCTATGTCTTAGTCTATGTCTTAGTCTATGTCTTAGTCTATGTCTTAGTCTATGTCTTAGTCTATGTCTTAGTCTATGTCTTAGTCTATGTCTTAGTCTATGTCTTAGTCTATGTCTTAGTCTATGTCTTAGTCTTAGTCTATGTCTTAGTCTATGTCTTAGTCTATGTCTTAGTCTATGTCTTAGTCTATGTCTTAGTCTATGTCTTAGTCTATGTCTTAGTCTATGTCTTAGTCTATGTCTTAGTCTATGTCTTAGTCTATGTCTATGCCTATGTCTTAGTCTTTGTCTTAGTCTATGTCTTAGTCTAATTTTTTTATAGGAAAAATTATCATAGACAAATTTTTCTATTGAAAAATTTATCATACACAAATTTTTCTCTAGAAAAATTTTTCATAGATAAATTTTTCTATAGAAAAATTTATCATAGACAAATTTTTCTATAGAAAAATTTATCATAGACAAATTTTTCTATAGAAAAATTTATCATAAACAAATTTTTTTATAGAAAAATTTATCATAGACAAATTTTTCTGTAGAAAAATTTATCATAGACAAATTTTTCTATAGAAAAATTTATCATAGACAAATTTTTCTATAGAAAAATTTATCATAGACAAATTTTTCTATAGAAAAATTTATCATAGACAAATTTTTCTATAGAAAAATTTATCATAGACAAATTTTTCTATAGAAAA
This sequence comes from Stomorhina lunata, assembly GCA_933228675.1. NCBI lineage: Eukaryota > Metazoa > Arthropoda > Insecta > Diptera > Rhiniidae > Stomorhina > Stomorhina lunata. The sequence continues at coordinate 46,726,698 of OW121742.1, read as the reverse complement.
ATTTATCATAGACAAATTTTTCTTTAGAAAAATTTATCATAGACAAATTTTTCTTTAGAAAAATTTATCATAGACAAATTTTTCTATAGAAAAATTTATCATAGACAAATTTTTCTATAGAAAGATTTATCATAGACAAATTTTTCTATAGAAAAATTTATCATAGACAAATTTTTCTATAGAAAAATTTACCATAGACAAATTTTTCTATAGAAAAATTTATCATAGACAAATTTTTCTATAGAAAAATTTATCATAGACAAATTTTTCTATAGAAAAATTTATCATAGACAAATTTTTCTATAGAAAAATTTATCATAGACAAATTTTTCTATAGAAAAATTTATCATAGACAAATTTTTCTATAGAAAAATTGATCATAGACAAATTTTTCTATAGAAAAATTTATCATAGACAAATTTTTCTTTAGAAAAATTTATCATAGACAAATTTTTCTTTAGAAAAATTTATCATAGACAAATTTTTCTATAGAAAAATTTATCATAGACAAATTTTTCTATAGAAAGATTTATCATAGACAAATTTTTCTATAGAAAAATTTATCATAGACAAATTTTTCTATAGAAAAATTTACCATAGACAAATTTTTCTATAGAAAAATTTACCATAGACAAATTTTTCTATAGAAAAATTTATCATAGACAAATTTTTCTATAGAAAAATTTATCATAGACAAATTTTTCTATAGAAAAATTTATCATAGACAAATTTTTCTATAGAAAAATTGATCATAGACAAATTTTTCTATAGAAAAATTGATCATAGACAAATTTTTCTATAGAAAAATTGATCATAGACAAATTTTTCTATAGAAAAATTGATCATAGACAAATTTTTCTATAGAAAAATTGATCATAGACAAATTTTTCTATAGAAAAATTGATCATAGACAAATTTTTCTATAGAAAAATTGATCATAGACAAATTTTTCTATAGAAAAATTGATCATAGACAAATTTTTCTATAGAAAAATTTATCATAGACAAATTTTTCTATAGAAAAATTTATCATAGACAAATTTTTCTTTAGAAAAATTTATCATAGACAAATTTTTCTTTAGAAAAATTTATCATAGACAAATTTTTCTATAGAAAAATTTATCATAGACAAATTTTTCTATAGAAAGATTTATCATAGACAAATTTTTCTATAGAAAAATTTATCATAGACAAATTTTTCTATAGAAAAATTTAGCATAGACAAATTTTTCTATAGAAAAATTTATCATAGACAAATTTTTCTATAGAAAAATTTATCATAGACAAATTTTTCTATAGAAAAATTTATCATAGACAAATTTTTCTATAGAAAAATTTATCATAGACAAATTTTTCTATAGAAAAATTTATCATAGACAAATTTTTCTATAGAAAAATTGATCATAGACAAATTTTTCTATAGAAAAATTGATCATAGACAAATTTTTCTATAGAAAAATTGATCATAGACAAATTTTTCTATAGAAAAATTGATCATAGACAAATTTTTCTATAGAAAAATTGATCATAGACAAATTTTTCTATAGAAAAATTGATCATAGACAAATTTTTCTATAGAAAAATTGATCATAGACAAATTTTTCTATAGAAAAATTGATCATAGACAAATTTTTCTATAGAAAAATTGATCATAGACAAATTTTTCTATAGAAAAATTGATAATAGACAAATTTTTCTATAGAAAAATTGATCATAGACAAATTTTTCTATAGAAAAATTGATCATAGACAAATTTTTCTATAGAAAAATTGATCATAGACAAATTTTTCTATAGAAAAATTGATCATAGACAAATTTTTCTATAGAAAAATTGATCATAGACAAATTTTTCTATAGAAAAATTGATCATAGACAAATTTTTCTATAGAAAAATTGATCATAGACAAATTTTTCTATAGAAAAATTTATCATAGACAAATTTTTCTATAGAAAAATTTATCATAGACAAATTTTTCTATAGAAAAATTTATCACAGACAAATTTTTCTATAGAAAAATTTATCATAGACAAATTTTTCTATAGAAAAATTTATCATAGACAAATTTTTCTATAGAAAAATTTATCATAGACAAATTTTTCTATAGAAAAATTTATCATAGACAAATTTTTCTATAGAAAAATTTATCATAGACAAATTTTTCTATAGAAAAATTTATCATAGACAAATTTTTCTATAGAAAAATTTATCATAGACAAATTTTTCTATAGAAAAATTTATCATAGACAAATTTTTCTATAGAAAAATTTATCATAGACAAATTTTTCTATAGAAAAATTTATCATAGACAAATTTTTCTATAGAAAAATTTATCATAGACAAATTTTTCTATAGAAAAATTTATCATAGACAAATTTTTCTATAGAAAAATTTATCATAGACAAATTTTTCTATAGAAAAATTTATCATAGACAAATTTTTCTATAGAAAAATTTATCATAGACAAATTTTTCTATAGAAAAATTTATCATAGACAAATTTTTCTATAGAAAAATCTATCATAGGCAAATTTTTCTATAGAAAAATTTATCATAGACAAATTTTTCTATAGAAAAATTTATCATAGACAAATTTTTCTATAGAAAAATTTATCATAGAAAAATTTATCATAGGCTAATTTTTCTATAGAAAAATTTATCATAGACAAATTTTTCTATAGAAAAATTTATCATAGACAAATTTTTCTATACAAAAATTTATCATAGACAAATTTTTCTATACAAAAATTTCCCGGTCATAAATTTTTTTGTTGATTCTCTTTGGGCATTTTATTGAAATGGTACTTTTTGTACTTTTCCATTTGGCCATAACATCCAAAACTTATGTGTGTGTGTATTTATGTCTGGATGACTAATAAACTTTTTTAAATTTATCAATAAATTAAATATAATTTTTCTCAAACAATAAAAATTGACCATAAAATAAATTTTAAGTTTTCCAAGTGTAGGTGGAAAATTGCAAAAGAAAAGAACTGAAAAGCAAAAAATAATTTGAAAACGTTTGCAATTGGGCGTATATTTGTACCCTTTTTTGCGCTTTGGTCTGTTAAGAAAACTCTGAATCTGACTGATTTGAACATGAAACACAAAAGTTAAAGTTAGTAAACGGAAAGCAGGCAGCTGCACAAGTACTAGTTTGAGGCCTGTTTTAATCGATCTATAGTTTAATGATTAAGCACGCGTATTGTTGCAATACAAGTATGAATGTATGTTCGTACTGGTATACTAATGGAATAGGTTTTAAGTCTTAAGTTAAGCTTTAGTTACTAAGACATAGTAACATCAGGGGTATTCATGACTGTAGCTGTCCAGTTGTGACGACTTAGGAGACAAACTTGCACAGTAAGCTGAATTACACAGTTTTTTTTTGGGTTCCAAAGAGACAAAATATGCAAATGTTTGCAAAATTGTAAACTCTTGCTCATTTTTTCCCATTTGCCCCTTGTCAGGCCCTTCCTGAGTACCCCTAATAGGGGTATTGTAATATTGCTTTTAGTTAAGCCAAATGAATGCTCGTTTTAGTTGTTAAACTAAAATTTTTGAATAAATAAATATTGTAAAAACAAGTAAGAAAGCGCTATAGTCGGTCAAGCCGACCATACGATACCCTTCACCACTAAGGTCAAAGGTGTTATTTTTCCTGTGTAAAGACAAATATTTGCTAAATTTTGCCATCATACAAACATTTTCTCAAAACTTATATATTCAACCTGTTTCCGTCATTTGGACTTATATGAGAGCTAGGGTCAAATGTGGACCGATTATCTCGAAATTTGGCAGATTGATTACAGTTGTTACAAAAATTATGTGTGCAAAAAATAGACTCAAACTTTCCATTATCTTTAGATTTACGAGCGTTTTAGTGATTTTTTGTCTCATTTAGTGCGTTTTTAAAGAAGAATTTGTATGGGAGCTATGGTCAAATATGGACCGATTTCAACGAAATTTGGTACAGTGATTTAGGTTTACATAAGCAGTATTTGTTTTAAATTTCATGAAAAAATATTGATATTTGTGGCCAATATAGCAATTCCGGGAAGTGGAACCTATGGGAGGTACCATAAATAATGGACCGATTTTGACCAACTTCAATAGCCATGGTCCCATTACCAAAAAAATGATGTGTGTTAAATTTCATCAAATTATCTTTAGAATTGCGACCTGTAGTTTGATTACAAGGTTTACATGGGGGTCCAGCCAGCCAGCCAGACGGACGGACGGACATCGCTAAATCGACTCAGAAAGTGATTCTAAGCCTATTGGTATACTAAAAGGTGGGTCTAAGACAAATATTTCTATGCGTTACAAACATCAGCACAAACTTATAATACCCTTTCCACCTATGGTGGTGAAGGGTATAAAAATTGCAAGGAGATCATGACGCAGCGCCCAGGTGTGTTTTTCTATTTGTATTTTGGACTAGGAGAAAAAAAAAAGAAATAAAGTAAAACCGATACTGATATTCAGATTATACTTATGCAGCTTTTTAGTTTTAGTTTAGTTATAGAGTTTAAATAAAATGTTTTTTGAGCTAGACTACACCATTTTCAATTATATTTTAGAATTTTGTAATAATATTTTATAGATTTTAAATTGAAAAGAGATACTAATGCTACTAAAGGTGCTAGTAATGGCATTAACCTCATACCAATACTAATACTTATAGTAATAACTACACTATTACTAATTCAAATACTGATAGTTATACTTATACTAATACTGATACTATTATTAATACTTTTACTGATATTAATATGAATACTGATACCAATCCAGATACAAATACTAGAAACTTCTGAACTTTAATATTAAGATTCTGAAATACAATTGGAAATTGTGTAGAAGCCTTTTACTAGTAGAGTTGAACCTTTATTACGACAGACTTTACAACATTTTTCTGTTTGGTGGGGCAATTTTTTGCATTTAATAACAAATCAAGTTTATAAAAAATTGCTACCAGGTATTACTTTAATCAACTACGAATTCATGGTGTGCAGATGCAAATGTAAATATAGTTCTAGACAATGGCATTATCTTCCGACATACATACATATATCTAGTATAGGTGGTATTTTTGTTAATTTCGATTAAAAAAAGGAAAACCAAAATCATAAATTTGGTTTTAAAGTCCGCATTGGGTATTACAGAAATACCGAGAACCTCTTATTGCCTGCTTTTTAAAGACTTTAAGCTGGTTTCACTAAAAGTTATATATAATACCTGTAGACTTAAAATTATTGATTGTTTCTACTATTTTGGATTGTTTTAGAGATATTATCCTAAATTCTTGAAATTTTTTCATAACGAACACTTTCGAATACTTTCCTATAGGAGGTTAGAGTGAAGTATACCATAACTCTTATTTGCAATATTTTGTACATGTTTGTCCATTTCACACATTTTGAATCCAGCTTGAATGACCAAAAGCAAGTAACAAGTGGAAGGTAAACTTTTCAGCTAAAACCCTAAAAATACTGACTTCGATTTTTGTATTGTCATAGAAAATTTTAAAATTTTTTATTTAAATCGTTTAAAGAAATTTGTTTAGTACCCTGATATATGCATAATAATAAAATTTATAACTATCATTTACTTTAATATTTCTAGAGTATCTATCGTTCAACTTAGATAAATTGCAATTTAACATTTTTTTTTCGCTGCTTACAATTTATGACTGTACCCGACTTTAATTGTGTAGCAAAAAATCAATCTTGATACAATTTAATTGCGGCAGTTTTGAGAAACTGACACACCCTAACACCAAACGAAATGACTATTATTGTAACAGTTGCAGTTGTCAGATCAAATAGTGAATGTATTGGGTGCTGGTTTATTTTAACCCACTCAGGGTCAATAATAATACTAATACTAATAATTATACTAAAACTGAAACGATTACCGATACTAATGCTTATACTAATAATAGTAATATAATATATACGAATACTGATGCTAATACTGATACTAATACTTATACTAATACTGATACAAATACTGATACTTATACTGATACTAATAATAATTCTAATACTGATACTTTTGTTAATACTGATACTAATAATGATACTAATACTGATGCTAATACTGATACTAATACTGATAATAATACTGATACTAATATAAAAACTAAGACTAACACTGATACTAATACTGACATTAATACCAATATTAATGCTGAGACTAACACTGATGCTAATACTGATACTTATACTGTTATTAATACTGATACTAGTACTGATACTAATACTGATACTAATAGTACTACTACTGATACTTATATCGATACTTATACTGATACTAATACTGGTACTTACACTGATACTAATACTGATACTAAGACTGATATTAATACCGATACTAATACTGATACTAATACTGATACTAATACTGATACTAATACTTATACTGATACTAATACTGATAATAATACTGATACTAATATAAAAACTAAGACTAACACTGATACTAATACTGACATTAATACCAATACTAATGCTGAGACTAACACTGATACTAATACTGATACTTATACTGTTATTAATACTGATACTAGTACTGATACTAATACTGATACTAATACTACTACTACTGATACTTATATCGATACTTATACTGATACTAATACTGGTGCTTACACTGATACTAATACTGATACTAAGACTGATATTAATACTGATACTAATACTGACACTAATACTAATACTGATACTAACACTAATACTAATACTGATACTAATACTGATACTAATACTTATACTGATACTAATACTGATAATAATACTGATACTAATATAAAAACTAAGACTAACACTGATACTAATACTGACACTAATACCAATACTAATGCTGAGACTAATACTAATACTGATACTTATACTGTTATTAATACTGATACTATAGTATCAGTATTAATAACAGTATTTGTATCAGTACTATAGTACTGATACAAATACTGATACTAATATCGATGCTAATTTTGACGCTTACACTGATACTTATATTGATACTAATACTGATACTAAAACTGATACTAATACTACTACTACTGATACTTATATTGATACTTATGCTGATACTTATACTGATACTAATACTGGTACTTATACTGATACTAATACTGATACTAATACTGATATTTATACTGATACTTATACTAATACTGATACTTATACTGATACTAATACTGATACTAATACTGATATTTATACTGATACTAATACTGATACTAATACTGATACTAATACTGATACTAATACTGATACTTATAGTGATATTATACTGATACTTATAATGATACTAATACTAATACTGCTACTGATAATTATACTTATACTGATACTTATACTTATATTAATACTGATACTTATACTGATACTAATGCTGATACTAATACCGATACTAATACTGATATTAATACTGATACTAATACTGATTCTCATACTGATACTCATACTGATACTATACTGATACTAATGCCACTAATACAAATACTGATGCTAATACTGACGCTAACACTGATACTAGTATTGATACTTATACTAATACTGATACTGATACTAATACTGATATTGATACTAAAACTGATACTTATTCTTTTACTACTTCTGATACTTATACTGATACTAATACTGGTACTTATACTGATACTAATACTGATACTAGAACTGATACTAATACTTATACTAATACCGATGATATTAATATTGATACTTATACTGATACTTATACTAATACTGATAGTAATACTGGTACTTATACTGATACTTATACTGATACCAAAACTGGTACTTATACTGATACTAATACTGATATTTATACTGATACTTATACTGATACTTATACTGATACTAATACTGATACTAATACTGATACTAATGCTGATACTAATACTGATACCAATACTTATGCTAATAATGATGCTTATACTAATATATATACTAATACTGATACTCATACTGATACTATATTGATACTAATGCGACTGATACTAATACTGATGCTAATACTGATACTTATATTTATACTGAAACTAATGCTGATAGCAATACTGATATTAATACCAATACTAATACCAATACTAATATCAATACTGATACTAATACTGATATTAATACTAATACTTAGACTAATACTGATACTAATACTGGTACTAATACTGATACTAGTTCTGATACTAATACTGATATTAATACTGACTAATATTGGGACTTATATTAATACTGATTTTAATATTGATAATTATATTATACCAATACGAAAATTGATACCGATACTCGTACTATTACTGGTATTTTGACTGATACTAATAGTGAACATTTTTGCTGATACTAATAATAAAAATTTTTAACTGATGCAAAACTGAAATTGATACTAAAACTGATAAAAGTACTTATAATAATAATAGTAAAGTAATGCTTATACTGAACCTAATACTTATACTAACCTAAAACATAGATATAGGCTAAGACACAGACAAAGTTAGAGACTAAAACATAGAAATTGAATAAAAATTGTTTGTTCTTTAAAGGGTTAACTTGTTCTTTTAGAGTTCGAATGCATTTTTATAGTATTTCTAAATGTTGCAGTTGTTTTTTGTTTCGTACCAGTTTATTTTAATTAAAAACAATTGTTATAAACTAAAACTTGTTTTTCTAAATTCTTAATCAATCTATTTTAAATACAAGAAAAAAAGCTAAAACAACAATCGCACAATTAAATCATATTTCTATTGAAATGAATAAATAAACTTTCCAAATTACAATTTTTTTTTTAAATAAATTGATAAATATAGCAAATTAATATTAAAGAAAGGAATTTATTTAGAAGGGAATATTCAAGCCCTTCTAAATAAATTATTAATTTGAATTTTTAATGTGTCTGTCTTATATTTTCCGAATATTAAGGCTAATGAAAAGACCCCCTAGGAGAACTTTATTTATTTGCTGGTATCAAAACTTTTTTAAATTAAAACAAAATAATCAAAAACTCTTTTCAAAATTTCAAATCAACTAATTGTCTTGTCTTGAACTGTTATGTTAAGAAATTTTAAAAATCTAGCGTTTCGAATCATTGTTATCGATTTCAGTTCACAAGTTATTAATTGCCTGGTTCCTACTTCTGATCTTTTGTAGTAGAGAAAATCCAACAAATGATGATCGTCACTCACTCACTCTCTCTTATAGTCAATCGTTAACAAAATGTGTTGAAATTATGATGATGAGGCAGAAAATTATGTTTATCTTCAGAATTAGTTACATTTTTTTTCAAACTGTCTTCAAACTGTTCAGAGTTGAAAAATATTCAAAATATTGAAAAGATTTAAAATTTTTGATTTTTTATTTTCTATTTAAAACGGCATGAAAAATTTTTTAAAATACCATGAATTTTTGTAGCATCAACATTGACTTTTGTTCGGGAGAAGCGACGGACAGGTCTTTGGTTTATTGAACTTGTTGTAATACAACAAATTGTTGATTCGTTTTTGTTGTTTTTTGTCTGTTAACAATTTATTGATTGATCATTGTTTGTCAGTTGTTCACAGTTGGACTTCGACAATACTAATTTTTCTAAATATTTTTGATTCTTAAAAGAAATAACATTTTTTTCCATTAATAGGATTAGAGCTGTTTTGCACTTTAATGTTTAAAATAATGAACTAAAAGGGTCTTACAAAAAAGTTGGGGAATCTGTTTTTATACTAATATACTAAAGCTTAATCATAACCTTAATTAGTGCTCCTAATTTTGTAAAAAGCGGGTAATTTTTGACCATACACGACACATTCTCGAAAGACGTTTATATATACATAAAAGCCCAAAAACGTTAATAACTCTAATGATAAATGCATTTGATTACTTAAACTTTATATAGATAAATATTTTATAAATATGAACCAATAGCCTAGCTCTCATATTAGGCCCTTAGCCGGAAATGATATAAATCTCGAAATTTTGGAAAAATAGCATATAGTATATGTATGTCTCTAAGACTTACTTGTTTAATTGTTGGTTCATATTTGACCTTAGTAGTAAAGGATATGATATAGTCGGGCTTGACCGACTATAGCTTTTCTTACTTGTTTTTAGATATTTTTGATCCAAACATTTTTTTATAGAAAAATTTTTAATTAAAATATTTTTCTTTGGAAAATTTTTCGAAAAAATATTTTTCTGTAAAAATTTTCGATACAAATATTTTTATATTCAAAAATTTTCAAACTTTCTATAGAAAAATGTTTGATAAAAAAATTTTCTATAGAAAAATATTTGATAAAAAAATTTTCTATAGAAAAATTTTTGATAAAAAAATTTTCTATAGAAAAATTTTTGCTAAAAAAATTTTCTATAGAAAAATTTTTGATAAAAAAATTTTCTATAGAAAAATTTTTGATAAAAAAATTTTCTATAGACAAATTTTTGATAAAAAAAATTTTGTATAAAACAATATTGTACAGAAAAATTTTTGATAAAAAAATTTTTTATAGAAAAATTGTTGATAAAAACATTTTCTATAGAAAAATTTTAGCTAAAAAATATTCTATAGAAAAATTTTAAATAAAAAAATATTCTATAGAAAAATTTTTTATAGAAAAATTTTTGATAAAAAAATTTTCTATAGAAAATTTTTTGATAAAAAAATTTTCTTTTATTTAAATAAAAATATTTTCTATAGAAAAATTTTTGATAAAAAATTTTCTATAGAAAAAATTTTTGATAAAAAAATTTTCTATAGGAAAATTTTTGATAAAAAAATTTTCTATAGAAAAATTTTAGATAAAAAATATTCTATAGAAAAATTTTAAATAAAAAAATATTCTATAGAAAATTTTTGGTAAAAAAAATTTCCTATAGAAAAATTTTTGATAAATAAATTTTCTATAGAAAAATTTTTGATAAAAAATTTTCTATAGAAAAATATTTGTTAAAAAATTTTCTATAGAAAAATATTTGATAAAAAAATTTGATATAGAAAAATTTTAGATAAAAAATATTCTATAGAAAAATATTTGAAAAAAAAATTTTGATGAAAAATGTTTCTAGAGAAAATTTTTGATAAAAAAATTTTCTATAGAAAAATTTTTAATAAAAAAATTTTGATAAAAAAATTTGTAAGGTAAAATTTTTGATAAAAAAATTTTCTATAAAAAAATTTCTAAAGTAAAATTTTTGATAAAAAAATTTTCTATAGAAAAATTATTGATGAAAAAATTTTCTCTAGAAACATTTTTGATAAAAAAATTTTCGATCTAAAAATTTTTGATAAAAACATTTTCTATGGAAAAATTTTTGATAAAAAAAATTTCTATAGAAAAAATAGACAAATTTTTACCAAAAAAAATTTTCTATAGAAAAATTTTTGATAAAAAAATTCTATAGAAAAATTTTTGATAAAAAAATTCTATAGAAAAATTTTTGATAAAAAAATTTGTTTACTATAGAAAAAAATTTATATAGAAAAATTTTTGATTAAAAAAATTTTCTATAGAAAAGTTTTTGATAAAAAAATTTTCTATAGAAAAATTTTTGATGAGAAAATTTTATATAAAAAAAAAATTTTGAAAAAAAATTTTTGATAAAAAAATGTTCTATGAACAAATTTTCTATAGAGAAATTTTTGATAAAAAAATTGACTAAAGTAAAATTTTTGATAAAATAGTTTTTTATAGAAAAATTTTTGATAAACAAATTTTCTATAGAAAAATTTTTGGTAAAGAAATTTTCTATAATAAAATTTTTGATAAAAAAGATTTCTTCAAAAAGAAGAGTATTCGCATTTGATCCCAATTATTGATAAAAAGCCAAAAAATGTTTACAGAGAAACCAAATTCCTCGACGCGTTTCGATGGTTAAGCCGTCTCTTCAGGAGGATTATCCCCAATTTAGACAGATCGAAAACCTCGCATTATTACCAAATTTACAAACAAAACTTTTAAGAATTATGTTCATAAACCATAAGTAAAATCGTAGATTATCGACTGAACAAAAGCAAACATTTTCCAGTTTTCATCTACCTTCTATAGACAAATTTTTGATAAAAAAAATTTTCTGTAGAAAAATTTTTGATAAAAAAAATTTTCGAAAAATTAGGTTTCATCAGGCTTGAGTTCATTTTAATTTTCAAATTATTAATTTTGAAAATTGGAAAGTAAATTATGGAGAAAAACTGAAAAAATTATTTTTGAACGCGGCTAGTGGATTGCAATTTCTGTCCCGCCACAGGACGTCATCAGCACTTAGCGCCCTCGACCACAGTCGAGTTGTCAAATTGCAGAGATAATCATCAATTTAACTCATTGAGTTTGATCGAACATCACTACGTTTAATTGATTGTGTATTCTCCTATTACTTGTTTTGCTCGATCTTTTCACTTGCCGTTGGCATGTAGAGAAGAACAAGACTTTTTGGTTTGATGCTATTTTTAGAATAGTAACAATGTTAACAACATATGTATGTAAGTAAATTACATGAATGTATGTAAATGCAACGTGCCCTTTGCTTTTAATTATTTGGGAATTAATTATTCGAACTTTAGAATTAATTGAAAAATTAGGTTTCATCAGGCTTGAGTTCATTTTAATTTTCAAATTATTAATTTTGAAAATTGGAAAGTAAATTATGGAGAAAAACTGAAAAAATTATTTTTGAACGCGGCTAGTGGATTGCAATTTCTGTAGAAAAATTTTTGATAAAAAAATTTTCTATAGCTAAATTTTTGATAAAAACATTTTCTATAGCTAAATTTTTGATAAAAACATTTTCTATAGCAAAATTTTTGATAAAAACATTTTGATAAAAAAAAAATCTGTATAGAAGACTTTTTAATAAAAAAATTTTGTATAGGAAAATTTTCTATAGAACAATTTTTGATAAAAACATTTGCGTTGATGGTCGTGAGTTCGAGTCGGGCTTAGGTTCATGTCATAAATTATTTTCTTAATATATGATTTTTAGATTAGATGAATAAATTTTAGGAATACTGAAAAAACTATGTGACACTTAGCAGTGTGGAATGCTGCATTTTCTGTCCCGCTACGGACTTTATCGGCACACTGTGTCACTAACTGTTAGATGTCAGTAGTTAAGATCATCTATTTAACTGAATTCTTAAGCGAATTTGAAAACGAGAATTATGTTAACACTCATTTCTATTTCAGCTATGACTTATCCACCATAGGGATACAAAACATAAAAGGAAAAAACTATAATGGATCTTTTGAATCGGCCTACGAGAAGGGGAATAATTTTCCCATTTATATGGAACCGATAGTATTAATGTTAGTATTTTTATTAATACATACAAAATCCATTTATCATTGCTCCTTTTTGATTACCCTTTATATCCGCCAGTTGCTGGCCTTTGTTCACATTTAAGCTATTGTTGTTCTATGATCAAAAGTTTTCAAAAATTATTGGGTACATGTTACAAATTAGTTTTTTTTTTAATTAACCAACAATTATTTTGAAAAGTCATGATCTGCTGGATGTTTTTCTTTAAAATAAGAATAAAAAAACTAGACTTAAATTTGTTGTTGATTGATGTTCGGTAATGAAACAGTGGGAGCAGTCTGGGGAGTTTTTCATTAATTAAAATTTTTGATATGAACATTCAAAAAGTTAGTTAAAATTTTGAAAAATATTATTACTATAGCTTGAGTCTCGTATTCAAGCTATAGCCTCTGCCCATCCTATTCTAAGCTTCGTTCCACATACCATAGGTACAATGTTATGTGCAACGAAGTTTAGAATAGGTTAATCAGAGACTATAGATTGAGCATGAGACTAGGGAATGAGTGTAAGAATTGTATCTCGGTTATAGTCCACGTTTTAACTCTACTCTTAGTATAACAGTTTACTCTGAACATTTATCTATGTTACGAGTATAAGACTATATTCATTTTAAATTTACCTATTTAATACTGACTCCTGCTCATAGTAACCAGTAGAAATTAGCTATCCCCTTCAAAATTTATGGCTACATGAAAATTTATGATGACTTTTGGCAACAAAGAAAAAAAAGCGCCTGCCTATTTGTTATAAATAGTTAAATATTTATTATTTTAAACATCAGTTCAAATTTAAATTCTATGGATGGGCAGAGCAAAAGCAAATCTTTTGCACGTGATGTGTAAGAGTATTTGAGCGGCTCAAATAATATAATGGAATGGAGGCGACAGCTTCTGCAGCACATGCCTCATAGCACACTTATACTTTGTGTTCAACATTTTTTATTTTTTTGTTGTTTTTGTTATTTGCTCGATATTTTCAATATTAGTATTATGATGTGGATGATGGTGGTGATGCTTTTGTTGGTGCAGCTTTTAGTGGCATTATTGTTTTGTTGTGCCATCAAGTAAAACATAACAACTGAATGCTTCAATGAACATTATTTTCATTTTCATACTAACATACGATTACACAGTGCTACAAGAAAGATATAGAATAGATTCAGTTTTGTTGCAGTTCAGGATATACGAAATTAAACTCAACTAGACTATACCAGACTATGAAGTAGATTATGAATAAGCCTATGAAATAGACTATGAACTAGGAATTGAAATCAACTATATCTTAGTTTATGTCTTAGTCTGTGTCTTAGTCTATGTCTAAGTCTATATCTTAGTCTATGTCTTAGTGTATGTCTTATTCTATGTCTTAGTCTATGTCTTAGTCTATGTCTTAGTCTATGTCTTAGTCTATGTCTTAGTCTATGTCTTAGTCTATGTCTTAGTCTATGTCTTAGTCTATGTCTTAGTCTATGTCTTAGTCTATGTCTTAGTCTATGTCTTAGTCTATGTCTTAGTCTATGTCTTAGTCTATGTCTTAGTCTATGTCTTAGTCTATGTCTTAGTCTATGTCTTAGTCTATGTCTTAGTCTATGTCTTAGTCTATGTCTTAGTCTATGTCTTAGTCTATGTCTTAGTCTATGTCTTAGTCTGTGTCTTAGTCTATGTCTTAGTCTATGTCTTAGTCTATGTCTTAGTCTATGTCTTAGTCTATGTCTTAGTCTATGTCTTAGTCTATGTCTTAGTCTATGTCTTAGTCTATGTCTTAGTCTATGTCTTAGTCTATGTCTTAGTCTATGTCTTAGTCTATGTCTTAGTCTATGTCTTAGTCTATGTCTTAGTCTATGTCTTAGTCTATGTCTTAGTCTATGTCTTAGTCTATGTCTTAGTCTATGTCTTAGTCTATGTCTTAGTCTATGTCTTGGTCTATGTCTCAGTCTATATCTCAGTCTATGTCTTAGCCAATGTTTTAATCTATAACTTAATCTATGTTTTGGTCTTTGCACTGTCTATGTCTTAGTCTATGTCTTAGTCTATATCTTAGTCTATATCTTAGTCTATGTCTTAGTCTATGTCTTAGTCTATGTCTAAGTCTATGTCTTAGTCTATGTATTAGTCTATGTCTTAGTCTACGTCTTAGTCTATGTCTCAGTCTATGTCTTAGTCTATGTCTTAGTCTATGTCTTAGTCTATGTCTTAGTCTATGTCTTAGTCTATGTCTTAATCTATTTCTTAGTCTATGTCTTAGTCTATGTCTTAGTCTACGTCTTAGTCTATGTCTCAGTCTATGTCTTAGTCTATGTCTTAGTCTATGTCTTAGTCTATGTCTTAGTCTTAGTCTATGTCTTAGTCTATGTCTTAGTCTATGTCTTAGTCTTAGTCTATGTCTTAGTCTATGTCTTAGTCTATGTCTTAGTCTATGTCTTAGTCTATGTCTTAGTCTATGTCTCAGTCTATGTCTTAGTCTATGTCTTAGTCTATGTCTTAGTCTATGTCTTAGTCTATGTCTTAGTCTATGTCTTAGTCTATGTCTTAGTCTATGTCTTAGTCTATGTCTTAGTCTATGTCTTAGTCTATGTCTTAGTCTATGTCTTAGTCTATGTCTTAGTCTATGTCTTAGTCTATGTCTTAGTCTATGTCTTAGTCTATGTCTATGCCTATGTCTTAGTCTATGTCTTAGTCTATGTCTTAGTCTATGTCTTAGTCTATGTCTTAGTCTATGTCTTAGTCTATGTCTTAGTCTATGTCTTAGTCTATGTCTTAGTCTATGTCTTAGTCTATGTCTTAGTCTATGTCTTAGTCTATGTCTTAGTCTATGTCTTAGTCTATGTCTTAGTCTATGTCTTAGTCTATGTCTTAGTCTATGTCTTAGTCTATGTCTTAGTCTATGTCTTAGTCTATGTCTTAGTCTATGTCTTAGTCTATGTCTTAGTCTATGTCTTAGTCTATGTCTTAGTCTATGTCTTAGTCTATGTCTTAGTCTATGTCTTAGTCTATGTCTTAGTCTATGTCTTAGTCTATGTCTTAGTCTATGTTTTAGTCTATGTCTTAGTCTATGTCTTAGTCTATGTCTTAGTCTATGTCTTAGTCTATGTCTTAGTCTATGTCTTAGTCTATGTCTTAGTCTATGTCTTAGTCTATGTCTTAGTCTATGTCTTAGTCTATGTCTAAGTCTATGTCTTAGTCTATGTGTTAGTCTATGTCTTAGTCTATGTCTTAGTCTGTGTCTTAGTCTATGTCTTAGTCTATGTCTTAGTCTATGTCTTAGTCTATGTCTTAGTCTATGTCTTAGTCTATGTCTTAGAGTATGTCTTAGTCTATGTCTTAGTCTATGTCTTAGTCTATGTCTTAGTCTATGTCTTAGTCTATGTCTTAGTCTATGTCTTAGTCTATGTCTTAGTCTATGTCTTAGTCTATGTCTTAGTCTATGTCTTAGTCTATGTCTTAGTCTATATCTTAGTCTATGTCTTAGTCTATGTCTTAGTCTATGTCTTAGTCTATGTCTTAGTGTATATCTTAGTCTATGTCTTAGTCTATGTCTTAGTCTATGTCTTAGTCTATGTCTTAGTCTATGTCTTAGTCTATGTCTTAGTCTATGTCTTAGTCTATGTCTTAGTCTATGTCTTAGTCTATGTCTTAGTCTATGTCTTAGTCTATGTCTTAGTCTATGTCTTAGTCTATGTCTTAGTCTATGTCTTAGTCTATGTCTTAGTCTATGTCTTAGTCTATGTCTTAGTCTATGTCTTAGTCTATGTCTTAGTCTATGTCTTAGTCTATGTCTTAGTCTATGTCTTAGTCTATGTCTTAGTCTATGTCTTAGTCTATGTCTTAGTCTATGTCTTAATCTATGTCTTAGTCTATGTCTTAGCCTATGTCTTAGTCTATGTCTTAGTCTATGTCTTGGTCTATGTCTATGTCTTGGTCTATGTCTTAGTCTATGTCTTAGTCTATGTCTTAGTCTATGTCTTAGTCTATGTCTTAGTCTATGTCTTAGTCTATGTCTTAGTCTATGTCTTAGTCTATGTCTTAGTCTATGTCTTAGTCTGTGTCTTAGTCTATGTCTCAGTCTATGTCTTAGTCAATGTCTTAATTTATGACTTAATCTATGTATAGTCTATGTCTCAGTATATGTCTTAGTCTATGTCTTAGTTTATGTCATAGTCTATGTCTTAGTCTGTGTCTTAGTCTATGTCTTAATCTATGTCTTAGCCTATGGCTTAAACTGTGTCTTATTAATGTTTAGCATAACCATATAAAAATTTGTTTTTTTGCAGCCTAGTGTTATTTTAATTTTCATACGATTATTGTACCAACCCGGCAGTCAACCAGCAAACAAACATGAGCTAAAAATCTAAAGCGAAAGAATTGAAACATTGAAATATAAAAGGAAAGAAGGAAAAACAATCGATTTGCAAAATTTTATCGATATCTCGACAGTTCCTATGACTAAAATTCAAATAAAACAGGAACACAAACTTGCGCCAAGAAACACAAGGTACCCATTAAGCTCACCACCAAGGAACCACAATTGACTGTCGTCTATAGTTAGGACGAGTAGAGTAGTACAATCAACCTGAAAAAGGCAAAATATTCCAAGACAAAATTACAATACCAGAGGCTTTCAAAATGAGCACAATATTATTACTTTTTCAATATAAGTTTGTACGAGTACATATTTTTCTTCGATATTTTAAGATCATTTTTTTTTGCCTCAAATTCAAATTTACATACACATTCATCTTATGGCTGGGCTACGAGTCCCTGGTTACTTACTACTTTCCTAAGTTATTTGAAAAAGAACCTTCTTTTTACTTCCTACGAGTATAATGCTTTAGGATTTCTATGTTTGTTGGCAGAGATGGAAAAGTAAGAAATCACTGAAGGCAATTTTATGAATTTGAAGTAAAAATTTAAAATAA
The DNA here is from genome assembly GCA_933228675.1 of Stomorhina lunata. NCBI lineage: Eukaryota > Metazoa > Arthropoda > Insecta > Diptera > Rhiniidae > Stomorhina > Stomorhina lunata. The sequence goes on along the minus strand of OW121742.1, from coordinate 46,708,480 downwards.
TGTCGCCAAAATCAGATACGCAAAATCTTCAGTTTATGAAGAATTTTAAAGACTTAGGACCGATTTAGCTATCTGGAGAGCCCTTAAAATATTACATGTGTTCATCAGTTAAATCATACACCCTCTTATATCTCGTCCAAACTGAGGAATCTAGGAAAAGGCAGTTATAAGAAGTTGAAACGAACCATGTCGCAGATGTTTGTAACGCATAGAATATTGGTCTGAGACCCTCCTTTTAGTTTACCAATCGACTCAGAACCACTCCCTGAGTTGTTTTAACAATGTCCTGCCTTTTCGAACTGATACCTATCAAGACCTCGAAATATGTAATTAAAGTTCGATGCAACCTCCGAATGATGTATTAATATCCCCAATATGTTAAAAGGGAATGCTTTCGGCACCTTTAAGCATAATTTTATATTAAAGAAACTCAAATCTGAGAGAGGGCCTATCAAATTAAAAAGACTTCTATCGTTGCGGAATAGTTAGAGTATCCAACGACTAGAACATTTATTTTTTTCCATCTAAATATGCTCGAAACTGGGAATGCTCCTAGTTGATGGTATCCGATGACACTATGCGAACGATCATAACCTTATGTTTTGATAGAGCTGCTTCGGCTGACTGTTTCGTACAACGACTTTGGTCTTTTAGCTTAATGTGGGGTTTATATAACTCAAGCGGCTGATGATTGAGAGAAATTTACATGCATTTTGTTACAATAACAAAACACATGTAAATTTCACTCAATCGTCAGCCGCTTGAGTTATATAAACCCCACATAAGTCAAAGTTGTAATATTGTAGTAATAGAATAGTAATATCTTCTTAAGTAATATTGTATTGTATTAAAACCTTTAACCCGTCTTCATCTATATCCGATTGGTACTTGGAAACCCGAGCAATATTCCCGATGGCTATTTTCGAAATCCGAACAGCATCATCGATTCTCCGTCATCCGATTATGACAATAATACCTGAAGTAAATTACGAAAATCCGAAATTAATAAATTAAGGATTATATTATTAAAACGAAGTTATGCAATACGAAACTATATTATTCACCGACCCGAATTAAGTAATTTTAAGGTCTTTCGAAAACAAAATCGAAAAAGCTAACAGAAGACGGTAAGTCGGGGATCGAAGAAGCTGCAAAGGAAAATAGCTGTACCAGCTGCCGTAGCAGGGAATTTCTCGCATGATTATTAGGTTGCTCAGGTTACCAGGATATACCACGAGGACGTTAGAGTAGCAGTTGGATACAGTTCTTACCTAGTAGCTGGAGACGCCAGGCAACAAGTGCATCCCATTACATCTAATAGAAGTATTGAACGATTGCTTATACCAATAATCGTTGAAACTCGAAATTGATCGAAACTGAGTTGGTTTCTAATTTAGAAGAACAAATAAGAATTCTAAGCGAAGACAAAGAGCGTCTGATCAAAGAGCATGAAGAAGAGTCTCTTAAACTTTTGAACCAATGCTTTCGCTATAGCCAAGAAAAGGTATGAACCTTAGGAAAAAATAAGATGATCTTCAGAGCCAGTTTAACAGCCTGACTCATCAAATTACCGAACTACAAGGTGACTGTGAAATTGAATTGCTTTTAACCCGGGAAGACCATCATCAATAGCAGAAGGAATTCTCGCAAACACTTGCTTCAAACTTAAAGTAGTTTAACGAAATGAAAGGATAACGAAAAGTTTATCATGAAGAAGCGAGTATTCCATGAGAGAAAATACTTGGAAGAAGACTTGCAGAACCTTAAAATGGTTAGTGAACGCTTAGCCGAAGAAAATTGAATGATGAAGATGGTATTAACCAAAGCACAACAAGACTGTAGGATTTTGAAGTCCAGAAATAGAGCTTCAAAGGAGAAAGCTCTAAAGCTTGAAGATGAGGTGAGCAGTAAAACACTAGGCTTGGAAATATTGTAGCAGAAGTTGCGCCTGTTGTTAGATGGACACAATTTTAATTATTTTACATCGTGGGCGTGCTAATGCTGAAGAGCTTATCGGAGGAGGTTTGTAAGTTTGTTTATTGGTTTATTTATGATTCTATAACTCCTAAACGGCCTAACCGATTGTGATAAAATTTTGAATATAGATATGGTTCGGGTGAGATTTGCTTCAAAACCTGATCTGGAAAGGTCTAATGAGATCGAAGATCATAGAAATATTCAACTATCGGGAGAACGGCAACGCATGGCAGCGGCAATAGATGCAGAGACGGAGGATAAAGTAAATTCACAACGTTTTGCCCAAAGAAAATGTCAGTCTACATTCAGGGTTCATGAGACCGAAGACTATAAAAGTATTCGACTATCGGAAGAACGGCGACGCCAGGCTACTTCATTAGCTGCGGAGACGGAGGATAAAACAAATTCACGACGAATTGCCCAAAGAAAACGCCAGTCTATTTTGAGGGATTACGAGACAAAAAAATCATAGAAATATTCGACTATCAGAAGAACAACAACGCCCAACTACTTCAATAGATACGGAGATGGAGGATTAAACCAATTTACAATATATGGTCTAAGAAAATGTCAGTCTACATGAGACCGAAGATCATGGAAATATTCGACTATCGGGAGAACAAAAACTCAATAGTAGTCAGTAGAGTTAACTGAAAGTTGCCTTGAGAACTTTTGAGCAGGCCAACAGTCGACGCTTTAGACAAAATCAACGTCAGGTTGTAAGAAGAATTGTAGAAAACCAAGAAGAATCACTAGAGAGACGAAATATTGCGTCAATATAAATTAATAATTACAAAAATTGATTGGGGTTCGAACCCAGGCAGTGTGTGAAATATTAAGCTCAGTAGTCGCTGGGTGATGTGGGGGATGTTGGATACCAAATAATGGTTCTGATTGGTCTTAACTTGGTAAGCCCAGACTTATCTTGGTTATCCTTTATCTCAACTGTGGACACTGGCTTCCTCGTGGATCACATGGAGAACTAAGTTTACACCCGTTAATGTAGTGAGCTAACATGTACCGCGACTTCTCCCATAAGAACAATAAAAATGTGGGTTAGAATATCGGGCTCCGGAATGTCGGACACCCGGAAAAAAAACATTGCTATGAACAAAGTAAAATTTGAATAAAACGTTTAAAACTTCGATAGAAAGACCTACGAAATTAGAAAATATGCGCACAAGATCGAAGCGCATGGAATTCTAAAATATGATCGGCCTTTTACGTTAACAGTTTGTAAATATAGGCCATTTAAGTACTTAAGTTAGGTAAGTAGTCGTTGTGCTAAACAACTAAGCCACAGCAGATTCATTTGTCAACCCAATAGCGATTGAACTCCTTTAACAACCTGTTCCGGTTCATTACTTTTACTTTACATTAAATTCATACCCAAACTATATATGTATGTACTAAAATACTTACGTTGGTGTACTTAAGTTATTTTTATTGTTGTTTGGTGTTCGACAACGGCAAACAAACAAATAAACCCAACAAGAAGAAGTTGGACAAAGAAGAAGAAAAAAATAAAATGCTCTGTAGGCTGATTGCGTAGATGGTATCCATCCGGACAAACATGAAATATGACAGTAAAGAGAGCACAAATATAAAAGAAATCCAAAAATGTAACACATCCATCCCAACTCCACAAAACAGACAAACAAACTTCCAAACATACGTTGCTTCTTCCAACTATAACTTCAAACAAAGGCAGGAATACAAAAGGATGATGATGACGTTGAATTCAGTATGAAATTTACTAGATTTAAATGATGTTGCTCAAGATACCTGGTCCTCTTTATAGTATGAAAAACGGGTACATTGAGTTTCCTTTAATATTGGTTAGGCGTTGCTGTAACTTTGGCAACCACCAACATGTAGCCAAGCAAACGGACGGACTGAGGAGACGGACTGACAAATATAGGGACAATACATTAATTCACGTAACCATGTTTGAAGGTAAATATGCATAAAAAACTTAAAGAATGATTTTATGTTCGTTATGTTGAACGGACGACAATGGCGACACTAACAATATGATTGCGCATGAGGCAAACAACAACAGATAAGCTGATGCGCAGCAGCCCTTTTTTTGTTGTTGTTATTTACAAGAAGATGAACAGCAACATAAAATTTAAAATCTCCTGTTGCATTGTCAACGACATTTTGCCAAAGAGATAGATGGTGTTGTCATATGTTGGTACTTATGAGTATGAACATTCTTATTGTCAGGGTTTGGGATGTGTACATTTTAAGTTGAATATAGTTTGAATAAGTTGAAAGTCGTTGAATCACGGGATGGTCGAAGTTAAAACTATCTAAGTCTTGAAAGCATTGGATTAAGTTTTGTATGGAAAGAAAATTTATAACTGGTTTTCTTTAATAAACTCAAAAGCATCTATTAAATGTAAGTTCTAGAAATCTATCTCTTTGAAAAATATAACAATTTCTATATCTTTTTGGTCTTGGAAAAGGTTATGAAAAAAGGCTTAGTACACGTTAGATTGGTTGTCTATTAATTAAATTTACTTAGACTATGATGTCCACTAGAGCGGTTCGCCTTCCATAAAAAAAAAAAAAAAAAAGTTGTGTCAGTCACCCCCTAGGATTAAAGATAATGTTAAAACAATTCCAAAAAATATTTTTTTATTTTTTTACCACGCCTGCATATACCGCAATTTTAGTATTTTTTTTCACTGTGTCGTCATTTTATGTCCGATCATAACATTTTATATATCGGCGTTCGCGGCTCTGTAGGGGCTACATTTCTCTCTTTGATAGTTTTTTACTACCACGTCAATTTATAGTCATAACTTTTAAAAACTAGATTTTTACTCGATTTGATTAGAGGGGTTACGACTCGAATTTTAAAAAGTAATGACTAGAAATTGACGAGGTTGTAAAAAACTATCAAAGAGAGAAATGTAACCCTTACAGAGCCCTAAACATCGATGTATAAAGTGTTATGATTGGACACAGTTAACAAAATACAAAAAGGGCGGTATTTGTAGGCGTGGTAAAATTGTTTTTATAATTATTTTTACATTATCTTTAATCCTAGGGGGTGACTGACTCAACTATTATTTTCGAGCCACTCTAATGTCCACTGTAATAATACAGATGTATGTAAGTAAAAACATGTTACTAGTTTCGCCTGTTGAACCAACAGGACCGTACTAAAAAGTAATGAATTCGAAATTAGTCGGAATCAGGTGTCAGTAAGATTGCATAGGTTTTCAAAGAAATGTGTAAAATCTGTAAAAGTCACTAAACAAATGAGACAGTGTCCAGAAATGATGTATACAAGTAAGAATACATCAGCTCTTAATAGTCACACGCTTAACAAGTTTATCTGGAATACATAAGGTAGACATGGGTCTTGCTAATTTATCTGTTCTGCAGTACCCTAGTGCGACTATACCCGGCTGATGTTTAATTCTGGAAGACACAATTCAAAAACTTGATGACAGTTTTACTGGCAAACATCGGGTAAACTTAGCGATATTTAGCTGACTGACAGCGGAGTAGAATCCGAATCCTACCTGATTAACAAGTCTAGAGTAGATGTCAACATAACGTGACCGTAAACATAGTTCGATAACTCTCTAAAGATCGTGAATTAAGAAGAGTTGAATTGAAACGAATACATAGGCGTAAGTTGTCCAATTTTCAGAATATTCTGACATGCAAATCGCCTGTCTGTTAGAGACACAAGATTCTTGTAGAAAGATCGAGTACTTACTTACTTAAATAGCCTATATTTACAACTTGTTAAAGTCAAAGTTCTAACATATTTAGCGTAAGGCAAGCTTTGAAAGATTTTCCTTTACTTTCATCTTTTGATCGAAGCTTCGGACGTCCTCTTCTACGAGTTCCCTCAGTACCGTATACTTTTCTTGCTAAAGTATTTTTGTCCATTTTTCGTAGAATCTTCCCCTCAAAAACTCCAAGAATAGCTTTATAGGCCTGTGCAAGTGCCCACGATTCAACATCAGACAAGAAAAACTTTATTTTTCAGGTTCCAAATTCTTTTACAATCTCGAAGCTATAGTTCTCAATGAGCCCATGGGGTTGAACTGCCTGCTTGTAAAAACCATTAGTTTTAATTTTGATTCATTGATATTTTTTTTATAAGATTCCTTCTCGATACTTGATATTTGTGCGTTCCGGGATATCGATGTCATCGGCAAACGTGACTTATTTTGTTATCCTTGACTCCCAGTGGAGCATAGGGCCTCAAACGTGACTAGCATGTATTTAATGTTGAAAATAGTATTATCTGCAAGATTTGTGGAGATCTCCAAAGTTTCCCCAACACTTAAGATACCGCCTTTTTCACAATATTTTTTCTTGAACCATTAGATGAAAATAAGCCGCGGCGTAGCAGAGGTCCGAAGTTTGATGTTAATACTAAGCTGTCCTAATTTCGTCACTATATCATTTTTTAACAAGATCCTTATCGTCATTTCCGTTGTTTCCGAGAGCATATTTGTATGGGAGGTATACGAAATATTGATCAAAATCAATTGGGGTTGTTTTTGGTACCAAAAATGAACATGGACCAAATTGCATCAAATTCTGTTGAAAACTATGACCTGTACATTGATTAAGTGGTTTTCCTGGAGGCGGAGCTATACGCGAGCACAAAATTCGGGTCAGTAGTTGGTGTTTATGTAAAACAAGTTTCGTTATTATATCTCTTCTAACCAGAAACTTATCCTCATTTATGTTCTTTCCGAAAATATATTTATATGGGGGGTATACAAAATAATGGACCTAGATTCACCAAAATCAACTGGGTTTGTTTTAGGAACCAAAAACGATAATGCACAATATTTCAAATTCTGTTGAAAACTACGACCTGTACTTTGATTATAATATAATAATTAGGGGACAAACGGCCCCCAAAACCCGTAATTTTTTTCCTTGTAGTATTTTAAACCTAAATCTATCAGAAAATCCCAATATTTTAATTCAATAAACAAATAAAAGAAGAAAATACTCCTCTGTGTGTTTTTGTCATAGTCAAAATCCTCGCCGTCTTTTGCAGACGCTCGTAGCGTTAGTTGGAGAAAAAAATTTTGGGTAATTTTAGTCCTTATGTCTGTTAAGCGTTAAAAAAATATTTTTTCATTCTTAAAAATAACTATTTTTTTTATTAATTTTGATCGAAATTCGCCACTAAATCCATAACTATAAATCCAAATTTTGACCTTTGATCCTGATGAAAAAAGGGTTAAGCTCACCCAATATCAAGGAAAGTTCTAGTGAACATTCCTCAACGACAGGGCAATTAAATTCAGTATTAGCTTTATCAAAAGAAAACTTAATATTATATTTTTTCGCGAAATTTTATGACTTCAAGCCGCAGGAACGGCGAAACTATATAAGATATCAAACTTTTTTTGGATTTTATTACCAAATCTGTCTTTTTTAACATGCCGATAAAAAATTTTGATAGTTTGGATATTTTTTTAACAAAATTTTCTAAAACTTAAAAAGTGAGTTTTGAAACGGGCCTTAAAAAAGTACTATTTTCTAGTATAAAAAAACTATGTAAGTTTTATTATATTTTAATAAATTTCAACTATTTAGTACTTATAAGTCTTAAGATGATAAGGAATGTCTTACTTTGTAATTTCTGTACTCTAAAGTTAAATTTTTTTGCTGCATAGCCTTAGGCGTGTTGAAAAGTACATGAATTTTCTGGGGCAATTTGCCATAGCGAAACCATTTGAGATATCAGACTCAACTTTTTTGGATTGTATTACCAAATCTGTCTATTTTAACACGCCGATCAAAAATTTTAATATTTTGGATATTTTTTTTTAACAAAATTTTCTAAAACTTAAAAAGTGAGTTTTGAAATGGACCATAAAAAAGTACCATTTTCCAGTATAAAAAAAAAACTATGTAAGTTTTATTATATTTTAATAAATTTCAACTATTTAGTATGTACTTATAAGTCTTAAGATGATAAGGAATGTCTTACTTTGTAATTTCTGTACTCTAAAGTTAATTTTTTTGCTGCATAGCCTTAGGCGTGTTGAAAAGTTCACGAATTTTCTGGGGCAATTTGACATAGCGAAACCATATGAGATATCAAACTCAATTTTTTTTTGGTTTTATATTAACAAATCTGTCTTTTTTAACATGCCGATAAAATATTTTGATAGTTTGGATATTTTTTTAACAAAATTTTCTAAAACTAAAAAAGTGAGTTTTGAAACGGTCCTTAAAAAAAGTACCATTTTCCAGTATAAAAAAACTATGTAAATTTTATTATATTTTAATAAATTTCAACTATTTAGTACTTATAAGTCTTAAGATGATAAGGAATGTCTTACTTTGTAATTTCTGTACTCTAAAGTTATTTTTTTTGCTGCATAGCCTTAGGCGTTTTGAAAAGTACATGAATTTTCTGGGGCAATTTGCCATAGCGAAACCATTTGAGATATCAGACTCAACTTTTTTGGATTGTATTACCAAATCTGTCTTTTTTAACATGCCGATGAAAAATTTTGATAGTTTGGATATTTTTTTTAACAAAATTTTCTAAAACTTAAAAAGTGAGTTTTGAAATGGACCATAAAAAAGTACCATTTTCCAGTATAAAAAAAAACTATGTAAGTTTTATTATATTTTAATAAATTTCAACTATTTAGTACTTATAAGTCTTAAGATGATAAGGAATGTCTTACTTTGTAATTTCTGTACTCTAAAGTTAATTTTTTTGCTGCATAGCCTTAGGCGTGTTGAAAAGTTCACGAATTTTCTGGGGCAATTTGACATAGCGAAACCATATGAGATATCAAACTCAATTTTTTTTGGATTATATTACCAAATCTGTCTTTTTTAACATGCCGATAAAATATTTTGATAGTTTGGATATTTTTTTTAACAAAATTTTCTAAAACTTAAAAAGTGAGTTTTGAAACGGTCCTTAAAAAAAGTACCATTTTCCAGTATAAAAAACTATGTAAGTTTTATTATATTTTAATAAATTTCAACTATTTAGTACTCATAAGTCTTAAGATGATAATTTCTGTACTCTAAAGTTAATTTTTTTTGCTGCATAGCCTGAGGCGTGTTGAAAAGGTTACAAATTTTCTGGGGCAATTGCAATAACACAAAAACTACTACATGGATTTTTAGTTTTTATGACTCTAATGAAAGCTTATTTAGTTGTCTTCCATACTAAATTACTGGTTTTGCCAAAAACATAAATTTTTTGGTTGAAATTTATCAAAAACCGAAAAAACTCCCATTTTCCCCATACAAATGGGTCTTAGAAATAAATGTCCTTTGTGCCACCTCAGGATATTGATCTAGGAAGACAATTTTTTTTCTGAGCACCTTAGGATGTAGAGCATCGATTTTTAACCCAGTCGTATTGAATTTCAATAAAAGTTGTTTTTCGCTCCACCCTAATGTACAATACAACTTTTTTACTGGGGCAGTAGACGAAGCAACTAAAATTCGGTTTCAATACACAATCGAGCTATATAATTGCATTTTACTATTTTAAAGCTTATCAAGCTTGGGAAGAGTTGCTTAAGCCTATCTCAACCAATTCATACAAATTTGTGTTCTTAAAAATCTTAGTTTTTTTCCTTACCCTGCTTTATTCCCAAATGCCCCCGCATATTTATGCGACAAAGGCTTTTTAAAAATGGAATTGTTATACTAAAGTGACAACATAAAAGAATGAAACTAAGCAAAAAAAAAAAAAGATATAAAACCCACAAAAAAAACTATTGCAAATTTTATTATTTATTAAAACAGATCAAGTTACAGATTAAAAAAAGAAGAGCTCTAAAGAACATTTAAAAGGTCCCCAGTACAAGACAAACCATAAAGATGATGAACAAAGATAAAGGATTGCAAAAAAAGAAACACTTCAATTATTTTTAGGAAATTTATTAATAAATAAATGAAATCAATTCCTTTTAAATATGAAAAATATCTGCATAATAATTTTTAATTGCAGTAAAAATTGAAAAAAAAATTCAATTATAAATGATCAAAATTCATAACTTAAGGGACTGCTTTCCATTTTGGGGCTTTATTGCCCCCCAAAAAAAGAACAATACTTTTTTGTTTTTATATTTTAACATAAACCCTAAAGATTATATTTTATTTTTCTTTAAGATAAACGTTGTCCAAATACCTATACAAAGAATTCATAATAATTTGAAAGTTTTGAAAGGCTTTTCAACCTTAATTTTATAAAACAATTGTTAAGTGATCGCGAACCAAAAAAAAACAGAAGAAAAAACAATGAATTCAATACGAAAATGTTGAAAGGGCTCTCATGATTATTTTGGAAATTGTAGATGAAATCTGCTTTTTTTTTTGGGGAGCACATTTGGCCAAAGCTAAGGTTTGCATAACATTTAAGTGAATAAAAATGAAAGAATTGATCGGACAGGTAGTAGGTAAGTTTAGTTAGTTTTGTCTGCTTTAGGTTATTTGTTGGTGTTCCTTTTTTGTTATTTGAAGGTTCATGTACGCAAATTTTATGAAAAAACAATGCATATTGATTAACAGTGTCTTAGGAGCGGAGAAAATGTGTACAAATTTGTATGATGCATCTCTTTTAGAAGCAGAAATGAAAAGTCATCTGGTGTTGGATAGGCAAATTTCTTATAACGACCGAAATTTAAGCCCACGATCACTTAGTAGACGTGTTTATAAGCGAAGGGTTTAAAGATCAGACTATAACAATTTAAGTATCATCGGGCACTCAGAGTTACTGATCTTCCAAACCTCTTATATTGAAGATATGTCCTATTAGTGGCACATCATCTCCAGTTTAAGCTATACATACCTTAATTTCTTAATTTATCATAGCCTTATAACGTAACGTGGTAAAGTTTAACACTAAAAATTTTCAGAATTATTTGTAAGCATCTAAAAAGTTTTCTATAGACATTTTTTTTTATCAAAAATTTTTCTATAAACAATTTTTTTTATCTATAGAAAATTTTTTTTATCAAAAATTGTTTTTATCAAAACGTTTTCTATAGAAATTTTTTTTTATCAAAACGTTTTCTATAGAATTTTTTTTTATCAAAAATTTTTCGATAGACAATTTTTTTTATCAAAAACTTTTCTATAGAACATTTTTCTTACTAAAAATGTTCCTATAAATTTTTTTATTAAAAATTTTTCTATAAATTTTTTTTATAAAAAATTTTATTATTAAAAATTTTTCTATAGAAAATTTTTTCATCAAAAATTTTTCTAAAGAAAATGTTTTATCAAAAATTTTTCTATAGAAAATTTTTTTATTAAAAGTTTTTCTATAGAAAATTTTTTTATTAAAACTTTTTCTATAGAAATTTTTTTTATCAAAAATTTTTCTATAGAATTTTTTTTTTATCAAAAATTTTTCCATAGAAAATTTTTTATCAAAAATTTTTCAATAGAATCATTTTTAATATAAAATTTTCTATAGAAAAAGTTTAAAAAAAAAAATTCTATAGAAAAAGCTTTGATAAAAAAATTTTCTATAGAAAATTTTTTTTATCAAAAATTTTTCTATAGAAAATTTTTTTATTAAAAGTTTTTCTATAGAAAATTTTTTTATTAAAACTTTTTCTATAGAAATTTTTTTTATCAAAAATTTTTCTATAGAATTTTTTTTTTTATCAAAAACTTTTCTATAGAAAATTTTTTATCAAAAATTTTTCTATAGAATCATTTTTAATATAAAATTTTCTATAGAAAAAGTTTTGATAAAAAAATTTTCTATAGAAAATTTTTTTTATCAAAAATTTTTCTATAGAACATTTTTTTATTAAAAATTTTTCTATACATTTTTTTATCAAAAATGTTTCTATAGACAATTTTTTTTATCAAAATTTTTCTATAGAAAATTTTTTTTATCAAAATTTTTCTATAGAAAATTTTTTTATCAAAAATTTTCTATACAAAATTTTTTTATCAAAAATTTTTCTATACAAAATTTTTTAATGAAAAATTTTCTATAGAAAATTTTTTTATCAAAATTTTTTCTATAAAACTTTTTTTTGTCAAAAATTTATCTGTTGAATTTTTTTTTTCCAAAAAAATTTTTGATAAAAAATTTTTTATAGAAAAATTTTTGATACAAAAATTTTCTATAGAAAAAGTTTTGATAAAAAAATTTTCTAGAGAAATTTTTGATATAAAAATGTTCTATTAAAAAATTTTTGTATAAAATTTTTTATAGAAAAATTTTTTATAAAATAATTTTCTATAGAAAAATTTTTTATAAAAAAATTTTTAATAGAAAAAGTTTTGCTAAAAAAAATTTTCATAGAGAAATTTTTGATAAAAAAATTTTTTGTAGAAACATTTTTCTATAGAAAATTTTTTATATCAAAATTTTTATATGAAATTTTTTTTTATCAAAACTTTTTCTACAGAAAATTTTTTATTAAAAATGTTTCTAAAGAAAACTTTTTTACCAAATTTTTTCTATAGAAAATTTTTTTATCTAAAATTTGTCTATAGAAAATGTTTTTATCAAAAATGTTTCTAAGGAACATTTTTTTTATCAAAAATTTTTCTAAAGAAAATTTTTTTATCAATAATTATTCTATAGAAACTTTTTTTTATCAAAAATTATTCTATAGAAAATTTATTTTTATCAAAAATTTTTCTATAGAAAATATTTTTATCAAAAATTTTTCTAAAGAAAATGTTTTTATCAAAAATTTTTCTATAGAAAATTTTTTTATCAAAAATTTTTCTATAGAAAATTTTTTATCAAAAATTTTTCTATAGAAAATTTTTTTTATCAAAAATTTTTCCATAGAAAATTTTTTTATCAAAAATTATTCTATAGAAAATTTATTTTTATAAAAAATTTTTCTATAGAAAATATTTTTATTAAATATTTTTCTATAAAAAATTTCTATAGAAATTTTTTTTTATCAAAAATTTTCTTATAAAAAATTTTTTTATCAAAAATTTTCTATAGAGACATTTTAATATAAAATTTTCTATGGAAAAAATTTTGAAAATAAATTTTCTATAGAAAAAGATTTGATAAAAAAATTTTATATAAAAAATTTTTTTTATCAAAAATTTTTCTATAGAACATATTTTTATTAAAAATGTTCCTATAAATTTTTTTATTAAAAATTTTTCTATAAATTTTTTTAATAGAAAATTTTTTTACCAAAAATGTTTCTAAAGAAAGTTTTTTATCAAAAATTTTTCTATAGAAAATTTTTTTATCAAAAATTTTTCTATAGAAAATTTTTTATCAACAATTTTTCTAAAGATAATTTTTTATCAAAAATTTTTGATAAAAAAAAATTGATAAACAAATTTCCTATAGAAAAATTTTTGATAACAAATTTTCTATTAAAAAATTTTGTGATAAAAAATTTTTTTATAGAAATATTTTTGAAAAAAAAAATTCTATAGAACAATTTTTGATAAAAAGATTTTCTAAGAAAAATTTTTGGTAAATTTTTTTTTTGCAGTTCGACCCATGTTGCGAAAGTGCTTAAGGCATACTTGGAAACGTTGAAATTGGAAGTCCTCCAGACGTTGCTTTCTCGGACTATCACTTGTTTTGATCAATGACACACGACCTACCTGACCGGCACTTTCGGTTTAATGAAGAGGTAAACAAATGGATCGTAGATCGCTTCAAAAGATAACCAGTTTTTTCAATTCGGGATTCGTACGCTTCCCCAAAGATGTGGAAAAGCAGTAGCTAGCGGTGGACTTCGCATTTCGGAAAAAATTATAATTTTTGTTTATTTCAGGGACCGTAACTGCTATAACTCTTATCGTAAAAGTCAGAAAATAACAGTTATTCTTTTACTTTTATTTTTTTGAGCAAAAATAACAGTTATTTTTGACTTTTATTTTTTTGAGCATGAATAAAATTTATTTTTGTTTAAATTTATGATAAATTCATTAAAAAAAATTTTCAAACAAAGATAATTTTTCAGTGAAAATAATTTGCATATGCTCAAAAATAATTGGAGTTAAGTTTTGCAATCATAATTGTGGTTAAAAACACAAAAATAACTTTTATTTCTGCTCGAAAAAACTAAAGTCAAAAAATAACTTTTATTTAGGCTCGAAATAATAAAAGTCAAAAATAACTGTTATTTTTGCTCGAAAAAATAAAAGTTAAAAATAACTGTTATTTTTGCTCAATAAAATAAAAATCGAAATATAACCGTTATTTTTTTTTTTTCTAAAAAATAAAAGTCAGATTTTTAAAAAGTATCGCAATTTATGAAAATTTGGTCCAAGACTATCAAAATGGTATACTTGGTTTCATTATCCGACATTTCTTTGGTGTTGCTTTTTTTTAATCAAAAATTCAATAATAACAGTTATTTTCGGTCCCTGGTTTATTTTCTCATTTAAAACGCTCGCCATTTGGCCAACGTTGATCTAGATAAGATATATTTCAGCTGTCTTAAGAGAGATTCGGATAGTTTAATGGCTGGAGTTAGAGATATGCTTTTTGCTTAATTCTATGGTATCGCAAAGAAGTGCGTAGTCTAAGGGATTACCAAAGTTTACCAGACTCTATTAGAGTTTTCTTAATTATAAGCTTTCAAAAAATCCTGGCTTATCTAAAGGTAAAGAAAAGTTTGAAATGTTCGATAAAGTTTAGGGAAACTGAGAGATGAAGATAAGTCTGAATGTGGCCCTTGTTTTTGTTCAGAAAACAGACAGAAGACTCCTATGTTCATTCGCAAAATATCGTCAGAGTATGCTACACAACCCGACAATCCCAATTATTTAATACAGAACTGAAAAACTATTTTTCAAATTCCAGCCAATCTCCAATTTAATGTATGCCCCAACCTTTTAACAAATTAATCTACAACGCCTCACACTAACTAATGTAGGGTATGATATTTGAACTCTTAGATAAACCTTCAATGATATTAACCTTAAATCTAACTCCTAGAAGCAACACAAACCAGGCGCATGCTAAACCGGATTTCCAACGCAGAAAAAAAACGTTTCAACATGAACGAAGCGATACAAGTCCAAAGGCAGGAAAAAGAAAAGACAACAACTAAATAAATTAAAAAAAAAAAACAGAATTTTGAAGAGAAAAAAAAAAAATAAAGTCGTGCCTTAAAAGAATATTGAGAGAAATTAGTGCAAAATATACACGATGTGGCACAGCTTGACATGATTTAGGCAGCTTAGATACTAGGGAGAGAATTTAGGAAGCAGTGAGAGATCAAGAGCTGGGAGAGGAGAGCTTTAAAAGGCTGGATTCGGGTTTTCACCTCAATCCACAGAGAATTTAACACAATGATCTAATTGGAAAATTGCAGTTGTTTTTTACTAAGATACTTTCGGCTATTGGAAGAGATACTTGAGAGTTTAGATAAAGAGCGCATGGAATAGGGAGAGCAAGAGAGACTGGAATTAAGATAATGTTCCAATGAGTGCACAAGAGTGAATGTGAGAAAGCGAATGAGTTTAGTTGTTTTTGAAAAAAGGTATCTGAAAGATATGAAATTTAGATTTGAAGTTAGTCTTTATTAAGCCAGGCTTTAATGAACAAGGTCTGGCTTTATGAAAAGTGGTGAGATAATGTATGTTTTCTAATTTTTTTTGTCAGTTTTTGTTTTAAACCTAATAAATATTGAATTTTTGGTATTTATTAAAGATATTTTCCTAATATTTTTTCACTTTATTAATTTTACCCAACGACAAACTGTCATTGGTTTATCACTTCGATGTTCTGATTGTTTTTTTGTCTAGTGTAATAAAAAGTGAATTATCACTTTGTTATCAAAGTAAAATAAACATCAATGTCGCAAATGAAAGCAAACAAATGAACAAAGAACAAAAAAACAAGTAAGAAAAGATATAGTCGGTCAAGCCCGACTATATGATACCCTTCACTGATAAGGTCAAATATGGACAAACAATTTAACAAGTTTTCCTTGTATCTTAGAGACATACATACATAAACTATGAGTTTTTTTTTCCAAAATTTCGAGATTTATGTCATTTCCGGCTATGAGCCTTTATATTAGAGCTAGGGTCAATTGTGGACCGATTGTTACCAAATTTTGGTTATTGGTTTGTGTATATAAAATATTTATCTGTGCAATGTTTTAGTAATCAAATGCATTTATCTTAAGAGTTATTCAAGTTTTGGTGCTTTTATTTGTATATAAACGTCTTTTGAGAATGTTGGTTGTATGGGAGGTATGGTCAAAAATGGCCCGATTTCTACAAAATTAGGAACACTAATTAAGGCTATGGTAGGCAATATTTGTGCTGAATATTCTTAAAATAGAACTAAATTTTGTGGCTGTAAAGGACCAAAAACTCTATCCCGGGAAGTCATCCCTATGGGAGGTACCCGAAATAGTAATCCGATTTCGCCCAAAAAGAATAGGGATCGTCGGGATTAGGAACACTAATTAAGGCTATGGTAGGCAATATTTGTGCTGACTATTCTTAAAATACAACTAAATTTTGTGGCTGTAAAGGACCAAAAACTCTATCCCGGGAAGTCATCCCTATGGGAGGTGCCCGAAATAGTAATCCGATTTCGCCCAAAAAGAATAGGGATCGTCTTTGGATCAAAATAAGCCTGTGTCAAATTTCATCAAATTATCTTTAAAGTTACGACCTGTAGAATGATAACAAGCTTACATGGATAACCGACCAGCCAGCCGGGCGCACATTGTTTTAACGATGTCCATCCGGCTGGCTAGGAGGGAGTGATTCTAAGTCGATTGGTATACTAAAAGGTGGGTCTCAGACCAATATTTCTATACGTTACAAACATCAGCACAAACCCAATATACCCTTTCTACCTGTGGTGGTGAAGGGTATAAAAACGAAAAGTGTGCTCTTAAAACACTTACATCGAAGTACATAAAATGCATTTCTTTGCCGTTTCGAATACTAGAACAGACTGACAGACAGACAGACAGACTAAGGGACAGACATTCCCATTTATTCGAACATTTGTACCAAACGAACATCAATAAAACACTCAAATGCAAACAATACTCCTCGAATAGTCTTGCATTAAATGCATACATACTTACTCGTTCCACCAAACACATTTTAAATAAAGGTGTGCTGTGTAGGAGTGACAGTTTTACAGATAAAGTGATATAATGTCTGTAGTTCGAAAAACTACAACTAAACCACAGCGAAGTCTAAAGCGAATATGAGCAGAGGGACAGATGGAGGGACGAATGAACGGACGGAAGGGCGGGCGGGCAGGCGAACAACCAACACTCCATTAAAGTACTTAGTCAGCCCCGATTCGGTTATTCAGTTAGCGCTGATTTCAAGTTATAGGTTTCATGTGCACATTTTGATGGAGTGGAGTTTTTGGTGGGTTTATTTATTTACTGTTTTATAGTTATATTTATATAGGTTTTACTTTTTAATTTTATTTGTAACTGACAAATCTCAGCAAAAGTGGTTGCATAGTGGGGGTCAGAAAAATAGCGGTGACTGTCTACTATTGCAGATATTCCCTAAGTAATTATTACAATAAAGATAACAATACTTCGAAAAGCTTATCCCACTAAGTAGCGATAAGAGTCTAAATAAGTCCATATTAATTTTGTTTACTAGGAGCTACAAAATTTCACCTGCTCAACCCCTTTTCTTGTGAGCCTAAGATTTCTTTCGGACTTTGCAAAGAAGATTGGTGTAATATGGAACAAGGAGCTGGATATCAGGCTCAACATCATAAAGGATTTAAGAATAGAGACTCCCTAACTATAGCAGTTTAAAATGGTCATCTTATATCAAAGCTGCCATGAATGTAGGCACAAATTTGGTTATGGTTTTTTAAAAATTTTTTTATCAAAAATTTTTCTATAGAAATTTTTTTCATCAAAAATTTTTCTATAGAAAAGTTTTTATCAAACATTTTTCTATAAAAAAAAATGTTTTTTCAAAAATTCTTCTCGAGAAAATTATATACGTATAGAAAATTTTTTTATCAAAAATTCTTCTATAGATTTTTTTTTTATCAAAAATTTTTCTATAGAAAATTTTTTTATCAAATATTTTTCTATAGAAAATTTTTTTATCAAAAATTTTTCTATAGAAATTTTTTTTTATCAAAAATTTTTCTATAGAAATTTTTTCTATTAAAAATTTTTCAATAGGAAATTTTTTCTATTAAAAATTTTTCAATAGGAAATTTTTTTATCAAAAATTATTCTATAGAAATTTTTTTTTATCAAAAACTTTTCTATAGAAAATTTTTTGATCAAAAATTTTTCTATAGAAAATTTTTTTTATCAAAAATTTTTCTATAGAATTTTTTTTTTAAAAACTTTTCTATAGAAAATTTGTTTATCAAAAATTTCTTTATAGAAAATATTTTTTTCTCTACAAAATTTTTTCTATAAAAAATTTTTTTATCAAATTTTTTTTCTATAGAAAATTTGTTATCAAAATTTTTTCAATAAAAAATTTGTTTTATCAAAATTTTATGTAGAAAATTTCTTATCAAAAATTTTTCTCTAAAAATTTTTTTTATTAAAATTTGTCCTATAAAAAATTTTTCTTATCAAACATTTAAAAAAAAAAAAATTTATCAAACATTTTTCTCTAAAAATTTTTTTATCAAAATTTTTTCTCTAAAAAAATTTTTTTCTCTACAAAATTTTTTCTATAGAAAATTTGTTATCAAAATTTTTTCTATAAAAAAATTGTTTTATCAAAATTTTATGTAGAAAATATCTTATCAAAAATTTTTCTCTAAAAATTTTTTTTATTAAAATTTGTCCTATAAAAAATTTTTCTTATCAAACATTTTTAAAAAAAAAAGATTTTTTTATCAAACATTTTTCTCTAAAAATTTTTTTATCAAAATTTTTTCTCTAAAAAAATTTTTTTCTCTACAAAATTTTTTCTATAGAAAATTTGTTATCAAAATTTTTTCTATAAAAAATTTGTTTTATCAAAATTTTATGTAGAAAATTTCTTATCAAAAATTTTTCTCTAAAAATTTTTTTTATTAAAATTTGTCCTATAAAAAATTTTTCTTATCAAACATTTTTCCCTAAAAAAAGTTTTTATTAAACATTTTTCTCTAAAAATTTTTTTATCAAAATTTTTTCTCTAAAAAAGTTTTTTAACAAAATTTTTTCTATAAAAATTTTTTTTTTTAATTTTTTATCAAAATTTTTTATATAGAAAATTTTTTTTATCAAAATTTTATATAGAAAATATTCTTACATAAAATGTTTTTATCAAAAATTTTTCTATAAAAATGTTTTTATCAAAAATTCTTCTATAAAAATGTTTTTATCAAAAATTTTTCTATAAAAATTTTTTTATCAAAAATTTTTCTATAGAAAATTTTTTTTATCAAAAATTTTTCTATAAAAATGTTTTTATCAAAAATTCTTTTGTAAAAATGTTTTTATCAAAAATTTTTCTATAGAAAATTTTTTTATCAAAAATTTTTCTCTAAAAATGTTTTTATCAAAAAGTTTTCTATAGAAAATTTTTTTATCAAAAATTTTTCTGTAGAAGATTTTTTTATTAAAAATTTTTCTATAGAAAAATTTTTCTATATTTATTTTTTATCAAAAATTTTTCTCTAAAAAGTTTTTTATCAAATTTTTTTTTATAGAAAGTTTGTTAGTCAAAATTTTATATAGAAAATTTTTTATCAAAAATGTTTCTATAGAAAATTTTTTATCAAAAATTTTTCTATAGAAAATTTTTTTACAAAAATTTTTCTTAAGAAAATTTTTTAACAAAAATTTTTCTATAGAAAATTTTTTTACCAAAAATTTTTCTATATTTATTTTTTATCAAAAATTTTTCTCTAAAATTTTTTTTATCAAAATTTTTTTTATAGAAAATTTGTTAATCAAAATTTTATAAAGAAAATTTGTTAATCAAAATTTTATAAAGAAAATTTTTGATCAAAAATGTTTCTATAGAAAATTTTTTATCAAAAATTTTTCTATAGAAAATTTTCTTAAAAAAGTTTTCTAAAGAAAATTGTTTATCAAAAATTTTTCTATATAAAATTTTTTTATCAAAAATTTTTCTATAGAAAATTTTTTTATCAAAATTTTTTCTCTAAAAATGTTTTTATCAAAAATTTTTCTATAGAAAATTTTTTTATCAAAATTTTTTCTCTAAAAATGTTTTTATCAAAAATTTTTCTATAGAAAATTTTTTTTAAGAAATTTTTTTTTATCACAAATTTTTCTATAGAAGATTTTTTTTATTAAAAATTTTTCTATAGAAAAAATTTTTATAAAAAATTTTTCTATATTTATTTTTTACCAAAAATTTTTCTATATTTATTTTTTATCAAAAATTTTTCTCTAAAAATTTTTTTTAACTAAATTTTTTTTATAGAAATTTGTTAATTTAAATTTTATAAAGAAAATTTTTTATCAAAAATGTTTCTATAGAAAATTTTTTATCAAAAATTTTTCTATAGAAAATTTTCTTACAAAAATTTTTCTAAAGAAAATTTTTTATCAAAAATTTTTCTATAGAAAATTTTTTTCTATAGAAAATTTTTTCATCAAAAATTTTTAAAAATCTTTCTATAGAAATTTTTTTTGCTGATTTTATTTGTTTTCTATGGAAAATTTTTAATTAAAAATTTTTCTATGAAAACTTTATTATCAAAAATTTTTCTATAGAAAATTTTTTTGGATCGAAAATATAAAAAAAATATAAAAATCTAAAATTATTTAATATTAGTATTTATTTCTGTTTTGAAAAATATTCAAAAATGTTTACAAAAATATTCTCAATGTTTACAAAAATAATAGTGTCGTGGCAATAATGTTCGATATTATATTTCTTTGTTCTCTCGAACCAGGTATTTTGTTGCTATAAATTGGATTTTGATTTGTTTCTTGCCTATTTAGTTTTTGTCTTTTCTTTAACAAAGCGGCACCAACCAACTCTGGGTTACATCCAAATTCCAACTGAATGATTTTAATAGTTTTCATACAGTTTTAATAATGAACGTGGTATTTACGAAAATTAATCGGCTACTGGTGGGATGGTATGCCTACTCCTGTTTATGATAGATGCCCCAATCATGACGTTAAAATAATACTGGGTGATTTTAACGCAAAGTAAGGAGGGAAAAGTTGCTTTGAGCCTAATGTTGGTAAATTCAGGCTTAACGGTAAAACGTCTGACAATAGAATGAGGTTGAACTCCTTTGGTACCAGGTTTTCACACCCTAAAATCCATAAAGCGACATGGATGTCTTCTGACCAAAAATCAAATTTATCATGTTGTAGTTGACAGTTGATGGAAGACACCTTTCAAATGTATTGGATGTGTGCTCAATTCGAGGAGCTAATATGGACTTGGTTCTTTTTAATATGTGTTGGAAGCTCCAACCTTTATAAAATTGAGCAAAGACTTTGCTGACTCTGCTAATGTTTTTCTTAATGTTTTTTTTGAAGCCTTCGGTTAAATATATACCTTATGTAAGTAGGAGAACGATTGGACGTTTAAGTTATTTGGGCCAAGTTAAATTGGTTCATAAGTAACACAATATCTCCGCGGTTGCCTTAGCATCACACCTGAAGGATTAATATGAAAATCATTTTTTGCTGGGTCTTAGTTTTTGGGTGGGCCCATAATACTGTATGGGATGTAATGGGGTGCAGCTAGTGTCTGGTAGCTCCAGCTACCAGGTAAGAACTCTATCTAATTCCTACTCTAACCTCCTCGTGGTACATCCTGCTAACCTGAGCAACCTAGTTGAAGATGTAGTAGACAATCCGTGTGGGATTCTAGGTCAGGGCTAATAATGGTCTAAGGGTCTAAGATAATTGTACTTGGTAAAGTACGAAAAAGCCAGGTAGTTCAACACGTTAAGTAGTTGCGGCTTCAAGCGGGCATCTGTCCCGGATCGAACTGCTCGCTTTACAAACGTGGCTCGTGTATTTGGACTCATCACCCATACGATGTCGTACGATGTTTTAAGTATGGAAAGAAACATTACAGAATATACTGCT
Source organism: Stomorhina lunata (assembly GCA_933228675.1). Classification (NCBI taxonomy): domain Eukaryota; kingdom Metazoa; phylum Arthropoda; class Insecta; order Diptera; family Rhiniidae; genus Stomorhina; species Stomorhina lunata. Next base: position 46,686,512 of record OW121742.1, on the reverse strand, counting down.
CCAAGGGGTAATCATGCGAGAAATCCCCCTCCTACGGCAGCTGAAACAAGGATTTTGGTGGTGCCTAATCTATGAAAGAACATTCTGAGCTATCCGAACATATATGAGGACCTATGCTCCACTGGGAGTCATGGATAATATAAGAAGAAAAATAATGGGTGTTTTTTTAGAGGTATAGAACTTCGAATTGAAATAAAACACAAGAAAATCGTTTTAATGTCCATCAATTTGGCTTTATTGGAAGGATAATTTTATGCCATTAATGTTTAAATATGATTTCGGGCATGTGGCCGCCGCGGCTGGCTCGAATAAAGCCAATTCTACAGGTCTAATTTTCAACTACTTTTTCGAGCATATGGGGCCGTATGTTGGCAATAACGCCACGAATGTTGGCTTCCAAGTCCCCCAACGTTTCTGGTTTGTTGGCGTAGACGAGCGACTTCACATATCCCCAAAGAAAATAATCAAGTGGTGTCAAATCGCACGATCTTGGTGGCCAATTGACAGGTCCATTCCGCGAAATTATGCGCTCATCGAATGTTTCCTTCAATAAATCAATTGTGACGTGCGCTGTGTGGCATGTAGCGTCGTCTTGTTGGAACCACAACTCATCCATATTCATGTCATCCAATTGGGGAACAAAATAGTAGGTTATCATGGCTCTATACCGGTCTCCATTTATGGTAACTGACTCTCCAGCATTATTTCGAAGAAGTATGGCCCAATGACTCCACCAGCCCATAGAGCACACCAAACAGTCAGTTTTGTGTAATGGCGGCTCAAGGGTCTCATATAGATTCTCTTCACTCCAAATGCGGCAATTTTGCTTGTTGACGTAGCCATTCAACCAAAAATGAGCCTCATCACTGAACAAAATTTTGCGATGAAAATCAGCATCGAGATCAATCTCATTTTCGGCCCATACACCAAAATCACGACGCATTGCATGGTCTCGCGGCTTTAATTCTTGCACAAGCTGGATCTTGTAAGGTCGCAAGCCAAGATCTTTGCGCAGAATCTTCCATAAAGTTGATGGACAAAGCTCCAATTGCTGTGCACGGTGGCGAATCGATTCATTCGGGTCCTCTTCAACACTTTGCTCTACAGCGGCAATTGTTTCTTCGGTGCGCACTGTTCGACGTCGCTGCGGATGCGTATTATCACATAGAGTAAACGTAGTGTGAAAACGATCCATGGTTAACCGAATTAATTGCTCTGATGGACGATTATGTCGACCATAAAATGGACGGAGCTTGCGGTAAACTTCGCGAACTGAACCATTATTTTCGAAATAAATTTGCACGATTTGCAAGCGTTGTTCTTTTGTCAACCTGTTCATGATGAAATGGCAAACCAAACTAAATATTAATCACTTGACAGCTGACAAAATGGCCGCCAGTTAAAAAAGTGATGCCAACTTAAAGTTCTATACCTCAATAAAAAACACCCAATACTACTTTATACCGGTCATATTTTTGACTTTTCTAGCTGATGTTATTCTATGGGAATGTTTTGGGGGTCTTCTGAGAGAAGAAATGCAATTGATCGGAATCGGTTTTATGTCTTTTCAGAAAACACATATTTTCATTAAGAACAAAGAAAGGTCGTCAGAGCCTTTTTAGTAATCGTCAGGGTCTGAAAAGAAGAGGTTATCTAAGATGATTAACTAACCCATTGAAAGGAGGAGAAGTTCATGTTGTGGTCTACGTGAAGGGACTGAATCTCACTATTTCCTTAACCACAACTGCAAATGTTTGCATAATAAACTCGTAACAACATTTTTGTCTTTCTGCCCGTCTGTCCGGCTGTATAATATTTTCTGTCAGATCATACATATGTAGGTACTCGTATATGAACCCACACCGGTACGAATGCTTTTGTACCGAAACATTATTTTTGTTCATGATTATTGTCTTGGTGAAAACTTCCTTTTTATATCAGTAAGAAATTTATATTGCACGTTCATAACTGAATGGCAGAATGAAAGGAAGGTTGGCTATATACAATTTTCAAATCGTGATTGTTCTTTCGCTACAAAGCTTTTTTGTTCGTTTGGTAAGTGCAGCGGGCATGATGACAATCATCATAATGTTTAAGGCACATCATAATAATGATGTTTGTTGGCGTTGGGTAGAGTAGGGTAGTCATAGTCATACAATTCCAAGTGTTTCAGATTTCATATGCAATCAGCGCCTTTTCTGCAGCTGTTTTCGCTTTTAACTGGTTGATCTTCGTCTGAAATTCGTATGATCATGAGTAACTGTGTTTTTACTCACTCAGAGTCAGAGTCAGAGTCAGTCGTCGTTTTTGTCGTTGTCTTGAATGGTTGGATGTTTACTGCGCCTGCGTGTTTTTGTTTTGTGGATTGAAATTGTCAGCTTTTGTTTTACAGTTCTGCCGTCGGCTTGTCGCCAATGTCAAGTCTGACAAGTTTTTGGCAAAACTCAGTTTTTTTTCTCTCTCCTCACTTTTCCTCTTCGAAAGCTTTTAAAAAATTCATGTTTTTTTTATTGTATATCATTTAAGAATTCAAGGACTTTAGTAATGGTTTTTTGGTATGGTAAAAATTTTATTGTGGTTTTCATGTTTATTTGTTTAAATAATGAAAATAAATTTTAAAATGTTTATTAACTAAAATTTATGCTAAAAGTTTCATATCAAAGTTTCAAACTGACATTTGGCTAATTTCATGTGTCAAAAGTTGTCTGAAAATTTGTTGAGTCTTCAGTAAAATTTGATTTGAACTTCGTTATGAAGATGTCAAAATATTTTTGACATTTTGAAGATTAAAACAAGATTTAATTAATTTTAGAATCCAGAATTAAATTTTTTATAAAGGCCGTGATTTTTAAAAATTTCATATTTTTATAGAAAATTTTTCAAAAAAATTTCATATTTTTATAGGAAATTTTTCAAAAATTTCCTATTTTTATAGGAAATATTTCAAAAATGTCCTATTTTACAGGAAATTTTTCAAAAATTTCCTATTTTTATAGGAAATTTTCAAAAAATTTCCTATTTTTATAAGAAATTTTTCAAAAATTTCCTATTTTTATAAGAAATTTTTCAAAAATTTCCTATTTTTATAGAAAAATTTTCAAAAATTTCCTTTTTTTATAGGAAATTTTTCAAAAATTAACTATTTTTATAGGAAATTTTTCAAAAATTTCCTATTTTTATAGGAAATTTTTCAAAAATTTCCTATTTTTATAGGAAAATTTTCAAAAATTTCCTATTTTTATAGGAAATTTTTCAAAAATTTCCTATTTTTATAGGAAATTTTTCAAAAATTTCCTATTTTTATAGGAAATTTTTCAAAAATTTCCTATTTTTATAGGAAATTTTTCAAAAATTTCCTATTTTTATAGGAAATTTTTCAAAAATTTCCTATTTTTATAGGAAATTTTTCAAAAATTTCCTATTTTTATAGGAAATTTTTCAAAAATTTCCTATTTTTATAGGAAATTTTTCAAAAATTTCCTATTTTTATAGGAAATTTTTCAAAAATTTCCTATTTTTATAGGAAATTTTTCAAAAATTTCCTATTTTTATAGGAAATTTTTCAAAAATTTCCTATTTTTATAGGAAATTTTTCAAAAATTTCCTATTTTTATAGGAAATTTTTCAAAAATTTCCTATTTTTATAGGAAATTTTTCAAAAATTTCCTATTTTTATAGGAAATTTTTCAAAAATTTCCTATTTTTATAGGAAATTTTTCAAAAATTTCCTATTTTTATAGGAAATTTTTCAAAAATTTCCTATTTTTATAGGAAATTTTTCAAAAATTTCCTATTTTTATAGGAAATTTTTCAAAAATTTCCTATTTTTATAGGAAATTTTTCAAAAATTTCCTATTTTTATAGGAAATTTTTCAAAAATTTCCTATTTTTATAGGAAATTTTTCAAAAATTTCCTATTTTTATAGGAAATTTTTCAAAAATTTCCTATTTTTATAGGAAATTTTTCAAAAATTTCCTATTTTTATAGGAAATTTTTCAAAAATTTCCTATTTTTATAGGAAATTTTTCAAAAATTTCCTATTTTTATAGGAAATTTTTCAAAAATTTCCTATTTTTATAGGAAATTTTTCAAAAATTTCCTATTTTTATAGGAAATTTTTCAAAAATTTCCTATTTTTATAGGAAATTTTTCAAAAATTTCCTATTTTTATAGGAAATTTTTCAAAAATTTCCTATTTTTATAGGAAATTTTTCAAAAATTTCCTATTTTTATAGGAAATTTTTCAAAAATTTCCTATTTTTATAGGAAATTTTTCAAAAATTTCCTATTTTTATAGGAAATTTTTCAAAAATTTCCTATTTTTATAGGAAATTTTTCAAAAATTTCCTATTTTTATAGGAAATTTTTCAAAAATTTCCTATTTTTATAGGAAATTTTTCAAAAATTTCCTATTTTTATAGGAAATTTTTCAAAAATTTCCTATTTTTATTGGAAATTTTTCAAAAATTTCCTATTTTTATTGGAAATTTTTCAAAAATTTCCTATTTTTATATTTTTCAAAAATTTCTTAATTTTAAAGGAAATTTTTTTTTTTTAATTTCTTAATTTAAAAGGAAATTTTTTAAAAATTTCTTTTTTTTATAGGAAATTTTTCAGAAATTTCTTATTTTTATAGGAAATTTTAAAAAGTTTTTTATTTATTTTTTTTTAAGATTTCCTATTTTTATCGGAAAACTTTCAAAAATTTCTTAATTTTAAAGGAAATTTTTGTTTTTAAATTTCTTAATTTTAAAGGAAATTTTTTAAAAATTTCTTTTTTTTATAGGAAATTTTTCAGAAATTTCTTATTTTTATAGGAAATTAAAAAAAATTTTTTTATTTATTTTTTTTTTTTAAGATTTCCTATTTTTATCGGAAAATTTTCAAAGATTTCCTATTTTTATAGGCAAAGATTTCCTATTTTTATAGGCAATTTTTCAAAAATTTCCTATTTTATAGGAAATTTTTCAAAAATTTCCTATTTTTATAGGAAATTTTTCAAAAATTTCCTATTTTTATCGGAAAATTTTCAAAGATTTCCTATTTTTATAGGCAATTTTTCAAAAATTTCCTATTTTTATAGGAAATTTTTCAAAAATTTCCTATTTTTATCGGAAAATTTTCAAAGATTTCCTATTTTTATAGGCAATTTTTCAAAAATTTCCTATTTTTATAGGAAATTTTTTAAAAATTTCCTATTTTTATAGGAAATTTTTCAAAAATTTCCTATTTTTATAGGAAATTTTTCAAAAATTTCCTATTTTTATAGGAAATTTTTCAAAAATTTCCTTTTTTTATAGGAAATTTTTCAAAAATTTCCTATTTTTATAGGAAATTTTTCAAAAATTTTCTATTTTTATAGGAAATTTTTCAAAAATTTTCTATTTTTATAGGAAATTTTTCAAAAATTTTCTATTTTTATAGGAAATTTTTCAAAAATTTTCTATTTGTATAGGAAATTTTTCAAAAATTTTCTATTTTTATAGGAAAATTTTCAAAAATTTTCTATTTTTATAGGAAATTTTTCAAAAATTTTCTATTTTTATAGGAAATTTTTCAAAAATTTTCTATTTTTATAGGAAATTTTTCAAAAATTTTCTATTTTTATAGGAAATTTTTCAAAAATTTTCTATTTTTATAGGAAATTTTTCAAAAATTTTCTATTTTTATAGGAAATTTTTCAATAATTTCTTGTTTTTATAGGAAATTTTTAAAAAATTTCTTATTTTTATAGGAAATTTTAAAAAAATTATAGTTTTTATAAGAAGCTTTTTTTTTTGAAAATGGGATTAAAATAGCCCTGAATTACACACCTTTAAAATGCTTTTATCTAAATCACCAAGAGTTCGTTAAATATTGAAATTATTTCAACACTTTGGCTATCACAAAAAGTTAAAAAAAAACTTTTAAAAATAATAACAAAATTTATTTTATGACCCGCTTTTAAAGGCAGCTGCAATGTCAGAACAAATCGAATGGATTTGAACTCAAACAACCAGAAAAAGAGCCAATTACAAACTTAAATATTTTTTTATCGAAATGAATGAAATTTTGAATTTTTTGTTGTTAATTTTTTTGTTATAAATATTTAAAGTTACTTAATTCCATTTCATAAACTCTGTCAACACTGATGGTGAGAAAAAAGGCTAAAAGAGTGAGAAAAAATGGATTTAATTAACAATAAACAGAAATTTTAAACAAGCGAATGAAATTTTTGAACGACGAAAAAAAAAAACCCAACAAAATATAAACAATTAAGCCAAAAAGTCAAATATTCCTCCACTACATTTTTATTGACTTCTTCATCAGCTCTTTTTTTTGGGTTGTTTAACGACGACAAACATTTACCAAGAATTAAAAATCCATTTAAGCCATAAAAGCTCAAATATGGATTCGTTTCCAAAGCAAAAAATATTCAGAATTATTTCAAAGGAGAAAAAATGGAAATTGAAATTATATTAAGTTAAATAAATTTTACAATGGTCAACTGTTAAGCCACAAAATCAACAAGGATCTGGGTTTTTGCTGATGCTTCTACATACATATATGTGGCCTTTTCAGCACTAGCCGATAGTAGAGTTGGCTTAATGCTGCCATTAAGCGCAAACATGAATTAAGCACGACACCCGCAAAAATAGTCTTTAAAATATATAAAAGGGATTTTTTAAAAAAGTTTTTATTATTGGTAAGTTTTTTTTTCAATTTTAAAATTTTTTTTATTTTCCTCTTTTGTTCATAACTTTCGCAGTGTTTAAGTAAATTTTTTTCAAAAAATATTTTAAGATTCTAGACACTTTACTTAATAATATAATGTAACATTTAAAAAGAAATTTTTCAAAAATTTCTCATTTTTTTAAGTTTTTTTTTATAATAATTTCTTATTTTTAAAAGAAATTTTTGAAAATTTCTTATTTTATAGGATTTTTTTCAAAACTGTCTAATTTTTTTATGAAATTTTTCAAAAGTTTCTTATTTTTATAAAAACTTTTCAAAAATTTTTTAAAATATGTATTAAAGTTTTGAATTTGGTTATTTTTTATATATAGATATAATAATTAAATGACTTATAATAAATATATCTATATATAAAAAATAACCAAATTCAAAACTTTAATACATATTTTAAGAAATTTTTGAAAAGTTTTTATAAAAATAAGAAACTTTTGAAAAATTTTATAAAAAAATTAGACAGTTTTGAAAAAATTCCTATAAAATAAGAAATTTTTAAAAATTTCTTTTAAAAATAAGAAATTATTATAAAAAAAAAAACTTAAAAAAATAAGAAATTTTTGAAAAATTTCTTTTTAAATTGAGATATTTTTAAAAAATTTCCTATAAAAATAAGAAATTCTTAAAAAAAATTCTTATACAAATAAGACATTAAAAAAAACTCATAAAAATAAGAAATTTTTGAAAAGCTTTTTATAAAAACAAGAAAATTTTGAAAATGTCCTATAAAAATAAGAAATTTTTGAAGTGTCCTATAAAAATAAGAAATTTTTGGAAAACTTCCTTTAAAAGTAAGAAATTTTTGAAAAAATTATATCACAAAAATTTTTATTTTGAAAATTTTCCTATAAAAATACAAAAAAAAAAAAAAAATTAAAAATTACCTATAAAAAAAGAAACTTTTAAAAAAATTTCCTAAAAAAATAAGAAATTATTAAAAAATTTTTATAAAAATAAAAAATTTTGAAAAATTAAGAAATTTTTTAAAAAATTTGAATAAAAATAAGAAATATTTTAAAATTAAAAAAATTTTGAAATATTTTCTAAAAAAATAAAAAAAATTTTAAATTTTTCTAAAAAAATAAGAAATTTTTGAAAAATTTCCCATACAAATAAGAAATTTTTAAAAATTTCCTGTAAAAAAATTTTCTATAAAAAAAAAAAGAAATTTTTAAAAAATTTCCTTTGAAAATAAGATTTTTTTCTCCTATAAAAATAATAAATTTTTGAAAAATTTAATACAAAAATTATAATTATTTGAAAAATTACCTATAAAAATAAGAAATTTTTGAAAAATTTCTGAAATTTCTTGTTTGTCATTTACGAAGTTTGTTCCAAGATGACAAAAAAGCCTAATTTGTGAAGACAAAATCTTAGAATGAGAAATTTTTGAAAAATGTTCTAAAAAATAAGAAACTTTGGAAAAATTTCCGAAAATAAAAATAAATTTTTGAAAAATTTCCGAAAAGAATAAGGAATTTTTGAAAAATTTCCTATAAAAATAAGAAATTTTTAAAAAATTTCCTATAAAAATAGGAAAAATATCCTATAAAAATAAGAAATTTTTAGAAATTTCCAAAAGTAAATAATAAATTTTTGAAAAATTTCCCATAAAAATAAGAAATTTTTGAAAAATTTCCCTGAAAATAAGGAATTTTCTAAAAAAAAATAATAAATTTTAAAAAAATTCCTAAATAGGTAAGAAATTTTTGGAAGAATTTCCTATAAAAAAAGGAAATTTTTGAAAAATTTTCTACAAAAATAAGAAATTTTGAAAAATAAGAAATTTTTGAAAAGTTTCGTATAAAAATAAGAAATTTTTTAAAATTTTCGTATAAAAATAAGAAATGTTTGAAGAACTTCTTATAAAAATAAGAAATTTTTGAAAAATTTCTTATAAAAATTAGAAATTTTTTGTTAAAGTTTCCTATAAAAATAAGAAATTTTTGAAAATTTTCCTATAAAAATAAGAAATTTTTGAAAAATTTCCTATAAAAATAAGAAATTTTTGAAAAATTTCCTATAAAAATAAGAAATTTTTGAAAAATTTCCTATAAAAACAGGAAATTTTTGAAAAATTTCCTATAAAAATAAGAAATTTTTGAAAAATTTCCTATAAAAATAAGAAATTTTTGAAAAATTTCCTATAAAAATAAGAAATTTCCTATAAAAATAAGAAATTTTTGAAAAATTTCCTATAAAAATAAGAAATTTTTGAAAAATTTCCTATAAAAATAGGAAATTTTTGAAAAATTTCCTATAAAAATAAGAAATTTTTGAAAAATTTCCTATAAAAATAAGAAATTTTTGAAAAATTTCCTATAAAAATAAGAAATTTTTGAAAAATTTCCTATAAAAATAAGAAATTTTTGAAAAATTTCCTATAAAAATAAGAAATTTTTGAAAAATTTCCTATAAAAATAAGAAATTTTTGAAAAATTTCCTATAAAAATAAGAAATTTTTGAAAAATTTCCTATAAAAATAAGAAATTTTTGAAAAATTTCCTATAAAAATAAGAAATTTTTGAAAAATTTCCTATAAAACTAAGAAATTTTTGAAAAATTTCTTATAAAAATAAGAATTTTTTGAAAAATTTCCTATAAAATAAGAAATTTTTTAAAAATTTCTTTTAGTAATTTATGATATAAATTTTCATTAACACCTCCTTTTTAAATACCTTTTGCTCATGTTTATGGTCCATATTTTTGCTTCCTTTTTTTTCCTTCATTATTTCTTCTTTAGTTAAGGCGTTCATTTCATTCATGATGTGATCACACTTTACCTTTGTTTACTTATATTCGTAACTTGACTTTTTCCGTTCCCTTTTGTATTTTTAGCTGAATTCTAAAATTTTGTATTTGTTAAGTGAAATTTTTTCCGTGTGAATCTGAAAAAAACAAGGACTTGATCAGGCAAAAGCCTAATGTTTGCATGTTTAAATAATTTTTCGTTGCATTAATATAACTCACGCTTCATTAGAGAAGGGGAATATAAAGTCAGCAAATGGCTTTAAAATAATTTAAGTTTACTAAAATATGAAGTAAAATTATAGAAAATTTTGTTATTTAGAAACATACATATTTGTACTTTAACTTAAGAGACATACGAGTAGACATTTGTCTACATTTAAATTTTTTTCAATGACTTTATTTACCTTTTTGTTCATAACTTTCGCAATAATGCAGTCAAGCTTATTTTTTTAATATACTTGCGTTTCAAACATTTTAAGAATTTATATAACGAAAGATTATTTTAATTATCTCATTTCGTTGAACTGTAAAAAATTACCAAAGTCAAAATTTAATTGTATTAAATTGTTATCAAATTTTTCTAATTTTCCGCCTATACTATATATTGCAAATTTTAACTTTAAAGATATTAATCAGATAATGCATTCTTCCTTAAAATATTTTACTTTGCAACTTTTCCTATAAAGTTTTTGGTCTTTTATTATTTACCCTATGAGTCTTTTAGTCTTTGAGCAGAAGATAAAGATATTTTGTGAAAATTTGCAATTCCAATTTTGATCTTTTTTTGTTACTCGTATAGGTACTAAGTTTTTTCTTTGTAAATATTTTTTTTTGATTATTGTAAGTAGCAAAATTCGCGTTACTATATAGTGATGCACAGTGGTGTAGCAAAAAAAGTAAAAATATGCAAATTTCCTTAATACACGGAAAAAAGGGAAATATTACAAATTAAAAAAAAATTTCTAGATTACAATAGGGATAACATTGAGCTACAAACGTGATCATAATTAAAATATGAAGATATGGAAGATATGGAAAAAAATATATTTTTTTAAATTCTATTTCCCTTGAAAACACTGTGCAATCGATATTGCTCTTCCATATTTTTTCCACTTTATTGAGTTTTATGTAAAACGCCATTATTGTTTTTATCAAGTCACGGATGATAAGAACTGACAAAATACAAGATTAAAAGGCGACAAAGGAGCCATATCAAAGGAAGAATAAAGGCAAAATAATCTAATTGTAACAAAAATACACTTTCTTTGAACTTCAAAAATTTCCTATAAACATTTTTTTAAAAATTGGAAATTTTTGAAAAATTTCCTATAAAAAATAAGAAATTTTTGAAAAATTTTCTTATAAAAATAAGAAATTTTTGAAAAATTTCCTATAAAAAATAAGAAATTTTTGAAAAATTTCCTATAAAAAATAAGAAATTTTTGAAAAATTTCCTATAAAAAATAAGAAATTTTGAAAAATTTCCTATAAAAAATAAGAAATTTTTGAAAAATTTCCTATAAAAAATAAGAAATTTTTGAAAAATTTCCTATAAAAAATAAGTCATTTTTGAAAAATTTCCTACAAAAATAGGAAATTTTTGAAAAATTTCATATAAAAATTGGACATTTTTGAAAAATTTCCTTCAAAATTTATAGGATTTTTTTTTAATTTCCTATAAATAAAAAAAATTCCTATAAAAATTGGAAATTTTGTAAAAAATTCCAATGAAAATTTTAAATTTTTATAAAATTATTGTAAAAATTTGAATTTTTGAAAAATTTTCATCAAAATTTTCCTAAATAAATAATAAATTTTTAAAAAATTCCTATGAAAATCAAAAAAATAACGAAAAATTTCCTATAAAAACATGAAAGTTTTGTAAATTATCTAAAAAATAAGAATGTTTTGAAAAATGTTTTATAAAAATAAGAAATTTTTGTTAAAATTCCTTATAAAAATAAGAATTTTTTAAAAAATTTCCTAAAAAAAAAGGAAATTTTTGAATAATTTCCTAAGAAAAAAGAACTTTTTAAAAATTTTCTATAAAAATAAGAAATTTTTGAAAAACTTCCTATAAAAATAAGAAATTTTTTAAAAATAAGAAATTTTTGAAAAATTTCCTACAAAAATAAAAATTTTATTTTAATAAGAAATTTTTCAAAAATTTCTTATTTTTATAAGAAATTTTTCAAAAATTTTTTATTTTTATAAGAAATTTTTCAAAAATTTCTTATTTTTATAAAAAATTTTTCAAAAATTTCTTATTTTTATAAGAAATTTTTCAAAAATTTCTTATTTTTATAGGAAATTTTTCAAAAATTTCTTATATTTATAAGAAATTTTTCAAAAATTTCTTATTTTTATAAGAAATTTTTCAAAAATTTCTTATTTTTATAAGAAATTTTTCAAAAATTTTTCAAAAATTTCTTATTTTTTAAAAAATTTTTCAAAAATTTCTTATTTTTATAAGAAATTTTTCAAAAATTTCTTATTTTTATAAGAAATTTTTCAAAAATTTCTTATTTTTATAAGAAATTTTTCAAAAATTTCTTATTTTTATAAGAAATTTTTCAAAAATTTCTTATTTTTATACGAAATTTTTCAAAAATTTCTTATTTTTATAAGAAATTTTTCAAAAATTTTTCAAAAATTTCTTATTTTTTAAGAAAGAAATTTTTCAAAAATTTTTCAAAAATTTCTTATTTTTATAAGAAATTTTTCAAAAATTTTTTATTTTTATAAGAAATTTTTCAAAAATTTCTTATTTTTATAAGAAATTTTTCAAAAATTTTTCAAAAATTTCTTATTTTTTAAAAAATTTTTCAAAAATTTCTTATTTTTATAAGAAATTTTTCAAAAATTTCTTATTATTATAAGAAATTTTTCAAAAATTTCTTATTTTTATAAGAAATTTTTCAAAAATTTTTCAAAAATTTCTATTTTTTAAAAAAATTTTCAAAAATTTCTTATTTTTATAAGAAATTTTTCAAAAATTTCTTATTTTTTAAAAAATTTTTCAAAAATTTCTTATTTTTATAAGAAATTTTTCAAAAATTTCTAATTTTTATAAGAAATTTTTCAAAAATTTCCTATTTTTATAAGAAATTTTTCAAAAATTTCTTATTTTTATAAGAAATTTTTCAAAAATTTCTTATTTTTATAAGAAATTTTTCAAAAATTTCTTATTTTTATAAGAATTTTTTCAAAAATTTCTCATTTTTATAAGAAATTTTTCAAAAATTTTATATTTTTATAAGAAATTTTTCAAAAATTTCTTATTTGTATAAGAAATTTTTCAAAAATTTCTTATAAAAATAAGAAATTTTTCAAAAATTTTTTATAAAAATAAGAAATTTTTGAAAAATTTCTTATTTTTATAAAAAAATTTTCAAAAATTTCCAATACAAATAAGAAATTTTTCAAAAATTTCTTAGTTCGATAAGAAATTTTTAAAAAATTTCTTATCTTTATTGGAAATTTTTCAAAAAGTTCTATATTTATAGGAAAGTTTTATAAAATTTCCTATTTTAATAGGAAGATTTTCAAAAATTTTTTTTAATAGGAATTTTTTCAAAGATTTCTTATTTTTATAGAAAATTTTTTTAAAAATTTAATATTTTTATTGGAAATTTTTCAAAATTTTCTTATTTGTATTGGAAATTTTTCAAAAATTTATTTTTTTATAGGAAATTTTAGAAAAATTAAAAAAAACGTATAGTTATCGGAATTTTTTTTATAAAATTTATTTTTATGGGAATGAAAAGGGTTAATTGAAATATATTTTTCCAAGAATGCTTCATTTTTGTTACGAGTACCTTCTTCTCATCCACACATGAGTATTTTGCCACTTTTTTGCTGTTTATAATTCCATATGCAACATGTTTGTGCTCTATGTTGACGACGTCTCTACAATGTACTTGGCAATGGGTAATTTGTTGCATGCAAGTTGCTAACAATGTGTCTTTTTTTGTGGGTTTTGGTAGCAGCATCAAAGACAAAGGCAGAAGGACAGACATTTAAACAAACACCAAACACCATCGTTTATTCAACCCACAAACTAGGCAACCACTCTAAGAAGAAGACAGAGACCAAGGAATAGATGAGGCTTTCAGGAAAGCAGTCAAAAGAAATCATCGCGTGCATGCGTGTGAGCGCACACACCAATGATTTACTCGGTTCGTTTTGTGACAACTTGTTGTAAGAATGTTGCAACTGTGTAAAAAGGATGAAAATTTACATTTTCTTTTAGACTTTACTCACAGACATACACACTCATTCAAACGGAAAGGAGATGATAAGTAAAACAATATTTACCACTAGTTAAAATGATGGCAAGTAGGCACAGTGGGGCTATTAAGAACAAAGACTTGAAATCTTTAAATATAAAAACTTTACCACAAAGCTAAATTTGTAAGTAACACTGTCCCAGACCTTTGTTTTTTGGTGTTGGCTGTTGTGTTCATACATCAGTGGGCGATAGATAAGATTGTTCGTGCCACTGCTTGTACTCTTGACAATATTCAATATGCAAAACTCTTCGTGCCACAGGAAAGACAAAAAAATTTTAAAGTAACAAAAAAATATTTTCCAATAAATTCTTACGTATGTTTTAATTGTTTTTAAGCGCAATAACAAGATTAACGTGTAGGAACGCCAAACTTTATTTAACTTAAACTTGAAAAAATAAATTTGGAAGACAGTATGGGCACATTGTTATAAGCCCGAGATATGCAGAAACTACTTGAATCTGATGTGTGTGGGTTTCACATTTTCTTTCTGTTTTACTTTTCTTGGTTCCTTTCAATTATCATTATGTTAATAAGTTTTCCTTGGAAAAAGTAGTTAAACATTGGAGTTGTAGTGCGTCTATCTATTCTATCAATGAGATAAGCTTCTGTTCACACTTAATGATTCATTCTAGCATGAAGTCATTCATACCTTTACAGGAACATTTTTCAAAAATTTCTTATTTTTATAGGAAATTTTTCAAAAATTTCCTATTTTTTATAGGAAATTTTTCAAAAATTTCCTATTTTTTATAGGCAATTTTTCAAAAATTTCCTATTTTTTATAGGCAATTTTTCAAAAATTTCCTATTTTTTGTAGGAAATTTTTCAAAAATTTCCTATTTTTTATAGGAAATTTTTCAAAAATTTCCTATTTTTTATAGGAAATTTTTCAAAAATTTCCTATTTTTTATAGGAAATTTTTCAAAAATTTCCTATTTTTTATAGGAAATTTTTCAAAAATTTCCTATTTTTTATAGGAAATTTTTCAAAAATTTCCTATTTTTTATAGGAAATTTTTCAAAAATTTCCTATTTTTTATAGGAAATTTTTCAAAAATTTCCTATTTTTTATAGGAAATTTTTCAAAAATTTCCTATTTTTTATAGGAAATTTTTCAAAAATTTCCTATTTTTTATAGGAAATTTTTCAAAAATTTCCTATTTTTTATAGGAAATTTTTCAAAAATTTCCTATTTTTTATAGGAAATTTTTCAAAAATTTCCTATTCTTTATAGGAAATTTTTCAAAAATTTCCTATTTTTTATAGGAAATTTTTCAAAAATTTCCTAATTTGGATAGGAAATTTTACTAAAATTTCCTATTTTGGATGGAAATTTTACTAAAATTTCCTATTTTGGATGGAAATTTTACTAAAATTTCCTATTTTGGATGGAAATTTTTTAAAAATTTCCTATTTTTTATAGGAAATTTTTTAAAAATTTCCTATTTTTATGGGAAATTTTTCAAAAATTTCTTACTTTTATAGGAAATTTTTCAAAAATTTCTTATTTTTATGGGAAATTTTTTAAAAATTTTTTATTTTTATAAGGAATTTTTTTTTAAATTTCTTATTTTCATAGGAAATTTTTTAAAAATTTCTTATTTTTATAGGAAATTTTTCAAAATTTGTTTATTTTTATAAGAACATTTTTCAAAAATGTCTTGTTTTTGTAGAATTTTTTTTAAAAATTTCTTATTTTTATAGGAAATTTTTAAAAAAAATTCTTATTTTTATAGGAAAATTTTTAAAAATTTCTTATTTTTATAGGAATTTTTTGAAAAATTTCTTATTTTTATAGGAAATGTTTGAAAAGCTTCTTATTTTTATAGGAAATTTTTGAAAATTTTCTTATTTTTATAGAAAATTTTTTTATTTTTATAGGAAATTTTTCAAAAATTTCTTATTTTTATAGGAAATTTTTCAAAAATTTCTTATTTTTATAGAAAATTTTTCAAAAATTTCTTATTTTTATAGGAAATTTTTCAAAAATTTCTTATTTTAATAGGAAATTTAAAAAAAATGTCTTATTTTTATAGGAAAGTTTTCAAGAATTTCTTATTTTTATTGGAAATTTTTTAAAAATTTCTTATTTTTATAGAAAATTTTTCAAGAATTTCTTATTTTTATAGGAAATTTTTCAAGAATTTCTTATTTTATAGGAAATTTTTCAAGAATTTCTTATTTTTATAGAAAATTTTTCAAAAATATCTTAATCTTATAGGAAATTTTTTGTAAAAATGTCATATTCTTATAGGAAATTTTTAAAAAATTTCTTATTTTTATAGGAAATTTTTGAAAAATTTCTTATTTTGATAGGAACTAGTATTGATTTCCTATAAAATATGTATTTGTTTTGTGACTAAAATTAGCATTTAACTGAAATTTCAAATGCTTTGATATTTTTTTTTGCATATTTTAACAAAATAATTAAAATACAAAAAATAGTGTTTATCTAGAATTTTATTAATTTAAATAAATTTCTTTGTAATGCAGATATTTAGTTATAAATATTTATTTTTATACAAGTGAATTTATTTTTCGTTTTTTTTTTTTGCATTTAATTTTATTGAGGGTAAATTGTTCTCGCATTGTATTTCAACCGGAAACTCTTTAATAAATAATTGTCAATTGAAAGAAAGAATTGTGCAAAAAAATAAACTATATTACGAACAACAAATTGAGTAAAAAATCATAATTTTGAAAAAAATACTACAAAAAAAACTGACACAATGACGGTGTCAGTGACTTGTGCGCCGAAATAATGTCAAGAAATTATTGAAATCAAGCTGAAGTAATGAATATTTAGGTTTAATGGCTTTAATGAATTAATGGGGACAGTGGTGGTGGAAAATTTAGTTTCGATATAAACTAAGGTGATCGTGAACTTTTCTGTAAAAAATTATAAAGATCGTCAACTTGAGCGATCGTCAACTTTTCTAAAGAAAACTTCAGCGATCGTCAATTTTTTTATAGAAAACTTGAGCGATCGTCAATTTTTCTATAGAAATCTTGAGCGATCGTCAACTTTTTTAAAGAAAACTTGAGCGATCGTTAACTTTTCTACAGAAAACTCGAGCGATCGTCAATTTTGCTATGGAAATCTTGAGCGATCGTCAATTTTTCTATAGAAAACTTGAGCGGTCTTAAAATTTTCTATAAAAAACTATAACGATCGTTAACTTTTCTGTACAAAATTATGAAGATCGTCAACTTTTCTATAGTAAACAATGACAATTCCAAACTTTTCTATAGAAAACTATTACGATCGTCTAAGGTGATCTTTCTTATCTGAATACAAACCTAGAACAAACTATTCATGATGTTGTAAGCAAATGTCAATTCAAAGCTTACTAGGTTTATGGTGTCATATGGCGATTATGAATTAAATTATACATAAAACTCCTATACAAGCACCCCTATCACTTACTTATTCCACCATTTAATAATTTGCTTACAACTATAAAGATTCATTTCATTTATGAATTTCCAAATTGAGTCACTCAATTAAATTTGCATTGAAATTTTTAACTTCTACCAGCAGCATGATGCCATCATCAGCAAATTTTAAAATAATTGTTATTTCTTAGGAAATTTTCTTAAAAGGGATCCCCCCCTTTTGCTAATAAACAAAACAAAAAAAATATATATTATGAATCCGTAGCTTTTAATTGAGTAGCTGCTGTACAACATCAATCCGCACAATTTTTGTTTCCATTTCAGCTGTTGTTGTCAGTCGTCGGCAGCATTTCATAAGAACATGCATCAGTCAATTGACTAAACAAAACCTAAATGATATTATTTACTACAATATATTGGCGAATTGAGTAAATGAAATAAAATTGTTTTGTCAACGATCAGTTGGACATTAAATGGAAAAAATTAAGTTGAATTGTTTATACATAGAGAATATAAATTCGCAGTAGTAGTTGGGATTTGCTACAGTCATTACGATGTTTTATAAAGTTAAGCAATAGATATGCTCCAAGAAAACTTGAGCGATCATCAACTATGACGATCGTTATGGTTTTCTATGAAAAAGGAGACGATCGCTAAAGTTTTCTATAGAAAAGTTGACAATCGTTCAAGTTTTCTATAGAAAAGTTGAAGATCGTTCAAGTTTTCTATAGAAAAGTTGACGATCGTTCAAGTTTTCTATAGAAAAGTTGACGATCGTTCAAGTTTTCTATAGAAAAGTTGACAATCGTTCAAGTTTTCTATAGAAAAGTTGACGATCGTTCAAGTTTTCTATAGAAAAGTTGACAATCGTTCAAGTTTTCTATAGAAAAGTTGACGATCGCTCAAGTTTTCTATAGAAAAGTTGACGATCGCTCAAGTTTTCTATAGAAAAGTTGACGATCGCTCAAGTTTTCTATAGAAAAGTTGACGATCGCTCAAGTTTTCTATAGAAAAGTTGACGATCGCTCAAGTTTTCTATAGAAAAGTTGACGATCGCTCAAGTTTTCTATAGAAAAGTTGACGATCGCTCAAGTTTTCTATAGAAAAGTTGACGATCGCTCAAGTTTTCTATAGAAAAGTTGACGATCATTCAAGTTTTCTATAGAAAAGTTGACGATCGCTCGAGTTTTCTATAGAAAAGTTGACGATCGTTAAAGTTTTCTATAGAAAAGTTGACGATCGCTCAAGTTTTCTATAGAAAAGTTGACGATCGTTAAAGTTTTCTATAGAAAAGTCGACGATCGCTCGAGTTTTCTATAGAAAAGTTGACGATCGTTAAAGTTTTCTATAGAAAAGTTGACGATCATTCAAGTTTTCTATAGAAAAGTTGACGATCGCTCGAGTTTCTATAGAAAAGTTGACGATCGTTAAAGTTTTCTATAGAAAAGTTGACGATCGCTCGAGTTTTCTATAGAAAAGTTGACGATCGTTAAAGTTTTCTATAGAAAAGTTGACGATCATTCAAGTTTTCTATAGAAAAGTTGACGATCGCTCAAGTTTTCTATAGAAAAGTTGACGATCGCTCAAGTTTTCTATAGAAAAGTTGACGATCGCTCAAGTTTTCTATAGAAAAGTTGACGATCGTTAAAGTTTTCTATAGAAAAGTTGACGATCGCTCAAGTTTTCTATAGAAAAGTTGACGATCGTTAAAGTTTTCTATAGAAAAGTTGACGATCGTTCAAGTTTTCTATAGAAAAGTTGACGATCGTTCAAGTTTTCTATAGAAAAGTTGACGATCGCTCAAGTTTTCTATAGAAAAGTTGACGATCGCTCAAGTTTTCTATAGAAAAGTTGACGATCGCTCAAGTTTTCTATAGAAAAGTTGACGATCGCTCAAGTTTTCTATAGAAAAGTTGACGATCGCTCAAGTTTTCTATAGAAAAGTTGACGATCGCTCAAGTTTTCTATAGAAAAGTTGACGATCGCTCGAGTTTTCTATAGAAAAGTTGACGATCGTTCCAGTTTTCTATAGAAAAGTTGATGATCGTTCAAGTTTTCTATAGAAAAGTTGGCGATCGCTCAAGTTTTCTATAGAAAAGTTGACGATCGCTCAAGTTTTCTATAGAAAAGTTAACGATCGCTCAAGTTTTCTATAGAAAAGTTAACGATCGCTCAAGTTTTCTATAGAAAAGTTCACGATCGCTCAAGTTTTCTATAGAAAAGTTGACGATCGCTCAAGTTTTATATAGAAAAGTGTTAACTTAAGTTTTCTAAGGAATACTATGACGATCACTGTAGATCACTTCTAAAATTCTTTCTTGCCATTCTCATCAAACTTGTTTATTTTCTGAGCTCATTTTAAATTAACAAGAAATTTTAAATGAAAACATTTTTAAATTGATTTCTCCACAGCCAACCAATTGCTGGAGTGGTTGTCGTTTTCTTGCTGCCGCTGCTGCTGCTGTGTCAGCATTTGTGTCAGGGTGGTCTTCATCTGCATCTTCTAAAGATCGTCCTTTATTTATGTGTTTTGTCAACCAGCGATAATATTTTATTTGAGTTTACTGTTGATTTGAAATAATTTTTTTGTTTTAAATAAACAAAATCCTCAAGTAGCCACATTTATTTATGAAAAATAGCTGCCTCAGGCAAATGAGACATTTAAAGTGAAGCTCTGTTAGGAATTTGGAAGTGTGTAAAGGAAGTTTTAATTCCGCTTTAATACTAAGATAATCTTTTATGTATAAAACATCGCTTTAGTTTTCTATGGAAAAAAGTTGGCGATCGGTTTAGTTTTCTATACAAAAGTTAACGATCGCTTTAGTTTTATATAGAAATTTTCGCGATCGCTTTAGTTTTTTATAGAAAGGTAACCGATCACTTTGGTTTTCTTTAAAAAAGTTGACGGTTGCTTTAGTTTTTTATAAAAAAGTTGGCGATAGCTTTAAACTTTTATAGAAAAGTTAAAGATCGCATTAGTATTCTATAGAAATGACGTGATCCCTTGTGTTTTTTTGTGGCGATCGCTTTAGTTTCTTATAGAAAAGTTTGCTATAGAAAAGTTGGCGATCGCTTTAGTTTCTTATAGAAAAGTTGGCGATCGCTTTGGTTTTCTATAGAGAAGTTGGCGATCGTTTTGGTTTTCTATAGAAAAGTTGGCGATCGCTTTGGTTTTCTATAGAAAAGTCGGCCATCGCTTTGGTTTTCTATAGAAAAGTAGGCGATTGCTTTTGTTTTCTATAGAAAAGTTTACGATCGCTTTATTTTCTATAGAAATGACTTGATCGCTTGTGTTTTCTATAGAAAAGTTGGAGTTAATTTCACTTGTCAATAGAAATGATATTAGAAAAGTTTGCGATCGCTTTAGTTTTCTGTTGGCGAACGCTTCAGTTTCTTATAGATTAGTTGACGATCGTTTTGATTTGCTATAAAAATGTCAGCGATCGCCTTAGTTTTCTATACTTTCGCTTCAGTTTTCAATATAAAAATTGGCGATCGCTTTAGTTTCTTAGAGAAAAGTTCGCGATAGCTTTGGTTTCCAGTAGTAAAGTTGCCAATCTCTTCACTTTCCAAAAGAAGGGTTGACGATCGATTTAGTTTTCTATAGAAAAGTTGGCGATTACTTTAATTTTTTATAAAAAAGTTCGCGATCGCTTTAGTTTCTTATGGAAAAATTGATAATCGCTTTAGTTTTCTATAGAAAAGTTAGCGATCGCTTTAGTTTTCTAGAGAAAAGTTAGCGATCGCTATAGTTTTCTATAGAAAAATTGACGATCGCTTTAGTTTTCTATAGAAAAGTTGGCGATCTCTTTAGTTTTTTATAGATAAGTTGGCGATCGCTTTAGTTTTTTATAGAAAAGTTAGCGAACGCTTTAGTTTTCTATAGAAAAGTTGTCGTCTCTTTAGTTTTTTATAGAAAAGTTGGGGATCGCTTTAATTTTCTAAAAAAAAGTTAGCGATGGCCTTAGTTTTCTATCAAAAGTTGATGATCGCTTTAGTTTCTTATGGAAAAGTTGATGATCGTCATATTTTTCTATAGAAAAGTTGGCGATCGCCTGAGTTTTCTATAGAAAAGTTGGCGATCGCTTGAGTTTTCTATAGAAAAGTTGGCGATCGCTTTGGTTTCTTATAAAAAAGTTGGCGATCGCTTTGGTTTTCTATAGAAAAGTTGGCGATCGCTTTAGCTTTCCATAGAAAAGATGGCGATCGCTTAGTTTTCTATAGAAAAGTTTATGATAGCCTTAGATTTATATAGAAAATTTGGCGATCGTCTTAGTTTTCTATAGAAATGATGTCTATAGCTTTGGTTGGCGATCGTATGGGTATGACGATTGCTTTTCTGTTTGAGTTTGTTCAATTCGTTTGTTTAATAATAAAAAAAATATCTCTTTATTTTTAATTTGTCTCAATTTTGACTACCGAAATGTCAGACACTGACAGCTGTTCCTATGACAAATGAAAAATCCTGAAATCTTTTTTAAAATAATAGTGTAATATTACAATAATATTATATTTATTAAAACCCGATACGATACCAGAAAAATATCAATAAATGAAGATGCAGATAATTTTGTTACAGACATTCTTAATTCCTCTTAGAGTGTGAGCATGTCTGTATGTTCACTTATCAAATAAATTGAGAACAACAGCCTGGGGGTAATGATGCTTGAAGCTGCAACAAAAAAAAAAAAATCAAGAAAATTTTAACTACAACAAGTACAAGTTTGGTTGTGATCTCGAAAACAATTTTAAAGAAAAAAAGTATATAAAATCGTTTATATTGGTCTGAAAGACAAGAGTAATAATAATGGCAACAACTACTTCAACTGGAAGCCAAAGCTACTGCTTGAAGTAGATGCAACATTACTGGCAATACGAGTAGTAGCAAACTTGTACTAAATGTTGTTATCCTCTTTTATATTTGTTGCTATTTATTTTCTGTATCATCTGTAACTGATGCAATACCTCATTCTTAGCAAAAACTCATACACACTTGTTTCTTTAGTACTTGCAACACATACCTACAACATACAAACAATCTCATTGTAGTTTTCTACTTGCAACCAAAAGATTCCATTTATATATATAATGATGAAGTAGAGAAAGAAACACCTGCAGGTGCAGCAAAAGGCTAAAAGCCTGCTTGTCAGTTGTAAACTTATTTCTGAACTTCTTTTTCTTTATTTTTTGCATCCTATAACAACTTAGCTACGAGGATCACTTTCGAAATGCCAAAAGACTTTATAGATTTTTGTTTAAAATCTTTCCAAATGATCTCCACACTCGTTTAAACTCAACATAACATTAAGTATCTACTGTTGGTGTTTAATGTTTTTTGCTATTTATCTGAATTTCCCTCTTTTCTTCCCGAAAACCAGAGAAAACTGGAATATTATTAAAACTATATTTTGCTTTAAAGTGTAACGATATGCATTTGATTCTTTGTAACAACATTCACAAGATAAATACACATTCTAAGTGTGTTACAAACAAATCTAATACACTTCATTACAGCTGGATACCTTAAGAACCCAATAGGAAATAGAACTAAACTGAAACCGGAACTGAAATCTGAACCAGAACAGAAACATGAAACAAAACTTTAATCTAAAAAAAGTTGGCGATCGCCATAATTTTCTATAGAAAAATTGGCGATCGCCATAATTTTTTATAGAAAAGTTGGCGATCGCCATAATTTTCTATCGAAAAGTTGGCGATCGCCATAATTTTCTATCGAAAAGTTGGCGATCACCATAATTTTCTATAGAAAAGTTGGCGATCGCCATAATTTTCTATAGAAAAGTTGGCGATCGCCATAATTTTCTATAGAAAAGTTGGCGATCGCCATAATTTTCTATAGAAAAGTTGGCGATCGCCATAATTTTCTATAGAAAAGTTGGCGATCGCCATAATTTTCTATAGAAAAGTTGGCGATCGCCATAATTTTCTATAGAAAAGTTGGCGATCGCCATAATTTTCTATAGAAAAGTTGGCGATCGCCATAATTTGCTAAAGAAAAGTTGGCGATCGCCATAATTTTCTATAGAAAAGTTGGCGATCGCCATAATTTTCTATAGAAAAGTTGGCGATCGCCATAATTTTCTATAGAAAAGTTGGCGATCGCCATAATTTTCTATAGAAAAGTTGGCGATCGCCATAATTTTCTATAGAAAAGTTGGCGATCGCCATAATTTTCTATAGAAAAGTTGGCGATCGCCATAATTTTCTATAGAAAAGTTGGCGATCGCCATAATTTTCTATAGAAAAGTTGGCGATCGCCATAATTTTCTAGAGAAAAGTTGGCGATCGCCATAATTTTCTATAGAAAAGTTGGCGATCGCCATAATTTTCTATAGAAAAGTTGGCGATCGCCATAATTTTCTATAGAAAAGTTGGCGATCGCCATAATTTTCTATAGAAAAGTTGGCGATCGCCATAATTTTCTATAGAAAAGTTGGCGATCGCCATAATTTTCTATAGAAAAGTTGGCGATCGCCATAATTTTCTATAGTAAAGTTGGCGATTGCCATAATTTTCTATAGTAAAGTTGGCGATCGCCCTAATTTTCTATAGAAAAGTTGGCGATCGCCATAATTTTCTATAGAAAAGTTGACGATCGCCATAATTTTCTATAGAAAAGTTAACGATCGCCATAATTTTCTAAAGAAAAGTTAACGATCGCCATAAATTTATATAAAAAAGTTGGCGATCGCCATAATTATCTATAGAAAAGTTGGTGATCGAAATAATTTTCTTTAATTTTTATAGGAAATTTTTCAAAAAACTGAAACTTTGAAATTCCGTTATATATTAACAATTTATTTAAAATTTTTCCAAAATTTTTTATTTACAACATTTTTTTTTGAAAATTGACTAATTTATAGAAAATTTTTCCAAAATTTACAATCTATAGGAATTTTTTTGAAAATTGACTGTTTAAGGATATTTTCGAAAATTGACTATTTAAAGGAAAATTTCAAAAATTGACTATTTATAGGATATTTTTCGAAAATTTACTATTTATAGGAAATTTTTCGAAAATTTACTATTTACAGGAAATTTTTTGAAAATTGACTATTTATAGGAAATTTTTCGAAAATTTACTTTTTAAAGGAAATTTTTCGAAAATTGACTTTTTATAGGAAATTTTTCGAAAATTGACTTTTTATAGGAAATTTTTCGAAAATTGATTATTTAAAGGAAATTTTTCGAAAATTTACTATTTATAGGAAATTTTTTGAAAATTGACTATTTATAAGAAATTTTTGGAATATTTTTCGAAAATTGACTATTTATAGGAAATTTTTCGAAAATTGACTATTTATAGGAAATTTTTCGAAAATTGACTATTTATAGGAAATTTTTCGAAAATTGACTATTTATAGGAAATTTTTCGAAAATTGACTATTTATAGGAGATTTTTCGAAAATTGACTATTTATAGGAAATTTTTCGAAAATTGACTATTTATAGGAAATTTTTCGAAAATTGACTATTTATAGGAAATTTTTCGAAAATTGACTATTTATAGGAAATTTTTCGAAAATTGACTATTTATAGGAAATTTTTCGAAAATTGACTATTTATAGGAAATTTTCTAAAAATTGACTATTTATAGGAAATTTTTCGAAAATTGACTATTTATAGGAAATTTTTCGAAAATTGACTATTTATAGGAAATTTTTCGAAAATTGACTATTTATAGGAAATTTTTCGAAAATTGACTATTTATAGGAAATTTTTCGAAAATTGACTATTTATAGGAAATTTTTCGAAAATTGACTATTTATAGGAAATTTTTAAAAAAAAATTGACTATTTATAGGAAATTTTTCGAAAATTGACTATTTATAGGAAATTTTTCGAAAATTGACTATTTATAGGAAATTTTTCGAAAATTGACTATTTATAGGAAATTTTTCGCAAATTGACTATTTATAGGAAATTTTTCGAAAATTGACTATTTATAGGAAATTTTTCGAAAATTGACTATTTATAGGAAATTTTTCGAAAATTGACTATTTATAGGAAATTTTTCGAAAATTGACTATTTATAGGAAATTTTTCGAAAATTGACTATTTATAGGAAATTTGCTGAAAATTGACTATTTATAGGAAATTTTTCGAAAATTGACTATTTATAGGAAATTTTTCGAAAATTGACTATTTATAGGAAATTTTTCGAAAATTGACTATTTATAGGAAATTTTCTAAAAATTGACTATTTATAGGAAATTTTTCGAAAATTGACTATTTATAGGAAATTTTCTAAAAATTGACTATTTATAGGAAATTTTTCGAAAATTGACTATTTATAGGAAATTTTTCGAAAATTGACTATTTATAGGAAATTTTTCGAAAATTGACTATTTATAGGAAATTTTTCGAAAATTGACTATTTATAGGAAATTTAAAAAAAAAAAATTGACTATTTATAGGAAATTTTTCGAAAATTGACTATTTATAGGAAATTTTTCGAAAATTGACTATTTATAGGAAATTTTTCGCAAATTGACTATTTATAGGAAATTTTTCGAAAATTGACTATTTATAGGAAATTTTTCGAAAATTGACTATTTATAGGAAATTTTCGAAAATTGACTATTTATAGGAAATTTTTCGAAAATTGACTATTTATAGGAAATTTTTCGAAAATTGACTATTTATAGGAAATTTTTCGAAAATTGACTATTTATAGGAAATTTTTCGAAAATTGACTATTTATAGGAAATTTTTCGAAAATTGACTATTTATAGGAAATTTTTCGAAAATTGACTATTTATAGGAAATTTTTCGAAAATTGACTATTTATAGGAAATTTTTCGAAAATTGATTATTTTTAGGAAATTTTTCGAAAATTGACTATTTATAGGAAATTTTTCGAAAATTGACTATTTATAGGAAATTTTTCGAAAATTGACTATTTATAGGAAATTTTTCGAAAATTGACTATTTATAGGAAATTTGCTGAAAATTGACTATTTATAGGAAATTTTTCGAAAATTGACTATTTATAGGAAATTTTTCGAAAATTGACTATTTATAGGAAATTTTTCGAAAATTGACTATTTATAGGAAATTTTTCGAAAATTGACTATTTATAGGAAATTTTTCGAAAATTGACTATTTATAGGAAATTTTTCGCAAATTGACTATTTATAGGAAATTTTTCGAAAATTGACTATTTATAGGAAATTTTTCGAAAATTGACTATTTATAGGAAATTTTTCGAAAATTGACTATTTATAGGAAATTTTTCGAAAATTGACTATTTATAGGAAATTTTTCGAAAATTGACTATTTATAGGAAATTTGCTGAAAATTGACTATTTATAGGAAATTTTTCGAAAATTGACTATTTATAGAAAATTTTTCGAAAATTGACTATTTATAGGAAATTTTTCGAAAATTGACTATTTATAGGAAATTTTTCGAAAATTGACTATTTATAGGAAATTTTTCGCAAATTGACTATTTATAGGAAATTTTTCGAAAATTGACTATTTATAGGAAATTTTTCGAAAATTGACTATTTATAGGAAATTTTTCGAAAATTGACTATTTATAGGAAATTTTTCGAAAATTGACTATTTATAGGAAATTTTTCGCAAATTGACTATTTATAGGAAATTTTTCGAAAATTGACTATAGGAAATTTTTCGAAAATTGACTATTTATAGGAAATTTTTCGAAAATTGACTATTTATAGGAAATTTTTCGAAAATTGACTATTTATAGGAAATTTTTCGAAAATTGACTATTTATAGGAAAAAAAAAAAAAAAAAAAAAAAAAAAAAAATTGACTATTTATAGGAAATTTTTCGAAAATTGACTATTTATAGGAAATTTTGCGAAAATTGACTATTTATAGGAAATTTTTCGAAAATTGACTATTTATAGGAAATTTTCTAAAAATTGACTATTTATAGGAAATTTTCTGAAAATTGACTATTTATAGGAAATTTTTCGAAAATTTACTATTTATAGGAGATTTTTCGAATATTTACTTTTTCCAGGAAATTTTTCGAAAATTGACTATTTAAGGAACAATTTCCTTTAAGGCTATAAAATTGGCTTTCACTTATGCTTGTCTCTAGAATTTTCAAAAAATCTTCCCTTTTAATAAATTTGTGTAATTTTGCTATTCGAAAAATAAACTTTTGTACTTAATATTTACTCGTAGTAAGTAAATTTTAAGTATTTAATAGAGTGTTATTTACAACATGATCCCAAAGCACATGGTCGGTCATACACGTTGTCCAGCCTTGAGTGTTCGAGCAAATGTGTTTCTGGTTGGTAGATATCAAATAATTGTATAACATGTCAGTTGGCAAGCACTTCAGCCTGGTCTTAAGGCAGGCAACTTTTGTTTAAATACAATTTGACCACAATTATTATAGAATATTCTGGGCTCCCCTTCCTCTCCCCCTTTTTTGTTACAATTCCTTACACGCCCATGTCTTGCAACAATTTCCCCCTTTCTTACAAGTTTTCATTTAAATGAAAAATTCTCGACTTAAAATCTTTATCGCTTGTTTGGCTGATGTTCTTGGGGTGCGTAGAGCAAATGTTGCACCTTTATCTAAATTTTAGTAGTTACAAGTAAATGTTGCAGGCTGTTGTTGTAGCTGGTAATAGTTAGTATCTAGTCTCTAGCTGTTTATAAATCTTGCTCTAAGTAAGTGGAATTATTGCTAAAGTTGTTTTTTGCTTTCGATGCGATGCCTCTTCTGGTCAATTTAAGTCTTTTATTTTTATTCATTCGTATATAATTTTTTTTGTCTATTTAGAAGTGGAATAATAAATAAACGCTCGGTAATGTTAACAGGAAGCTATTGACTGGTTTTGCTAATTGGATGAACTACATGCAATTTTTAACCAACTGAGTTTTTAGATTGCAGAACTGCATCATGCAAGTTTCAAATTTACTTAACAGTAATAAATGGAGGCAATATGTGCAATATGGACTATTGGTCGACGTATAGTATGGAAGGAATGTTTAAACATAGAAATGTAGAGTTTTAAGAACACTAGAGGGTATCAAAAGAGCACTCAGTTGTAATATACTTTTTAAATAACAAAATTTTACTTATATTATGTAAAATTTCGAAAAATTTGCTATAAATAGTCAATTTTCGAAAAATTTCCTATAAATAGTCAATTTTCGAAAAATTTCCTATAAATAGTCAATTTTCGAAAAATTTCCTATAAATAGTCAATTTTCGAAAAATTTCCTATAAATAGTCAATTTCGGAAAAATTTCCTATAAATAGTCAATTTCGGAAAAATTTCCTATAAAAAGTCAATTTTCGAAAAATTTCCTATAAACCGTCAATTTTCAAAAAATTTCCTATAAAAAGTCAATTTTCGAAAAATTTCCTATAAATAGTAAATTTTCGAAAAATTTCCTATAAATAGTCAATTTTCGAAAAATTTCCTATAAATAGTCAATTTTCGAAAAATTTCCTATAAATAGTCAATTATCGAAAAATTTCCTATAAATAGTCAATTTTTGAAAATTTTCCTATATATTGTCAATTTTTGAAAAATTTCTTATAAATAGTAAATTTTAGAAAAATTTCCTATAAATAGTCAATTTTCGAAAAATTTCCTATAAATAGTCAATTTTCGAAAAATTTCCTATAAATAGTCAATTTTCGAAAAATTTCCTATAAATAGTCAATTTTCGAAAAATTTCCTATAAAAAGTCAATTTTCGAAAAATTTCCTATAAAAAGTCAATTTTCGAAAAATTTCCTATAAAAAGTAAATTTTCGAAAAATTTCCTATAAATATTAAATTTTCCGAAAATTTCCTATAAATAGTCAATTTTCGAAAAATTTCCTATAAATAGTCAATTTTCGAAAAATTTCCTATAAATAGTCAATTTTCGAAAAATTTCCTATAAATAGTCAATTTTCGAAAAATTTCCTATAAATACAGTTTTCGGAAAATTTCATATAAATAGTCAATTTTTGAAAAATTTCCTATAAAGAGTCAATTTTCGAAAAATTTCCTTTAAAAAGTCAATTTTTGAAAAATTTCCTTTAAAAAGTCAATTTTCGAAAAATTTCCTTTAAAAAGTCAATTTTCGAAAAATTTCCTTAAAAAAAAAATTTCATTTAAAGTCAATTTTCGAAAAATTTCCTTTAAAAGGTCAATTTTCGAAAAATTTAATTTAAAAAGTCAATTTTCGAAAAATTTCCTTTAATTAGTCAATTTTCGAAAATTTTCCTATAAATAGTAAATTTTCGTAAAATTTCCTATAAATAGTAAATTTTTGAAAAATTTTTTATAAAAAAAAATTTTCGAAAAAATTCCCTAGGAATTTTTGAAATTTTCTTGCTCCCCCCTAGAATTTTCCTCTTTTCTGTATCTTTTTTTCGAACATTATAACTTAAATGTTTAAACTGGTTGATTTTGTTTTGCTACTCAACAATTTATTTTTAAATGAATCGAATTTCAAATCGAAACCACATTAAATATCATTGGGTGGTAAAAGGATTTATAGATTTTAAATACAAAATGATAAATTACAATTTATGGATGTATAGAGTAGTTTTAGAGTTCTACAGGATTTTTCATTTATTTTATCTGTTTTTGTCTACTTTGTATTTTGTATGTTTGAAGTCATTAGTTGAAGAGGGATTCCAGTTGATTTTGGCTTAAGATTAATTTTATGCTCGTACTCTGTGAACGAACATAAATTCTAATCGATGAATAAATATTTTCTGTAATTTAGCTAAAAATTGGTTTTGGGTTTAATTAACTTAAAGGAATTTAAGAAAGATTTTATCTAGAATATTTTGAAAGGGTATTATGGGATCATATGCTGGAAATATGAAGTTTAGAAAAAAATGTTTAAAATCAATAAAATGGTAATCTAGGGCACTATATGTAGTATAAACTTTTCATAAATCTTTCAAATTTATTACAAAAACATGATTTGTCTCATGTTTTTTTATTGAAAATTTTCTTAAAATTTCTTACAACAGTTCTTAGCCTAAAACTCTTAAAGAAATCCATTCCAACTCAAGATGGTTTACAACATTTTAACTTTATATTGACATAGATCATAAACTATTGCATGACAGCAGCTGTACTTCAACATTGATTGCATCAATGTCAACATTGGTCAGTTTCAAATCAAAACCAACTAAAAAAGTTCTTGTAACGAATTGTTGTCATCGCCTCCATCAACATCAACTGTTGCTGGAAAAGTCATGTAGCTGCTATCAAAAGGTAGCTACTGCCTTCAGCCGAAACAAGCTTCCTTATTTGCTTTTCGTATCCACATGGGGAATGTAGAATCTAAGCTTTAAAAATTTTGTCTGATTGTGTTTTCTTTTATTTATCGTCGATTTTATTTGTTTTTTAACGATTTTTTTCTCTACTTTCTAAAGATTGTTGTTAGACAAATAAAAACACAACCATCACCATCGTCATCAGCAACATCATATATTGCCATCTTTAGATGCTGTTACAACATGTTGCCGTAGAGTAACAATATGTTTACATTCATTTAAGTGGCAACGACTAAAGATGAAACGAAAAAATAACAGAAAAATGTAATAATACAACAAAAATTATTGAAAGATACATAATTTTTGAAAAGAAGAACAAAAAAAAAAGTTGGCTGAAAAAAATGGTAGAACACGTCTGACAGTTGGATCTTTATTTGAAGAAAGATATTGAGAATTTAAAGCACCTTAAACCTAAGAAATTTTGCAACTTAACTTCTTCCCATTCAAGACTTTTCTATAGAAAACACTTTCACAAAGAAGAATTTTCTATAGAAAACTCTTCCCAAAAGAAGAATTTTCTATAGAAAAATCTTCCCCCAAGAAGAATTTTCTTAAGAAAAATCTTCCCCCAAGAAGAATTTTCTATAGAAAAATCTTCCACCAAGAAGAATTTTCTATAGAAAAATCTTCCACCAAGAAGAATTTTCTACAGAAAACTCTTTCCCCAAGAAGAATTTTCAATAGAAAACTCTTTTCCCAAGAAGAATTTTCAATAGAAAACTCTTCCCTCAAGAAGACTTTTCTATAGAAAACACTTCCCCCAAGAAAAATTTTCTATAGAAAACTCTTCCCCCCAGAAGAATTTTCTATAGAAAACTCTTCCCCCAAGAAGAATTTTCTATAGAAAACTCTTCCTTCAAGTAGAATTTTCTATAGAAAACTCTTCCTTCAAGTAGAATTTTCTATAGAAAACTCTTCTCCCAAGAAGAATTTTCTATAGAAAACTCTTCCCCTAAGAAGAATTTTCTATAGAAAACTCTTCTCCAAAGAAGAATTTTCTATAGAAAACTCTTCTCCAAAGAAGAATTTTCTATAGAAAACTCTTCTCCAAAGAAGAATTTTCTATAGAAAACTCTTCTCCAAAGAAGAATTTTCTATAGAAAACTCTTCCCCCCAGAAGAATTTTCTATAGAAAACTCTTCCCCTCAGAAGAATTTTCTATAGAAAACTCTTCTCCAAAGAAGAATTTTCTATAGAAAACTCTTCCCACTGAAACTTTTCTATAGAAAACTCTTCCCACTGAAGACTTTTCTATAGAAAACTCTTCCCACTGAAGACTTTTCTATAGAAAACTCTTCCCACTGAAGACTTTTCTATAGAAAACTCTTCCCACTGAAGACTTTTCTATAGAAAACTCTTCCCACTGAAGACTTTTTTATAGAAAACTCTTCCCACTGAAGACTTTTCTATAGAAAATTCTTATCACTGAAGACTTTTCTATAGAAAACTCTTCCCACTGAAGACTTTTCTATAGAAAACTCTTCCCACTGAAGACTTTTCTATAGAAAACTCTTCCCACTGAAGACTTTTCTATAGAAAACTCTTCCCACTGAAGACTTTTCTATAGAAAACTATTCCCACTGAAGACTTTTCTATAGAAAACTCTTCCCACTGAAGACTTTTCTATAAAAAACTCTTGCCTTTTAAGACTTGTTTGAAGAAAAATATTTAAAATATCTTATCACATTAAAAAGTTTAGACACATTCTTGTTCTTGGTAGCGCCCCAATAATGGTCAATGTCTTTTTGTCTTAAGTTATTTCGTTTAGCAAATAATGAATGTTATTTTCTTTTAAAATTTTACACTTTTAAATCAACATTGATTAGTGTTGTTTTCTTAAAAACTACAAAAACAACAACAGTTACAACAAATTCAATATTTGTCACACAATTATTGCATGTAAAATGTTTTTTATTACTTCAAGACATTTTGTATGTTTAAGCTTCGAACAATAAAATATTACAAGTTGCAAGTTTGCCAAATTCAATTCAAGATGAAATACTTTTTGCCTTCATAGTTTTTAAAATTGTTTAAGGTTGCACTTTAGATAAAAGATGCAAATTTGCACAAACATCTCCACAAATATTAATTGCCTGCATCAGTCTTCTCCTTAGCTGTAGATTAGTCAGGAGCAGCCTCTAAGGCATTAGAGTTTAGTGTGTACCTGTTTGTGTTGGCTGGATGTTAAACAATTTCCTAAATGTTGCCTGTCATGTTCAAACATCATACAAAACATGTACAACAATTTAAATGACTAATTTTTCTTACTTTAAGTCGAAACCTTTAAGAAGAAAACAAAAACTGAAATTTTTCAAGCAAAATGTTTTACATGACAATCACTATTAAAATTTACATGACATTTTTATAGATTGTCTAGTCCAATAAATATCCAGAAATTGCAAACATTATTTAATTAAATGAAACATAATTTATTAAAAATAATTAAAATTTTAAGGCAAAGTCTTGTTGTGTTGTCTTCACTTTGATATTGATTGTGGCAAATTAGAATTAATTTATTTGAAAAGAAGTGAAAAGATTTTTGAGTTTGAAATCTAAGCAAAAATAGTCATACTGTGACAAGAGACTATAAATAAGTTTATTATTTAAGCGATGTCAAAGATTGAAGCAAAGACCCTATAATATAAAGATGTTGCGCTTCCATACACTCATTTGCCTGTGGTCCATTTGAAAAGTCCCATGAAAAAGATAGTATACCGTTTTTACTCTAATTCGGAAACAACTAATGGATACGATTATCCAATGGGAGGAATCTCATGAAATGTATGTTTGTCTATGCTTTTATTTGGTTATCT
This sequence comes from Stomorhina lunata, assembly GCA_933228675.1. Lineage (NCBI taxonomy): Eukaryota > Metazoa > Arthropoda > Insecta > Diptera > Rhiniidae > Stomorhina > Stomorhina lunata. The sequence goes on along the minus strand of OW121742.1, from coordinate 46,653,230 downwards.
TTGTTCTTTAACCACTTTAATTTTACCTTTGGCAAAAAAAAAAAAAAATAATAATTATGGATTGCTTTACATGTATTTAATTAAAGCTTTGACTAAATATGCTCATACGTATAGATGTTCAAAAAATAGTTTAATCAGTTTGGTGATCAAAAAAGTCTACAAAAAGACTCATAGACGCTTAGCAAGCGACAAGTTAAAAACAGTACGAAAAAATCTTGTATGATCTTGGTGATAAAAATTGCCACAAAAAGACTCGTATCTCATTATTGGTGATGTGGCTTAGTTGCCAAGCTATCATTTTTAAATTTAATCAAATATGAGTCTTTTTTGACTCCACTGCATGATTAAAATGATAATTTATGATATCACTTATGAGTCTTTAATGACTCCTTTTTCTGATTAAAATATGACTGTACACACTTTGCTAGATTTGCAAAAAAAAGAGATAAAGCTTTTTATTACTCAATACAGTATATCTGTTTTTAGAACACGTCATATGTATTTTAAGAACAGTTAAGTTGCGTTAATAACTACAGAAATTGATGTTGCCTCGACCGAGGATCGAACCTAGGCTGCTGAATACGATATGTTATACTTAGTAGTCGACGTGTTTTAAGTAAAATTACATTGTACATATATTTTAGTTGGGAATATAAACTTATTATATATTAATCTAAATAAAATTGTGTTCTATACAAAAATATTATAAAAAGAAGAATTAAACAAGTAAGAAAGTGCTATAGTCGGTCAAGGTCGACCATACGATACCCTTCACCACTAAGGTCAAAGGTGTTATTTTTTCTATATAAAGAGAAATACTTACTAAATTTTGCCATCATACAAACATTTCCTCAAAACTTACATATTTAAGCAGTTTCCGTCATTTGGACTTACATTAGAGCTGGGGTCAAATGTGGACCTATTATCTCGAACAAAAATTATGTTTGCAAAAAATAAACTTAAAATTCTCATTAACTTCAGATTTATGAGCGTTTTAGCGATTTTTGTCTCATGTTTGTATGTATACGTGCGTTTTTAAAGAAGAGTTTGTATGGGAGCTATGGTCAAATGTGCACCGATTTCGAAATTTAGTACAGTGATTTTAGTTTACATAAGCAGTATTTGTTTTAAATTTCACGAAAAAATATTGATTTTTGTGGCCAATATATCAATTCCGGGAAGTGGGAGCTGTGGGAGGTACCATAAATAATAGACCGATTTTGACGAATTTCAATAGCCATGGTCCCACTATCAAAAAAATTGCCTGTTCCAAATTTCATCAAATTATCTTAAGAATTGCGACCTGTAGTTTGATTACAAGGTTTATATGGGGGTCCAGCCAGCCAGACGGACGGACGGACTGACATCGCTAAATCGACTCAGAAAGTGATGCCAAGCCTATTGGTATACTAAAAGTCGGGTATAAGACAAATATTTCTATGCGTTACATACATCAGCTAAAACTTATAATACCCTTTCCAGCTTTGGTGGTGAAGGGTATAAATATAGCCGAATATTAAAAAATTTTTCTGTCGCACAAATTTTTATTGAAAATTTTTCTATAGAACAAATTTTGTATTGAACATTTCTCTATACAAATTTGAATATTTTTTCATACAAAAAATGTTATATTGAAAATTTTACTATACAAATTATTTTATATGGAAATTTTTTTCTGCGCAAAAAAATTAATATAGAAATTTTTTCCGTACACATAAGTTTATATGGAAAATTTTTTCTATTCAAAAAATTTTATATGAAAAATTCTTCTTTACAAAAAAAATTTATGTAAGAAATTTGAACAGAAAAAAAATTGCATTGAAAATTTGACTCTGTAAATTTTAATATACCGGAATTATTGAAAACTTATATCGGTTTAAAATCATAAATTTTATACTAAAAAATCAGCATATCGGCACTTAACTAATTTTCAGGTCAAAAATCGCCAAAATGCCGATAATTCGGCAAATTTGGCAACCCTGTTGTATTTAGCCGCTTGAGAGCCGAAGTTTTTATCTCATCGGAGTATTCTTTGCCTTGCAATTAGCCGATAAAATTAGAATAGTAGTCGGAGCACTTATCATCGAAACGTAGTTAGCCAACCGAGAGCTGAAGCATTTATGTTGTCATAGCTAGCCAATCGGATCATTATTTAATAGTATTGCGCAGGTAGCTGAGACCTTATAATTAATCCCGATCTATATATCATAACATCCTGTAGTTAGGCATTAAGAAATATTTGTACTTTCAACCGAGATGAAGTTCCAAAAGAGCAATTCCGGATCGTAAAATCAAAACTCGTAATGTACAAAATAAGAAGTTTCTTCTTACTTTTGCCTTGATAATAAACATTTTTCCTCAAGTCTCACGAAGTAGTAAGCTTCCCTGTGGAAGCAAAAGATATTGAAGGAAGCAGAACTTTTATAAACCTGGACAGACTAGGAATACCTCAGCAGGAAAATAAATCTACATTACAATATGTAAAAGAACAAGTAAGAGTGTCATAAATATTCGGCTGTGTCGAATCTTATATAAACACTATCAAGTTGTGTTAAATTTTGAAATATCTCTCATATATCTACGAGGGAGCAGCAAATTTCGTTCCCCTAGCTCTTTTTGTTCAGGCGCTATCGCGCTTTTATCTTGTATTTTTGTGTTTCCGGAAGTTTTTTTATATGGGAGCTATGGTCAAATGGTGACCGATTATGACAAAATTTTGCAAACTGATTAGCATTGACATAATACTTCCTTGTGCTAAATTTAATGGCCAAAACTATTACACTTTATCATTTATTTAAATGCCAATAAATGATAAAGTGTAATAGCTTTGGCCACTAAATGTTTTTAGGTGGAGTTTAGGCAGTTTCCGCAAGTTTTTTGTATGGGAGCTATGGTTATATATGAACCAATTTAGATGAAATTTTATATGGTACCTAGTATTTATGCAAAACTTCTATGTACCAAATCTTATCATCGTAGCCATTATAATTTGTCATTTATTAGAAAATAAGTAATTAGCCTAGACGAGGTTATAGGGAGCTATGATCAAATGTGAACCGATTTTGCCCGATTTCAATACCAAAATTTTTCAAGAAATGGAGATAAATGGAGAAATGGTCTTATCGTGCCGACAACAGACAGACAGAAAGACAGACAGACAGACAGATAGACAGACAGACAGACAGACAGACAGACAGACAGACAGACAGACAGACAGACAGACAGACAGACAGACAGACAGACAGACAGACAGACAGACAGACAGACAGACAGACAGACAGACAGACAGACAGACAGACATACAGACAGACAGACAGACAGACAGACAGACAGACAGACAGACAGACAGACAGAGATAGATAGACAGACAGACAGACAGACAGACAGACAGACAGACATATACTTTTTCTATTATCTCTTGTCCATTGATAACTACAAACGTGGGATCTGACCAGAGTTAACTACTCTAAGTTGCTATAGAGGATAACATCAAAAGGTTTATGTTAGAGCTTTCTATGAGTTTACCTCTCCCCAAAAAATTCCCTTTCACTAATTCATAATCTTCCAAAATATCTTGATGCTGGAGATGAGAAATTAAGAAGCCACGAAAAACACGGCCTGTGGCCATAATAAAACCACAATAACAAATTGAAAAGCAAAACAAAAACTTCAAACAATTTATTGAGACATCAAAAATATCATTAAGAAGCTACAAAAAAAACTGTTTTATTAAAAAACCATTTAAGCCCTTAATAGTTTTGGTTTTCGGGCCAACGGACAAAACGGCATTGAAGTCAATCAAGGCAAAGTGGAGGGCGGCGAGCAATAAAATCACAAGAAAAAATTTCTTAGCCACAAAAAAGACATAAAATGCGAAATTTATTTATTTAATTATATAGTTTTTCTATCACATCAAGTAAAAATTATGAATGTTGGAGCTAAAAAGTAGTTAAGAGTAGATGAACAACAGATTGTGGTCGTTAAGTGGTTTTGGGTTTGAAGTGATTGAAGTTAATGAATGAAGGGGACGGACGGACGAAGTTCTTTTATTTCAATCAACAAAAAAGTATTTCTTAAACAAATTAATCGCTTGAAAAGTGTGTAAATAGCTTTAAGCGTTTTTTGTTTTAAAATCATACGCCTTCTTCTTCATCATAAAGATAAAGTTTTAGACAAAACAACATCTTAACACTTTTAACATTTCAAAACTTTTGTATCTTGTATCTTTCTGATTGATAATGATGATTTTTTCGCTTAAGTATCTTTGGGTGTATGAAACAATAAAACAACAAGATTCAATTAGTTCAAAATAGGTGTTTTGCTTCTGACAAGTAAAATTCTATACTTAAATATTTTTGAGCGGTACCAAAGAGGCTGTTAAAAATGTGCGTGTGCGAAATGAGCCAAATGATGTTTAACAAGTGCTTTTCATTTAAGGAGGATTTTTCATTTATTTAATTACAGGTTCTGGTCATAATTCTTGAATGGTTCAGTTAATAATTAATATTTTTATGGTAAATAAAATGAAATATGTTTAGGAAAATGTAGCAAAAGTTTTCTAAAGTTAAAACATTTCTTTATAAAAACATTTGTTTTCCTTCTTCTTTGAATCCAAATTCGATAAATGTCATATTTAATACAAAATTATACTATCTAACATTATTTATGTCATGCTCAATCAACAACAAACTTCACTAAACAGTTGCCAAAACGTCCAAGTACCGGTAACTAGTCAATCTTAAAAAATATTTATTTTAAATTCAAAAAAAGTTTTAAGCCAACTTCAATCTAATAATTGTTCATTCATTTTATGGATAAAATGGCCAAAAGACATTCACCAGAGGCGACTACTGCAGCTTCGCAAAAAACAAATCACAACTTGTCAATTTGTTAATGTTTCATCTGACAGAGTTAATAGACAAATTTTATTTATTTCGAATATTAAGTTGTCTTTATTGTCCATAGATTGCCTATTAGGGTGGATCGTTTTTTCACTTTTGTCACCGATGGAATTCTAATTGTGAAATTAAATGGTCCAATTATATCAAAAGTGCCAAATATTATTGATTTACTTAAGAAAACTATTCCACAATTTTGTTATGAAAAAATTAAAAAAAAAAATTTTGACCTTTGACCCCGGGGAATAAAGCGTTAAGCTTATCTTAAACCTAATATAAAATCTAAATTTTTTAAAAATTGAACCAAACATTAATTATTATTAGTTGGTCATTTAATTTCACTACTTAAAGTCTATCAGAGACAAAAGTGACCAAATGATCCACCCTAATATCTATAACAATTTAAAGCATTCAACAGTAAAAAGTTCCCATATGTTAAATTTTGAAAATATTGTACTTTCAAAAATAATTTGAATTATAACAAATCACTTATTTAGCTTAAAGTGTAGAGAATTGTTAAACAATCTCGAATTATTTAAAAAAAAAACTTAAATTTAACTTTTTAACAAATATAATGGATTTGCATAAATATGGAATAAATAGTAAATTTTTGAAAAATTTCCTATAACTAAATTTTTTTTTAAATTTCCTATAAATAGTCAATTTTCGAAAAATTTCCTATAAATAGTCAATTTTTGAAAAATTTCTTATAAATAGTTAATTTTCGAAAAATTTCCCATAAATAGTAAATTTTTGAAAAATTTACCATAAATAGCAAATTTTTGAAATATTCCTATAAATAGTAAATTTTTGAAAAATTTCCTATAAATAGTAAATTTTTGAAAAATTTCCTATAAATAGTCAATTTTTGAAAAATTTGCTGTAAATACTAAATTTTTGAAAAATTTCCTATAAAAAGTAAATTTTCGAAAAATTTCCTATAAATAGTCAATTTTCGAAAAATTTCCTATAAATAGTCAATTTTCGAAAAATTTCCTATAAATAGTCAATTTTCGAAAAATTTCCTATAAATAGTCAATTTTCGAAAAATTTCCTATAAATAGTCAATTTTCGAAAAATTTCCTATAAATAGTCAATTTTCGAAAAATTTCCTATAAATAGTCAATTTACGAAAAATTTCCTATAAATAGTCAATTTTTTTAAAAATTCCTATAAATAGTCAATTTTCGAAAAATTTCCTATAAATAGTCAATTTTCGAAAAATTTCCTATAAATAGTCAATTTTCGAAAAATTTCCTATAAATAGACAATTTTCGAAAAATTTCCTATAAATAGTCTATTTTCGAAAAATTTCCTATAAATAGTCAATTTTCGAAAAATTTCCTATAAATAGTCAATTTTTGAAAAATTTCCTATAAAAAGTAAATTTTTGAAAAATTTCCTATTAATAGTCAATTTTCGAAAAATTTCCTATAAATAGTCAATTTTCGAAAAATTTCCTATAAATAGTCAATTTTTGAAAAATTTCCTATAAAAAGTAAATTTTTGAAAAATTTCCTATTAATAGTCAATTTTCGAAAAATTTCCTATAAATAGTCAATTTTTGAAAAATTTCCTATAAAAAGTAAATTTTTGAAAAATTTCCTATTAATAGTCAATTTTCGAAAAATTTCCTATAAATAGTCAATTTTCGAAAAATTTCCTATAAATAGTCAATTTTTGAAAAATTTCCTATAAAAAGTAAATTTTTGAAAAATTTCCTATTAATAGTCAATTTTCGAAAAATTTCCTATAAATAGTCAATTTTTGAAAAATTTCCTATAAAAAGTAAATTTTTGAAAAATTTCCTATTAATAGTCAATTTTCGAAAAATTTCCTATAAATAGTCAATTTTCGAAAAATTTCCTATAAATAGTCAATTTTTGAAAAATTTCCTATAAATAGTTAATTTTCGAAAAATTTCCCATAAATAGTAAATTTTTGAAAAATTTCCCTTAAATTGTAAATTTTTGAAAAATTTCCTATAAATAGATAATTTTCGAAAAATTTCCCATAAATAGTAAATTTTTGAAAAATTTCCCATAAATAGTAAATTTTTGCGAAAAATTTCCTATAAATAGTAAATTTTCCAAAAATTTCCTATAAATAGTAAGTTTTCGAAAAATTTCCTATAAATAGTCAATTTTTGAAAAATTTCCTATAAAAAGTAAATTTTTGAAAAATTTCCTATTAATAGTCATTTTTCGAAAAATTTCCTATAAATAGTAAATTTTCGAAAAATTTCCTATAAATAGTAAATTTTCGAAAAATTTCTTATAAATAGTCCATTTTGGAAAAATTTCCTATAAATAGTTTATTTTCTAAAAATTTTCTATGAAAAGTCAATTTTCGAAAAATTTTCTATAAAAATAGTAAATTTTCGAAAAATTTCCTATATGTAGTAAATTTTCTAAAAATTTCTTATAAATAGTCCATTTTGGAAAAATTTCCAAAATAGTCAATTTTGAAAAAATTTCCTATAAATAGTCAATTTTCGAAAATTTTCCTATAAATAGTCAATTTACTATAAATAGTAAATTTTCGAAAAATTTCCTAAAATAATAAATTTGCAAAAAATTTCCAATTTTCGGTTCATCAAACCTCTTTTTGAATATCTCGAAATGTAAACACAATCGGAAACAAATGATTCTCATCATAAAATTCCCTTACAACATTTTTTACGACCTGTAAAACAATTTGTTCGACTCGTTGTTAAATGTCAATCTCATTAAAATCAAATTAAGTGATAAAACATTAAATGATTTGGATCTAAAAGACTAAAAAATTAATACATGTCTTTCTGTCTGATGCTAAAGTCAGCAAAAAACAAAATCAAACTTGACAATCTTCAAAATTTGATTTTGCAGAAAATACAAATTAGTTGATCCCTTACAACTGAACAATACCAGAACACCAGCAAAGTTTAATATAAAATTTTGACTTCTAGGAAATCAAAAAAAAACTCTAAGAGCTAAACGTGTATCTTGATAAAGCTAAAAATAGATTTTTCTTTTGTCTTCAAACAAATTAAATTTTATATGAAAATGGCAAATGACAAAAAATGTTCACAATCTGGCCATAAAGAAAATAAAGTTATTTAAAAATTTAAATAAAATGAAAAATTGGAACCATAACAACACGAAATGCGTGGATGGTCTTATTTTAATTTTATGTCACAATTTCATGTGATACACACGCCATTGAAAGGGAGTCAGTCTGAGAGGCAGGCAGGCAGACACTTCCAGCCACAAATCAGGCGGCACTTCTTTAGGTATTAAATGCAATATGTTTCTTGACATCTAGAGCGAAAAAAATATTATCCTTTGCCACATGTAAATCGCCCACATATCAACATCAAAAGAAAATTTTGAATCGTTGACAGCCAATTTCAAGAAATGTGTCAAGATTTGAGGAAAAAAAAGTTGTGATTTTATGATTAACCCATATAGAACGCGAAATTTTTCAAATTTTTTGAAAATTGATTATTTATAATTTTTATAATTTTTTTGAAAATTTACTATTTATAGGAAATTTTTCGAAAATTAACTATTTATAGGAAATTTTTTGAAAATTGACTTTTATAGGAAATTTGTTCGAAAATTGTCTTTGTAGAGGAAATTTTTGGAATATTGACTATTTATAGGAAATTTTTCGAAAATTGACTAATTATAGGAAATTTTTCGAAAATTTACTATTTACAGGAAATTTTTTGAAAATTGACTATTTATAGGAAATTTTTCCAAAATTGACTATTTACAGGAAATTTTTCGAAAATTGGCTATTTATAGGAATTTTTTCGAAAATTGACTATTTATAGGAAATTTTTCTAAAATTGACTCTTTATAGGAAATTTTTCGAAAATTGACTCTTTATAGGAAATTTTTCGAAAATTGACTATTTATAGGAAATTTTTCGAAAATTGACTATTTATAGGAAATTTTTCGAAAATTGACTATTTATGGGAAATTTTTCAAAAACTGACTATAGCAAAGTTTTCGAAAATTTATTATTTATAAGAAATTTTTAACAACTTAACTATTTATAGGAAATTTTTCGAAAATGGACTATTTATAGGAAATTTTTCAAAAATTGACTATTTATAGGAAATTTTTCGAAAATTGATTATTTATAGGAAATTTTTTTGAAAATTGACTCTTTATAAGAAATTTTTCGAAAATTGACTCTTTATAGGAAATTTTTCGAAAATTGACTCTTTATAGGAAATTTTTCGAAAATTGACTATTTATAGGAAATTTTTCGAAAATTGACTATAGGAAATTTTTCAAAAATTGACTATTTATAGGAAATTTTTCGAAAATTGACTATTTATAGGAAATTTTTCGAAAATTGACTCTTTATAGGAAATTTTTCGAAAATTGACTATTTATAGGAAATTTTTCGAAAATTGACTATTTTAAGAAATTTTTTCGAAAATTGACTATTTATAGGAAATTTTTCGAAAATTGACTATTTATAGGAAATTTTTCGAAAATTGACTCTTTATAGGAAATTTTTCGAAAATTCACCCTTTATAGGAAATTTTTCGAAAATTGACTATTCATAGGAATTTTTTCGAAAATTGACTATTTATAGGAAATTTTTCGAAAATTTATTATTTATAAAAAATTTTTAAAAAATTAACTATTTATAGGAAATTTTTCGAAAATTTATTATTTATAGGAAATTTTTCGAAAATTAACTATTTATAGAAAATTTTTCGAAAATTGCCTATTTATAGGAAATTTTTCGAAAATTTACTATTTATAGGAAATTTTTCGAATATTTACTATTTATAAGAAATTTTTCGAAAATTGACTATATATAGGAAATTTTTTGCAAATTGACTATTTATAGGAAATTTTTCGAATATTTACTATTTATAGGAAATTTTTCGAAAATTGTCTACATATAGGAAATTTTTTGAAAATTGACTATTTATAGGAAATTTTTTGAAAATTGACTATTTATAAGAAATTTTTTGAAAATTGACTATTTAAAGCAAATTTTTCGAAGATTGACTATTTATAGGAAATTTTTCGAAAATTGACTATTTATAGGAAATTTTTCGAAAATTGACTATTCATAGAAAATTTTTTGAAACATTACATTTTGTAAGAAATTTCAAGAAGATTGACTACTTATAGAATATTGACGATATTCGTTATCCTTTGCCCCTTATCCAATCCATATCGTACCTTATTATGATTTTTATAAATGAAGTAACCCCTTGCCAAATGTTCTCAACTTTCAAAGCAATTAAACGTCTGTAGTTTTATATAAATTTGATGTTAGTTGTTATTCGATTCTATTAAAAATACTTGAATACTAGAAATAAGTTTTGATGTGAATGCTATTATATAAAAAATTACAGTAATCCCTCGATATATGACATTAAAGATAAGCCATACCGCTTTTAAACCTTCATCTTTACAAATTCTATTTTGTATAAAGAAAATCAACTTCGGTTTGTGTCATAATTCTTGAATGTAATCAAAACGTTTATTGAGGGATTACTGTACCTACATGTAGCTGTTGCTTTCTTAGAGTTTCACTGCTCATGTAAAAGTACATATACAACACATACATTAAATTAAAGATGAAAAAAAACTGAATAAGACAACAAAGAACATAAGTACAAACAACATAAGTACGAAAAAAAATAATATAAAATAAAACAAAACATTATTAAACTCTTCAAATGTTAATAGAAAATAATAAAATTAAACAACACTCACAGCACAAACAACTCAACTACACAAACAACATAATAGAGTTCACGAGTCACTAATGAAAAATCTTTAAATGTTTGTATGTCTGTTTGTTTGTTTGTATTCCTTTGATTGTATTTGAGATTTGGATATGACAGAAAGGCAGACAGACAGACATATTTGATATAGAGAGTTAAGAAAAGCACTTTAAATTGTATAAACATCATCAACACTATCAACACACACACACACACACCAACAAACAACACAACATAACAATTAAAAATAAACAAATAAATGATCATAAAAAAAGAAAAGAAAACTAAAAAACATCCTTAACTACTTACACGCCGACATTGAGCAACATATTGTCTGCAATCACCAGCAATAACCAGCAACAAAGCAGCAGCGATAATATTACGTGTTGTATATGTGTATGTACGAATACATACGTTTTTAATTATATTTTTGAATGTGGGTTTCCAGATATCAAGATTCAAGATTTAGGAATCATTTTCTTGAGTTTGCAAAATTCCACAAAATCCATGTAAGTTGAAATATTAAAAACTTTAATTGAAAAAAAAAAAAATCAAATCTCATAAATTTTCCCAAAACTAATAAGAATTTTTATAATTTTGCAAATATTTCAAGAAAAAGTGTAATTTTTTCAAATTTTCGAAAAATTTACTATAGATAGGAAATTTTTAGAAAATTTACTATTTATAGAAAATTTATGAGGAATTTTTCAAAAATTGACTATTTATTAGAAATTTTTCAAAAATTTACTATTTATAGAAATTTTTTTGAAAATTTACTATCTAAAGGAAATTTTTCGAAAATTGACTTTTTATAGGAAATTTTTCGAAAATTATTTTTTTAGGAAATTTTTTGAAAATTGACTATTTCTAGAAAATTTTTCAAAAATTGAGTTTTAAAAGGAAATTTTTTGAAAATTTAGTTCTTAAGGAAATTTTTCGAAAATTGAGTTTTTAAGGAAATTTTTCGAAAATTGACTTTTAAAAGGAAATTTTTCGAAAATTGAGTTTTTAAGGAAATTTTTCGAAAATTGACTTTTAAAAGGAAATTTTTCGAAAATTGAGCTTTTAAGGAAATTTTTCGAAAATTGACTTTTTAAGGGAAATTTTTCAAAAATTTACTTTTTAAAGGAAATTTTTCAGAAAATTACTTTTTAAAGGAAATTTCTCAAAAATTTACTTTTTAAAGGAAATTTTTCGAAAATTGACTATTTATAGGAAATTTTTCGAAAATTGACAGTTTATAGGAAATTTTTCGAAAATTGACAGTTTATAAGAAATTTTTCGAAAATTGACTATTTACAGGAAATTTTTCGAAAATTGACTATTTATAGGAAATTTTTCGAAAATTGACTATTTGTAGGAAATTTTCTGAAAACTGACTATTTATAGGAAATTTTTCAAAAATTGACTATTTATAGGAAATTTTAAGAAAATTGACTATTTATAGGAAATTTTTTGAAAATTAACTGTTTATAGGTAATTTTTCAAAAATTTACTATTTATAGGAAATTTTTCAAAAATTTACTATTTATATGAAAATTTTCAAAATTTTACTATAAATAGTAAATTTTTCAAAAAATTACTATTTATAGGTAATTTTAAGAAAATTTACTATTTATAGGAAATTTTAAAAAAATTGACTATTTATAGGAAATTTTTCGAAAATTTACTATTTATAGGAAATTTTTCGAATATTGACTATTTATAGGAAATTTTTCGAAAATTGACAGTTTATAGGAAATTTTTCTCAAATTGACTATTTGTAGGAAATTTTTCGAAAATTGACTATTTATAGGAAATTTTTCGAAAATTGACCATTTATAGGAAATTTTTCGAAAATTGACTATTTATAGGAAATTTTTCGAAAATTCACTATTTACAGGAAATTTTTGAAAATTGAGTATTTATAGGGAATTTTAAGAAAATTGGCTATTTATAGAAAATTTTAAGAAAATTGACTATTTATAGGAAATTTTTCGAAAATTGACTATTTATAGGAAATTTTTCGAAAATTGACTATTTATAGGAAATTTTTCGAAAATTCACTATTTACAGGAAATTTTTGAAAATTGAGTATTTATAGGAAATTTTAAGAAAATTGGCTATTTATAGGAAATTTTAAGAAAATTGACTATTTATAGGAAATTTTTCGAAAATTGACTATTTACAGGAAATTTTTCGAAAATTGATTATTTATAGGAAATTTTTCGAAAATTGACTATTTATAGGAAATTTTTCGAAAATTGACTATTTATAAGAAATTTTTCAAAAATTGACTATTTAAAGGAAATTTGTTAAAAATTTATATTTAATAGGAAATATTTTCAAAAATGGACTATTTATAAGAAATTTTTCGAAAATTAAATACTTTTAGGAATTTTTTCGAAAATTGAGTATTTATAGGAAATTTTAAGAAAATTGACTATTTATAGGAAATTTTAAGAAAATCGACTATTTATAGGGAAATTTTTATTGAAAAATATTGCAAAATTTCTTTAAAAATGAGTAAAATTTTGAATACTCCTAAAAACTATACTTTTCTTAACTCTGGCAACATTGGTTCTAAAGGGCACTTATGAAAGTATGAACATTGAAAAATTTATTATATTTATCTCAAATGTCCGTCTGTTTGTTTTAGTGTTTCTTTTATTTATTTATATTTATTTATATTTGTGCTTGTTATTCTCAACAAATTTAATGTTAGTAAATTTAACATCATTCTTTTGATTCTTTTGATTAATTTCATCTGATAACAGGTACATTTTTCATTTCATTTTTATTTTTCACTTCACTTTAATACCCTTTATTTATTTTATATGTTTATTTGTTGGTACAACATGTTTGTGTGCCTCATCCTAAAAATCTTCCACATTCTCGTCCATTTTAGACGTATCACAAGTAAAAGTGTGGGTTTAAATGCAACTGATGTTTGCTTCTGTTGTTGTAGTTGTTGCCCCAGACGCATGCGCAATGAGTTTTGCATTTGCGGCATTTCTATATAATTCGAGTTTTTGTTAATTGTTTTATCATCTTCTTCATAATCATTTTGAAGTCGTTTTTTTATGACATTTCTTAGGAACTGATTACGACAACTGCATCGGCCATTCGCTTTAAAATTAGAAGAAAAGAACGTGTATGCAGTGAAATTAAAACAGTTCAAAGCATTAGAAGTAATTTGTGTTTAAAACGGGCTTTAAGAGACATAAATGTAGACATTAGAAACAGAGGCCAAGATCTAAAAGTTATAGAATACTTGGAAAGACTGACAGTGTTAAATAGACAAAACTGATGCCAACTAAAGATTTCTTTGGGACGATCACTTTATAAGTAACAAACAAAAGTCAAATTAGTCAAAGTCTAGATATAAAACTCTATGACTAGACTATGACTAGACTATGACTAGACTATGACTAGACTATGACTAGACTATGACTAGACTATGACTAGACTATGACTAGACTATGACTAGACTATGACTAGACTATGACTAGACTATGACTAGACTATGACTAGACTATGACTAGACTATGACTAGACTATGACTAGACTATGACTAGACTATGACTAGACTATGACTAGACTATGACTAGACTATGACTAGACTATGACTAGACTATGACTAGACTATGACTAGACTATGACTAGACTATGACTAGACTATGACTAGACTATGACTAGACTATGACTAGACTATGACTAGACTATGACTAGACTATGACTAGACTATGACTAGACTATGACTAGACTATGACTAGACTATGACTAGACTATGACTAGACTATGACTAGACTATGACTAGACTATGACTAGACTATGACTAGACTATGACTAGACTATGACTAGACTATGACTAGACTATGACTAGACTATGACTAGACTATGACTAGACTATGACTAGACTATGACTAGACTATGACTAGACTATGACTAGACTATGACTAGACTATGACTAGACTATGACTAGACTATGACTAGACTATGACTAGACTATGACTAGACTATGACTAGACTATGACTAGACTATGACTAGACTATGACTAGACTATGACTAGACTATGACTAGACTATGACTAGACTATGACTAGACTATGACTAGACTATGACTAGACTATGACTAGACTATGACTAGACTATGACTAGACTATGACTAGACTATGACTAGACTATGACTAGACTATGACTAGACTATGACTAGACTATGACTAGACTATGACTAGACTATGACTAGACTATGACTAGACTATGACTAGACTATGACTAGACTATGACTAGACTATGACTAGACTATGACTAGACTATGACTAGACTATGACTAGACTATGACTAGACTATGACTAGACTATGACTAGACTATGACTAGACTATGACTAGACTATGACTAGACTATGACTAGACTATGACTAGACTATGACTAGACTATGACTAGACTATGACTAGACTATGACTAGACTATGACTAGACTATGACTAGACTATGACTAGACTATGACTAGACTATGACTAGACTATGACTAGACTATGACTAGACTATGACTAGACTATGACTAGACTATGACTAGACTATGACTAGACTATGACTAGACTATGACTAGACTATGACTAGACTATGACTAGACTATGACTAGACTATGACTAGACTATGACTAGACTATGACTAGACTATGACTAGACTATGACTAGACTATGACTAGACTATGACTAGACTATGACTAGACTATGACTAGACTATGACTAGACTATGACTAGACTATGACTAGACTATGACTAGACTATGACTAGACTATGACTAGACTATGACTAGACTATGACTAGACTATGACTAGACTATGACTAGACTATGACTAGACTATGACTAGACTATGACTAGACTATGACTAGACTATGACTAGACTATGACTAGACTATGACTAGACTATGACTAGACTATGACTAGACTATGACTAGACTATGACTAGACTATGACTAGACTATGACTAGACTATGACTAGACTATGACTAGACTATGACTAGACTATGACTAGACTATGACTAGACTATGACTAGACTATGACTAGACTATGACTAGACTATGACTAGACTATGACTAGACTATGACTAGACTATGACTAGACTATGACTAGACTATGACTAGACTATGACTAGACTATGACTAGACTATGACTAGACTATGACTAGACTATGACTAGACTATGACTAGACTATGACTAGACTATGACTAGACTATGACTAGACTATGACTAGACTATGACTAGACTATGACTAGACTATGACTAGACTATGACTAGACTATGACTAGACTATGACTAGACTATGACTAGACTATGACTAGACTATGACTAGACTATGACTAGACTATGACTAGACTATGACTAGACTATGACTAGACTATGACTAGACTATGACTAGACTATGACTAGACTATGACTAGACTATGACTAGACTATGACTAGACTATGACTAGACTATGACTAGACTATGACTAGACTATGACTAGACTATGACTAGACTATGACTAGACTATGACTAGACTATGACTAGACTATGACTAGACTATGACTAGACTATGACTAGACTATGACTAGACTATGACTAGACTATGACTAGACTATGACTAGACTATGACTAGACTATGACTAGACTATGACTAGACTATGACTAGACTATGACTAGACTATGACTAGACTATGACTAGACTATGACTAGACTATGACTAGACTATGACTAGACTATGACTAGACTATGACTAGACTATGACTAGACTATGACTAGACTATGACTAGACTATGACTAGACTATGACTAGACTATGACTAGACTATGACTAGACTATGACTAGACTATGACTAGACTATGACTAGACTATGACTAGACTATGACTAGACTATGACTAGACTATGACTAGACTATGACTAGACTTGTAATGGTCATTTATGCGATACCAATATTTTTTCTTTTTGCTTTCATTATTTAATAATAAAAAAAAAAAAAATATACTTAACCTGGTTTCTGTCTTTTACGTTCCTCTTATTGGCGCTCTATTTTACTTAAAGCTCTAGCTAAAGAAAGGTACTTGTCACCCAATTGTTTGCCATTTAAAGCGATAACAGCTGCCAGAGCTGATTGGGGATTTTCAAAAGCCACAAAGCCAAATCGTTTAGAGCGTCCTTCTTCATCAGTCATGATCTTATGACTGGTAATAAGTCCAAATGGTTCAAACCTCTTCCGCATATGTTGTCTTCATTGAAATTATTAACATACAAATTCCAAAATTGGGTAGCCTTTTCCTCTTGATTTCTTTCTTTTTTAGCAATGTAAAAACTTTATTTTTCTTTCTTTATTACACGATATTTTAATAATATTATTAAAAAACTGTTATATTATATATTAA
Organism: Stomorhina lunata; assembly: GCA_933228675.1. Classification (NCBI taxonomy): domain Eukaryota; kingdom Metazoa; phylum Arthropoda; class Insecta; order Diptera; family Rhiniidae; genus Stomorhina; species Stomorhina lunata. The sequence continues at coordinate 46,636,200 of OW121742.1, read as the reverse complement.
TAGAAAATATTAACTAATTTGTGATTTTTATTATACATTTGTTCCACAAATATTACAAGCGCAGCTAAAAAGTGCGGCAGACGAAAAAATTTTTGTTTTCAACTTCACAAAATTTTAATAATTTTTGCGATCAGCTGTTTGTTTGGCATGTCTTTGTTTTGATTATGCTTTGTTTATTTTTCTTTTTTTTGGTTTGAGACATTGAGAGGAAGTGTTTTTTTTTGTATAAGAGTGTCTGAGCTAAATAAGTCAGGGTTGGAAAAACCCAACATTATAACAAAAAATCTTTTAACTCAAAATCATTTGAAATGACAGATTGTATCTAGTAGATATATAAGAATTCGATATTTACAATAAGAATAATATTAAATATCCTTGATCAGATAGTTATATAAATCTCATGAAGGTTTTTTTTCATCATTTAAAATTAAGCCTACATGGCAATGATGATAGCATATTTCCGGTGGCCCAAAGATGATTTATGTCCAAGATAATTATTTATTTATCTAAATGACATTTTTTGACAGAATAAATGTCAAATTTCTGACATATGTGACTTTGCATTAAAGTTTTCTTGGTCAGAATTTGGAGTTAAAACTTCCTTTTCCTGAAGATCTTTGAGCAATCAAGTAGTAATAACGCCATAAAAAATCTTTAAATTCAATTTACATCCTTTGGCATTGTAGAATAATTTAAAAAAAAACCTCTTGCCAAGCGCAAAATTGTTACCATCAGGTAAATATTAAATAAATCCCACAAAGTATTCCCTAATTACTTAAAAAAAAAAGAATATAAAGAAAATTTCAAAATTTTTTTACGGAAAAAGGAATAAAATTGTTCTCCAATGACCCACTTGGATATCTGGGCTGATCATCGTGGAATTTGAGAAATAATAAATAAACAAAATTGATTGGGGACAAAATTTGTTTATCTGGGAAAAGTATTCAGGTAATTTTGAAGTCCATGATAATCCCATTCTAAAATATATCAATCTTTTTTTTAATAATGATTTTTTTTGAACAATTGATTAATCACGCAGGTTGGAATCGATATATCCACACCTGATAGAGAATTCTCCTTTTCGAAGGGAATTTCTCCGCCAGAAAAAAAAAACAATCTTGTCTGCTACTCTCAAAAAGGGGAAAACAATTGGGATTCTTCAAAGACAAAATTAAACCTCTTTACGGATTCCTCTCCATCATGCTCAATATTTTCAACCACCAAAATCAAATTAAAAACAAATAAAAGAAAAAGAAAACAACCAACAGTGATTCCCAAATAAAAAAACGTTGTAATTCCGATGAAAAACTGTGTACCCTACAATATGTAATATTCTTTTCAAAAGCAATATATTTAAAAAAACCAAAAATATCGAAAAATATAAATGTGACACTCTACAGTTAGTGTTTGTGAATTGCAAGTAAAACTTACATGAAATTTTCAAATCTAAAAAGAAATGTTAAAAAAAATTTGAAACAATGAAAAACAAAAATGTATATAAAACAAAATTTTAATTAAATGCATGCCAAAACGTAAAACAACAATATTACCTAAAAATTTAATTCTAAAATTATCTAATATAATTAAAAAAAAAAAAAAAGAAAAAAAAAAGTTTGTCTAATATAATTAGTAATTAAAATTACAGTTAAAACAACTTAAAAACTATTACAATATAAAATAAAAACCCATGAATTAAAGAAAAGAAAAAAAGAATTAAAAAAATAAAAGAAATATGCAAGAATATTTATAAACTTAAAATTTTCCCTAGCAATGCAGCGTACATCGAAGTCGGATAAGGCCTTCATCAGACAATCGATCGGTGAGTCATTAAACATAACTAAATTCTTGCAATTCTTTTGCGTTACTAAATAAAGCAAATGCAAAAGAACTCTGATAAAGTAATATAAATTTGTTTGATAATTTGTATTTTTTTGCAACCGAAAGAGAGTAATAATGTTTGATCGGGTTTGAATGTTTCAAACAAATGAGTAGTCAAGTTGTGTTTACCTTTTTTTTATGTTATTTTGGTAAATAGAGAAATTTCATGACCTATATATTTTAGCTAGAGTTCAATGAACTTTACATGATTCTTTTAGCATTTGCTTTATTTATTTTGCACAATGGGTAATAGTAAAAAAAAAAAATGTACAAAACAAAATTTTCTCAAATTTGTTAACATATTTCTTTAACTTGTTTAAATTATATTGAATTATAAAACAAACATAAAATTTACTAAAAAACTCCTTTGATTAGGATTCTTTAGTTTAGATTTTGTTATTTTATTTTAATCATATTAAAAAATTACAATTTAATCGTATGTTAAACAAAGGAAATAATGAAATTCTTTTAGAAATTGCTATATTTAAAAAAAAAAAAACAGTAGATTTTAAAACTTTATTTAATAAAAATTTGTAATATGGAGTAAATTCAAAATATTTGGTCTTATTAATTCGGAATTATGTGAGATAGATTGAGTTGATGTAGTCTTACTTAATATAGGGGTTCTAGATTATGTGATACGCCACTAGAACAAAGGTTGGTGAGGGTAAAGAGGCGTCTGCGTCCATGAACATCAGGATCGCAGAAATTAGGCATATTACCGACATAACTAAGATACCTTTCATTTAGCATTGCATAATTTTGACTAGATTGGGGCTTAATAAAAAATTTTCTTTTGTTATATCTAGTCATTCTGGTCCATAATCTTATTTTAAAACCCGGGAGTCTATAATAGAGTATGTAATGAAAATTCGAGATGTTAGAATTGGGACACGAACCCCCCATCCGGCTGATAGCTAGCAATTCAATGGCTCCCATAGTCCTAAATCTGTGTTTCGATTGTGTAGTAATGTGGTTTGTTTGATGATAATAATTATGGGTTGATATCTGAAGAAGTTCGGTAAATTATTTTTTCCCATTGCTAAATTTTAAAATTATATCGTCACCTTCGACATCTGGTTACTTGGATGTAAAGATTCATTGTAACTATTGTCTGCCACATTGTACCTTATATAATTTAACTATTCATTAGGTTACATTACAGAAAATGGCGCCCAACGTGGGGCCCGAAGGAATAGCTCGTTTCTTCTGGCTCAAACTTTCATAGTAGTTATTTAAATTTCAAAATTTTTCATAAATTCAAAATATTGTTATTGTGGTGAAGCTTAACAAAGAATAACTAATCGAAGTTCTCTGGAAACTTAGATATTTGAGTATAACAGATCGAATATTCTAACCGTTTACTTTTGAATAGTACTTTCTTTGTTTAGCTGAATTATAATAAGAATAATTTTGCTTTTATGTAGTTTGTTGTCAGTGTAAGATTTTATAAAACTGTAGTATCCGAATTAGATTAGCAAGTCTTTTATTCAAAAGGATTTTATAATCTGGCTGTTTGCAGTTTATAACCAGCTTAAAAGATGATTTATAGGAAACAAATTTTTAAAGTTTTGCTAAAAGGATTCGGTTTATAAATTTTTAAACAGGATAACAAACTCAATAGACTAGATTTATTTCCTGTATATTTAGTTGATGTCTATAATATTTGCCTAAATCATTTCAAACTTTCTAACATATGACCAATTAAAAGACCATTATTTAATACAGTGTTTATAAAATTTTCTTTTAAACGATTTGGAAACCGAATCGAAAACTCTTTATGCTAAAAGTTTTTTTTTGTTACTTCTTATTTTAAGAAAAAATCAATTTGAATTGGATATCTTCCACAAACTTTCAATAAATTGTTTGTGATATTTGCCAATATTGTTTATATTATATAGTTTTTTTTTTTTACAATATTCACTTTATGAAGTCTTAGAGTTTTGAGAAATAATATTTTCTAATTTCCCCAAATAACTTGCTTTCAATAACTTGTTTAGATATATATTTCTTTAATTTTTATTTATAATATTGAATTTAATCGCGTTCATACAGTAATACCAGCATCTCGTTGTCTAACATTTTTTTTAATAATTTTTCGATATATTTAACCTATACGATGGCTACGGAGCCAACAACACCCCCATTTTCTTTTCCTCCACCATTGCCCACAGCTCCCGTTCAAATAGAACCCTCATGCTGTAGCATTTGTAAAGTTTCTATGAGCGAAGGGCAGGAATGTTTGATTTTAAATGAATGCAGTCATGCATTCCATCGATTATGTATCGAAAACCATTTAGCTACATCCTCTGAATGTCCGGTTTGCAAAAGGAATTGTTTGCTTTCAGACTTAAGAAAACTAGTCATTCAACCAAAGGGTGCATTGACTCGATCAACAATGAGTTCAAAACCGAGAGGGGCATTACAAAAACATTACCAAACTAGGAGTGTTAGTCGAAACCTTAACCCAACCGAATCTATTATGACTGTAGAACCTAGCGTTGAACAAGTACCTAATGATAATGCTCCTAATATATCTACTGAAATTTCCAATCAGCCAAATAACAATCCATTGTCCGGAAATAGTACTGGCATAGATTTTGAAGCAATAAATCGTATGATTCAAGAAAACTTAAATCGTTTGTTAACAAATCTAAATCTAATGCCTAATAATAACTCCGAAGGTTCTCAGATGCCAACAATACAATCAAATTTAGATAATTCGCAAAACTTTTCGTTTGACCAACCAAACGTCAATATTAGTCATTCCCCCTTTAGATCCAATAATTCTAGAAATTCGTCCCATATCACACTTAACGCTGATAAAATCTCTTTAATAATTCAAAACTGGAATGTGAAGTTTGACGGCACGTCAAATGGCTTGAACATTGAAGAATTTTTATACAGAATAAGAACTTTAACTAAAGATTACTTTAATGGTGATTTTGGAATTATATGTAGAAACTTACACATTCTTTTGACTGGTAAAGCTAGAGAATGGTACTGGCGATATCATAAACGAGTACATGTGATTGAGTGGACAGAATTTTGCGAAGCAATCATATGTCAATACCGTGGATTTAAATCGTCATTCGATATTAGGGAGGATATCCGAAATAGAAAACAAAAACCGGGTGAAACTTTTGATGCGTTTTATGAAGCCTTATCAACAATTTTGGACCAATTACCAACACCGATGTCAGAACATGAACTCATTGGAATTTTGGCCCGAAACTTACGTCCAGAAATCCGGCAGGACCTCCTTTATGTCCCAGTCCATTCCATACCGCATCTTAGAAAGTTAGTCCAAATGCGGGAAAATTTCTTATCGGAAGAACATGTTCGTAAGAATATAGCTTCTCGTGTACCCCATACTAACTATCCTAAACGAATTGCAGAAATTTTCTCTGAGAATGATGATGATAATATTGAATTGGAGGATGCACATGAACCAAATATGACTGTGGATGCTCTTCACAATGTCGAGTTCCATGGCAAGTGCTGGAATTGTGACGAAGTTGGACACAGTTGGCAAGATTGCCTCAAAGATAGGTCGATATTTTGTTATGGATGTGGGGAAAAGCGTATTTATAAGCCTAATTGTGCTAAATGTGCTGCGAGAAAACCATTTCCAAAAAACTCGAAACCCCCGTTCTCGAAAGAGACCAAATAAAATCTTCAATAAATCTTTCTAATAAACGTAATACTCTTGATACTGACCCATGCGATTCAAAAGGAACTGTGATACGGAAGGAAAATGATTATGAATATGGCAAAACAAAGGTATTAAAACGAAATTTTTACGACAATAGTTATGAACTTGGTACAAATGATATGGATTTTAAAAGTTTGGAATGCAAAAATCTAATTTTATATCCTCGGTTACCATACCACCAGCGTTGGAAACAATACATTGAAAAGCGTAACGAAATTTTCAATATAGATTCTATATCTTCTTTTTCACCAACGAAGTCAAAACGTTCTACTTTAAGAATGAGAAAGTACTTTAAGATGAAAAGATTTTGCAGAAAATTTCTGATATCTACTATAGTATCAAATTCCACGGATATGCGGTATTATGCAAAAGTTTCATTTTTAAAATATACAGAATTTGGCCTTTTAGATACAGGCGCTAATATAAGCTGTATAGGGGCTGAGTTGTCAAAACAAGATTTTTTTAAATTTTCCAATTTTAATAAATGTAAATCGTATGTAAAAACTGCTGATGGTAAGGCACAATTAGTTTTAGGATGGTTAGATGCAGATATCACTTTTAAAAATAATACAAAAAGTTTAAAACTGTTTATAGTTCCTTCGATATCCCAACGTTTAATACTTGGTCTTGATTTTTGGAAGCTGTTTAATCTTTGTCCCGACTTAATTGGCTCTGAAAATGTTATTGCTTTAAATACTTTCCCTAATTCGTCGATAAATAGCACTAAATTATATAGCTTAACGGATGTTTTAAACGATTTTGCGAAAAATACTATTCCTCTTGACAAAAACTTCTATCCGTTAACTAACGATCAACGAAAACAGCTGGATTCTGTTATATCTTTATTTCCAAGTTTTGATAAACAGGGCTTAGGTAGAACAAAGCTGATAGAGCACCAGATCGATGTTGGAAAGGCGACCCCAGTAAAGCAGCGCTTTTATCCTGTGTCTCCAGCGGTGGAAAAACATATGTTTAATGAGATTGATAGAATGCTTTCGTTAGGAGTGATAGAGCCCTCATCGTCAGCCTGGAGCTCACCTATGAGACTAGTAGTAAAGCCAGACAAGATCAGATTATGCCTTGACGCAAGAAAGTTAAACTTAGTTACGAGAAAAGATGCATATCCATTACCAAACATAGGTGGAATCTTTGCCAGATTGCCAAAAGCAAATATTATAACAAAATTAGACCTTAAAGATGCATATTGGCAAATCGGCTTAGATGAAGCTTCAAAACCGTTAACAGCTTTCACGGTACCCGGCAGACCTCTGTATCAGTTTGTTGTGATGCCCTTGGGCTTTGCAATGCGCCACAAACGATGTGCAGATTGGTCGACGAGTTAATACCAGCGGATTTAAAACATTCGGTTTTTGGATATTTGGACGACTTAATTATCGTTTCGGAAGACTTCGAATCACACCTCGAAGTCTTATTGAGAATTGCGTTTCAGTTTAAAAAGGCTAACTTAACCTTAAACGTATCTAAAAGCCAATTTTGTGTAACGAAGGTAAAATATTTAGGTTATGTTATTGGAGACGGAGGCATAACTACTGATCCTGACAAGATAAGTGCGATTGTCAACTGGCCCATTCCTAAAAACCTAAAACAAGTGAGAGGATTTATTGGACTGGCAGGATGGTACCGTAGGTTCATTGAAAACTTTTCCTCCGAAGTTAGCCCCATAACGGATGTTTTGTGTACCAAAAAGAAGTTTTACTGGTCACCTGAAGCTCAAACCGCATTTGAACGAGTAAAACTGCTGCTTACAACGGCCCCTGTACTGACAAATCCGGACTTTTCAAAGAAGTTTTTCCTGCACTGTGATGCAAGTGACTATGGCATAGGCGCAGTTCTGGTGCAATTGGATGAACAAGGAGAAGAAAAGCCCATTGCATACATGAGTAAAAAGCTCAATGCAGCGCAGCGCAATTACTCCGTCACAGAGCGGGAATGCTTAGCGGCGCTAGAAGCTATCAAGAAGTTCCGTTGTTATTTGGAAATGCAGGAGTTTGAAGTTGTAACAGACCACTCAAGTCTTCTTTGGTTAATGAAACAGCCGGATTTGAGCGGTAGACTTGCTCGGTGGGTTTTCAAATTGCAACCTTACAAATTTTCTATAAGCCATCGAAAAGGAAAAGACAACATAGTCCCAGATGCGTTGTCTAGAATTCCCATTGAATCAGTGAATGCCATTGAAATCGTAGAGCCTGAAGTGGATCTTGATTCTCCATTCTTTGAAGAGCAAGAATACAAAGATCTAATAGCCAAAGTTACTCAAAACCAAAGTAAATTTCCGGATATAAAGGTTCAAGATAAATATGTTTACATCCGAAAAGATCACTATTCTGGAGAAGAAGAGCAAGAAAACTCTTCTTGGAAGCTCTGGATACCATATCGTCTACGCGAAGACACAATTAAACGGGCCCATGATTCCCCAACGTCGGCACATGGTGGTATGTTAAAAACCATAGATTTATTAAGGCGAAATTTTTACTGGCCTGGATTGATTAACGATGTTCGAACGTATGTACGAAACTGTGACATATGTAAAACAACAAAAGCGCCAAATTTTGTTATGAAGCCACCTATGGGAAACCATGTGATGTCCATTAGGCCTTTCCAAAGGCTTTATATCGACCTTTTAGGACCTTATCCAAGGAGTAAGACTGGTTATATAGGACTATTGATAGTTCTTGATCATCTAACCAAGTTTCACTGGCTATGTCCTCTGAGGAAATTCACATCAATTAACATACAAAATTATTTGGAGAACAACATTTTTCATGTGTATGGAGTCCCAGAGGTCATAGTTAGTGACAATGGTAGCCAATTCAAAGCTAACGATTTAAATGCATTCTTCACAAAATATGGAATAAAGCATACATATACAGCGTATTACTCCCCTCAGTCCAATGCATCCGAAAGGGTAAACCGCTCACTTATTGCTGGAATAAGAGCCTACCTGAAGAATGACCATCGATTATGGGATCAACAGCTCAGCGCGATTAGTTGTGCCCTTCGGAACTCTTTTCATCAAGCCATTAATCTTTCACCTTATCACGCATTATTCGGCTTTGACATGATAACACATGCTTCTTCGTACGATCTTCTCAGAAAACTTTATTTGCTAGATGAACCAATTGCTAAGGTTTCAAGAGATGATAATCTCCAAATCATACGGCAAAATTTAAGAAAGTACATAAAAGAAGCCTATGATCGGAACCAAAATCAATACAATTTACGAGCTAAACACCAATCTTTTAGTATTAATCAGGAGGTTTTTAGACGAAACTTTGCCCAAAGCAATATGGAAAAGAGCTTTAACGCAAAACTTGCCCCAGTCTTTATTAAGGCAAGAATTCGCGAAAAACTCGGTAACAATTACTACATCTTAGAAGACTTACAGGGAAAATTAGTGGGGACATACCATGGTAAAGATATACGTCCATAAATAACCTTTTTCTCGCTATTTTCCTAACGTAAAACTTGTAAAATATCTAGTTTTGTAATGGTCATTTATGCGATACCAATATTTTTTCTTTTTGCTTTCATTATTTAATAATAAAAAAAAAAAAAATATACTTAACCTGGTTTCTGTCTTTTACGTTCCTCTTATTGGCGCTCTATTTTACTTAAAGCTCTAGCTAAAGAAAGGTACTTGTCACCCAATTGTTTGCCATTTAAAGCGATAACAGCTGCCAGAGCTGATTGGGGATTTTCAAAAGCCACAAAGCCAAATCGTTTAGAGCGTCCTTCTTCATCAGTCATGATCTTATGACTGGTAATAAGTCCAAATGGTTCAAACCTCTTCCGCATATGTTGTCTTCATTGAAATTATTAACATACAAATTCCAAAATTGGGTAGCCTTTTCCTCTTGATTTCTTTCTTTTTTAGCAATGTAAAAACTTTATTTTTCTTTCTTTATTACACGATATTTTAATAATATTATTAAAAAACTGTTATATTATATATTAATAGAAAATATTAACTAATTTGTGATTTTTATTATACATTTGTTCCACAAATATTACAAGCGCAGCTAAAAAGTGCGGCAGACGAAAAAATTTTTGTTTTCAACTTCACAAAATTTTAATAATTTTTGCGATCAGCTGTTTGTTTGGCATGTCTTTGTTTTGATTATGCTTTGTTTATTTTTCTTTTTTTTGGTTTGAGACATTGAGAGGAAGTGTTTTTTTTGTATAAGAGTGTCTGAGCTAAATAAGTCAGGGTTGGAAAAACCCAACATTATAACAAAAAATCTTTTAACTCAAAATCATTTGAAATGACAGATTGTATCTAGTAGATATATAAGAATTCGATATTTACAATAAGAATAATATTAAATATCCTTGATCAGATAGTTATATAAATCTCATGAAGGTTTTTTTTCATCATTTAAAATTAAGCCTACATGGCAATGATGATAGCATATTTCCGGTGGCCCAAAGATGATTTATGTCCAAGATAATTATTTATTTATCTAAATGACATTTTTTGACAGAATAAATGTCAAATTTCTGACATATGTGACTTTGCATTAAAGTTTTCTTGGTCAGAATTTGGAGTTAAAACTTCCTTTTCCTGAAGATCTTTGAGCAATCAAGTAGTAATAACGCCATAAAAAATCTTTAAATTCAATTTACATCCTTTGGCATTGTAGAATAATTTAAAAAAAAACCTCTTGCCAAGCGCAAAATTGTTACCATCAGGTAAATATTAAATAAATCCCACAAAGTATTCCCTAATTACTTAAAAAAAAAAGAATATAAAGAAAATTTCAAAATTTTTTTACGGAAAAAGGAATAAAATTGTTCTCCAATGACCCACTTGGATATCTGGGCTGATCATCGTGGAATTTGAGAAATAATAAATAAACAAAATTGATTGGGGACAAAATTTGTTTATCTGGGAAAAGTATTCAGGTAATTTTGAAGTCCATGATAATCCCATTCTAAAATATATCAATCTTTTTTTTAATAATGATTTTTTTTGAACAATTGATTAATCACGCAGGTTGGAATCGATATATCCACACCTGATAGAGAATTCTCCTTTTCGAAGGGAATTTCTCCGCCAGAAAAAAAAAACAATCTTGTCTGCTACTCTCAAAAAGGGGAAAACAATTGGGATTCTTCAAAGACAAAATTAAACCTCTTTACGGATTCCTCTCCATCATGCTCAATATTTTCAACCACCAAAATCAAATTAAAAACAAATAAAAGAAAAAGAAAACAACCAACAGTGATTCCCAAATAAAAAAACGTTGTAATTCCGATGAAAAACTGTGTACCCTACAATATGTAATATTCTTTTCAAAAGCAATATATTTAAAAAAACCAAAAATATCGAAAAATATAAATGTGACACTCTACAGTTAGTGTTTGTGAATTGCAAGTAAAACTTACATGAAATTTTCAAATCTAAAAAGAAATGTTAAAAAAAATTTGAAACAATGAAAAACAAAAATGTATATAAAACAAAATTTTAATTAAATGCATGCCAAAACGTAAAACAACAATATTACCTAAAAATTTAATTCTAAAATTATCTAATATAATTAAAAAAAAAAAAAAAGAAAAAAAAAAGTTTGTCTAATATAATTAGTAATTAAAATTACAGTTAAAACAACTTAAAAACTATTACAATATAAAATAAAAACCCATGAATTAAAGAAAAGAAAAAAAGAATTAAAAAAATAAAAGAAATATGCAAGAATATTTATAAACTTAAAATTTTCCCTAGCAATGCAGCGTACATCGAAGTCGGATAAGGCCTTCATCAGACAATCGATCGGTGAGTCATTAAACATAACTAAATTCTTGCAATTCTTTTGCGTTACTAAATAAAGCAAATGCAAAAGAACTCTGATAAAGTAATATAAATTTGTTTGATAATTTGTATTTTTTTGCAACCGAAAGAGAGTAATAATGTTTGATCGGGTTTGAATGTTTCAAACAAATGAGTAGTCAAGTTGTGTTTACCTTTTTTTTATGTTATTTTGGTAAATAGAGAAATTTCATGACCTATATATTTTAGCTAGAGTTCAATGAACTTTACATGATTCTTTTAGCATTTGCTTTATTTATTTTGCACAATGGGTAATAGTAAAAAAAAAAAATGTACAAAACAAAATTTTCTCAAATTTGTTAACATATTTCTTTAACTTGTTTAAATTATATTGAATTATAAAACAAACATAAAATTTACTAAAAAACTCCTTTGATTAGGATTCTTTAGTTTAGATTTTGTTATTTTATTTTAATCATATTAAAAAATTACAATTTAATCGTATGTTAAACAAAGGAAATAATGAAATTCTTTTAGAAATTGCTATATTTAAAAAAAAAAAAACAGTAGATTTTAAAACTTTATTTAATAAAAATTTGTAATATGGAGTAAATTCAAAATATTTGGTCTTATTAATTCGGAATTATGTGAGATAGATTGAGTTGATGTAGTCTTACTTAATATAGGGGTTCTAGATTATGTGATACGCCACTAGAACAAAGGTTGGTGAGGGTAAAGAGGCGTCTGCGTCCATGAACATCAGGATCGCAGAAATTAGGCATATTACCGACATAACTAAGATACCTTTCATTTAGCATTGCATAATTTTGACTAGATTGGGGCTTAATAAAAAATTTTCTTTTGTTATATCTAGTCATTCTGGTCCATAATCTTATTTTAAAACCCGGGAGTCTATAATAGAGTATGTAATGAAAATTCGAGATGTTAGAATTGGGACACGAACCCCCCATCCGGCTGATAGCTAGCAATTCAATGGCTCCCATAGTCCTAAATCTGTGTTTCGATTGTGTAGTAATGTGGTTTGTTTGATGATAATAATTATGGGTTGATATCTGAAGAAGTTCGGTAAATTATTTTTTCCCATTGCTAAATTTTAAAATTATATCGTCACCTTCGACATCTGGTTACTTGGATGTAAAGATTCATTGTAACTATTGTCTGCCACATTGTACCTTATATAATTTAACTATTCATTAGGTTACATTACAGACTATGACTAGACTATGACTAGACTATGACTAGACTATGACTAGACTATGACTAGACTATGACTAGACTATGACTAGACTATGACTAGACTATGACTAGACTATGACTAGACTATGACTAGACTATGACTAGACTATGACTAGACTATGACTAGACTATGACTAGACTATGACTAGACTATGACTAGACTATGACTAGACTATGGCTAGACTATGACTAGACTATGACTAGACTATGACTAGACTATGACTAGACTATGACTAGACTATGACTAGACTATGACTAGACTATGACTAGACTATGACTAGACTATGACTAGACTATGACTAGACTATGACTAGACTATGACTAGACTATGACTAGACTATGACTAGACTATGACTAGACTATGACTAGACTATGACTAGACTATGACTAGACTATGACTAGACTATGACTAGACTATGACTAGACTATGACTAGACTATGACTAGACTATGACTAGACTATGACTAGACTATGACTAGACTATGACTAGACTATGACTAGACTATGACTAGACTATGACTAGACTATGACTAGACTATGACTAGACTATGACTAGACTATGACTAGACTATGACTAGACTATGACTAGACTATGACTAGACTATGACTAGACTATGACTAGACTATGACTAGACTATGACTAGACTATGACTAGACTATGACTAGACTATGACTAGACTATGACTAGACTATGACTAGACTATGACTAGACTATGACTAGACTATGACTAGACTATGACTAGACTATGACTAGACTATGACTAGACTATGACTAGACTATGACTAGACTATGACTAGACTATGACTAGACTATGACTAGACTATGACTAGACTATGACTAGACTATGACTAGACTATGACTAGACTATGACTAGACTATGACTAGACTATGACTAGACTATGACTAGACTATGACTAGACTATGACTAGACTATGACTAGACTATGACTAGACTATGACTAGACTATGACTAGACTATGACTAGACTATGACTAGACTATGACTAGACTATGACTAGACTATGACTAGACTATGACTAGACTATGACTAGACTATGACTAGACTATGACTAGACTATGACTAGACTATGACTAGACTATGACTAGACTATGACTAGACTATGACTAGACTATGACTAGACTATGACTAGACTATGACTAGACTATGACTAGACTATGACTAGACTATGACTAGACTATGACTAGACTATGACTAGACTATGACTAGACTATGACTAGACTATGACTAGACTATGACTAGACTATGACTAGACTATGACTAGACTATGACTAGACTATGACTAGACTATGACTAGACTATGACTAGACTATGACTAGACTATGACTAGACTATGACTAGACTATGACTAGACTATGACTAGACTATGACTAGACTATGACTAGACTATGACTAGACTATGACTAGACTATGACTAGACTATGACTAGACTATGACTAGACTATGACTAGACTATGACTAGACTATGACTAGACTATGACTAGACTATGACTAGACTATGACTATAGCTATGATTTGTGGTAAATCTTATCCATTTATAATAATTAGCTAATTGTTTAAACTTCATAATTCTGTTTAAATGAGTTTATACTTATATGGATTAAATTTGCACATTATAATTTGTGCTTCGTACTTGAGAGATACTCAAGTACTTTCTAATGAAATTCTCAAAATTTATGTTATTTTAATTTGTAAGATACTTTTAGTATTTAGACTAGGCAAGACAAACATTTTGAAATACCCAAATTTAACTAGCAAATAAAACTTAATACCTCCTCATAATGGAACATTTACTAAACTAAAGCACTCAAATAAGATTTTCTCCTATTGTAATCGTCCGTACAGACATTTTGGTATAATTTACATATAAATACAATTTAAATCAATATAAATTAGTTTTATTTTACATTTTAAGAAAAGAGTCCATGTCCCCAGAAATAACAAATACAAATAATTCACTCAAATTCACATTCATGTGCACAATTGTTGAACAATTGTTAGTAGAATTCAAACAATATAATACCCCCGAAATCTAACTAAGAGTAACATGTAGATTAGGTTTTGGGGTAAAGCCGTAAGAAAGTGGATCAAGAAAATGTTTGATCATAATCAGTTTCAATATAACCTTATGAAATAACACAATTAAATCATGAGGTTTTTGACTAGGGTCTCTTGCGATCCTGAATTATGATTGATTACCTCCGATTTTATTAACTTCTTGTAATAGACTTAAATGATGCAGATATTGTGTCAGGGCCATTTTCGCTCCTGAAATATGATTTTGATTTTTGATATTGTAAACGATCAAAACAATTCCTACCCCTGTCCACTTTGAAATGGATTTACCCATGTCTTTATTACTTTTAGTTTGTCTTCAAAACAAATTCATTTATATGTATCTAGCATATGGATATATAATAAACCGATTTTTGTCTTTAATCTCTTTTGGGAACTTCTTGTATGGTCCGTCTATCAGTCCATTCATTCATTCCATCCGTCCGTCTGCTTGTCCGTCTTTCCATCTATCATTGAAGTTTACTTTAGTTTAGTTTATTACATTTTAGATCCTAAAATAACAATTTAAAGATTTACTTTACTTGTTGTAGTTTATATCTTGATACTTAAATACTACCATTTTGAATACAATCCCTGTGTACTAGATAGATTTAAAAAAGTTTTGAACAGATACTACTAGAGCTATTTGAATGTGAACACACAGAAAGAGATATGCATGTTATGTGACTGCATTGTGTCCGATATCCTTTTGAGGAGGAAGAAATCAAACAATGAACACATAACATCAAATAACAAATGAAACTGGAATGATATGGATTAACAAATAAAATAAATATAAAATCAAATAATACAAGAGAACTACAAAAAATATGCATGAACATTGTTATCAACTACGGTCAAGCAGGGATTAGAAATCATGCTATAAAAGTATAAAATTTTTCCTATTAAAATAGGAAATTTTTAAAAAATTTCCTACTAAAATAGGAAATTTTTAAAATATTTGGTATTAAAACAGGAAATTTTTAAAAAATTTCCTATTAAAACAGGAAATTTTTAAAAAATTTCCTATTAAAATAGGAAATTTTTAAAAAATTTCCTATTAAAATAGAAAATTTTTAAAAAATTTCCTATTAAAATAGGAAATTTTTAAAAAATTTCCTATTAAAATAGGAAATTTTTAAAAAATTTCCTATTAAAATAGAAAATTTTAAAAAAATTTCCTATTAAAATAAGAAATTTTTAAAAAATTTCCTATTAAAATAGGAAATTTAAAAAAAAAAATTCCTGTAAAAATAGGAAATTTTTTAAAAATTTCCTATAAAAATAGGAAATTTTTGAAAATTTTCCTATTAAAATAGGAAATTTAAAAAAAAAATTCCTGTAAAAATAGGAAATTTTTTAAAAATTTCCTATAAAAATAGGAAATTTTTTAAAAAATTCCCATAAGAAAAGGAAATTTTTGAAAAATTTGCTGTAAAAAAAAGAAATTTATGAAAAATTTCCTATTAAAACAGGAATTTTTTGAAAAATTTCCTATAAAAATAGGAAATTTTTGAAAAATTTCCTATAAAAATAGGAAATTTTTGAAAAATTTCCTATAAAAATAGGAAATTTTTGAATCAAACTGCATTTATATGGGTTTTACATTTTTTTATTTTTTCGATTTTCTTTTTTATTCTTGTTTTTGAGATTGTCCAGTGAAAATAAAAGATGGAAATATTTTAAATTCAACAATTTTACAATTAAAGTTTAGGTGAATTAGAGTAGAGATTTTTAAAAATAAATTTTCTAGTTGATTTGATGAAGCCACTGTCTACTCGTAGATATCAACTACTTGGAATTATTTGCAATAATGTTTGATGCTAGAAAATGTTGTTCTAGGTTGTCTTTTTTTTTTATTTTTTGCTTATCATATTAGTTAGAATTCTATGGTATATCGGTAAAGTTACAGAGAGATATTCAGTGATAAATGGATGTGTGTGGGTTTGCAATAGGGTGCAACATTTTGTTTAAGAAGACGTTTACCGTGGGTGACCATAGTAAACATATATAATTTTGTATGTCGTTTGTTCATCTAAAAACCAAATTTAGATCTCCAATTTGTATGTCCCTAATATTACAATTTCATACAAAAACACCTACATTCAAGTACCAATATTGGCATCTCTGTGTGTGCACATTTGCAACATTGAAGTGGGTACTTGCAACTGAACAACAACAACTTGTGCAAGTACTCGTTCATACTCGTACTAGGATGTAGTCATTTCTTTTCTATGTAAAACATTTTGATGTTGTTATTTGTTGTTCAACATTGATCGATTGAATTGATGAATAAATTTAGGAAAAATTCCCAAAAAAAAAACTAAAAAAATACAGAATATTGATTGTTGTTGCTGATGTTGCTCGTTGTTGGCTGTTGTTCCAATAGGAATTTATCTATTGTTTTTCACAATTGAATCTACTTCGTTAAGTTCAAAACAAAAAAGAAACAAAAGAAAAACTAAAACCAAAATAACATCTTTTCCTAAAAGATACTCGTATCTAAACTTTGAATATGGTTCATTCATATGAGTAAAACGAACTTTTACAACGTCTCTTTAGCACAAACTCCAAAAAAGGGGCATATGTTCAAATGTGGGGGCATGATAGCATCTGTTTCGTACAAATTTCATCCTATTTTTTTTTTCAACTTCTATTGCAATGACTATCGAAATAAATATTTGAATTTAAATTTCATTTGCTGAATGAACAAAATTGTAACCTGAAGTTGCTTGCAACTTTTAGATTGCAAGTAGTATTTAGATTTGTTTCATTTTTATTTGATGCCAAAATGTCATTGTTACCAAAAGTAATAAATCACTATGTTCAAGTAGTTTGTACTTAAATGTTATTGATGGTTAATTTTTTTTGGTTGCTCTTTAGTTTTCCGGAAAATTCATTCATTTGATTTACAGTAAATAAAAATTCAATTTATTATTATTGATAAATGAAGATGGTTTTAGGAAAATATCTTAAATTGTG
Organism: Stomorhina lunata; assembly: GCA_933228675.1. Classification (NCBI taxonomy): domain Eukaryota; kingdom Metazoa; phylum Arthropoda; class Insecta; order Diptera; family Rhiniidae; genus Stomorhina; species Stomorhina lunata. The sequence continues at coordinate 46,618,507 of OW121742.1, read as the reverse complement.
GTTTTGTTCAAATAAAATAATCATTTTGTTTTCCCTAACAGATAAAGAGATCAAATATCAAGATGATTTTAAATTGAAATTAAACTATTAACTCTTGTACAGTTCTAGATCAGATGTAGTTAAAATCTGCTCCAAATGTTATATTTAAACTCTAGCACAGAACAAGTTCAGATGTAGTTTCATATCTGTTTAAGATGTAAACAGTAGTAATTCAGGTATACTTTAGTCCTAGTAAACATGTTTAGATATAGTTCTATTCTAGTTCTGTTAAAGTTCTGTTCTAGTTCTGTTCTAGTTCTGTTCTAGTTCTGTTCTAGTTCTGTTCTAGTTCTGTTCTAGTTCTGTTCTAGTTCTGTTCTAGTTCTGTTCTAGTTCTGTTCTAGTTCTGTTCTAGTTCTGTTCTAGTTCTGTTCTAGTTCTGTTCTAGTTCTGTTCTAGTTCTGTTCTAGTTCTGTTCTAGTTCTGTTCTAGTTCTGTTCTAGTTCTGTTCTAGTTCTGTTCTAGTTCTGTTCTAGTTCTGTTCTAGTTCTGTTCTAGTTCTGTTCTAGTTCTGTTCTAGTTCTGTTCTAGTTCTGTTCTAGTTCTGTTCTAGTTCTGTTCTAGTTCTGTTCTAGTTCTGTTCTAGTTCTGTTCTAGTTCTGTTCTAGTTCTGTTCTAGTTCTGTTCTAGTTCTGTTCTAGTTCTGTTCTAGTTCTGTTCTAGTTCTGTTCTAGTTCTGTTCTAGTTCTGTTCTAGTTCTGTTCTAGTTCTGTTCTAGTTCTGTTCTAGTTCTGTTCTAGTTCTGTTCTAGTTCTGTTCTAGTTCTGTTCTAGTTCTGTTCTAGTTCTGTTCTAGTTCTGTTCTAGTTCTGTTCTAGTTCTGTTCTAGTTCTGTTCTAGTTCTGTTCTAGTTCTGTTCTAGTTCTGTTCTAGTTCTGTTCTAGTTCTGTTCTAGTTCTGTTCTAGTTCTGTTCTAGTTCTGTTCTAGTTCTGTTCTAGTTCTGTTCTAGTTCTGTTCTAGTTCTGTTCTAGTTCTGTTCTAGTTCTGTTCTAGTTCTGTTCTAGTTCTGTTCTAGTTCTGTTCTAGTTCTGTTCTAGTTCTGTTCTAGTTCTGTTCTAGTTCTGTTCTAGTTCTGTTCTAGTTCTGTTCTAGTTCTGTTCTAGTTCTGTTCTAGTTCTGTTCTAGTTCTGTTCTAGTTCTGTTCTAGTTCTGTTCTAGTTCTGTTCTAGTTCTGTTCTAGTTCTGTTCTAGTTCTGTTCTAGTTCTGTTCTAGTTCTGTTCTAGTTCTGTTCTAGTTCTGTTCTAGTTCTGTTCTAGTTCTGTTCTAGTTCTGTTCTAGTTCTGTTCTAGTTCTGTTCTAGTTCTGTTCTAGTTCTGTTCTAGTTCTGTTCTAGTTCTGTTCTAGTTCTGTTCTAGTTCTGTTCTAGTTCTGTTCTAGTTCTGTTCTAGTTCTGTTCTAGTTCTGTTCTAGTTCTGTTCTAGTTCTGTTCTAGTTCTGTTCTAGTTCTGTTCTAGTTCTGTTCTAGTTCTGTTCTAGTTCTGTTCTAGTTCTGTTCTAGTTCTGTTCTAGTTCTGTTCTAGTTCTGTTCTAGTTCTGTTCTAGTTCTGTTCTAGTTCTGTTCTAGTTCTGTTCTAGTTCTGTTCTAGTTCTGTTCTAGTTCTGTTCTAGTTCTGTTCTAGTTCTGTTCTAGTTCTGTTCTAGTTCTGTTCTAGTTCTGTTCTAGTTCTGTTCTAGTTCTGTTCTAGTTCTGTTCTAGTTCTGTTCTAGTTCTGTTCTAGTTCTGTTCTAGTTCTGTTCTAGTTCTGTTCTAGTTCTGTTCTAGTTCTGTTCTAGTTCTGTTCTAGTTCTGTTCTAGTTCTGTTCTAGTTCTGTTCTAGTTCTGTTCTAGTTCTGTTCTAGTTCTGTTCTAGTTCTGTTCTAGTTCTGTTCTAGTTCTGTTCTAGTTCTGTTCTAGTTCTGTTCTAGTTCTGTTCTAGTTCTGTTCTAGTTCTGTTCTAGTTCTGTTCTAGTTCTGTTCTAGTTCTGTTCTAGTTCTGTTCTAGTTCTGTTCTAGTTCTGTTCTAGTTCTGTTCTAGTTCTGTTCTAGTTCTGTTCTAGTTCTGTTCTAGTTCTGTTCTGTTCTAGTTCTGTTCTAGTTCTGTTCTAGTTCTGTTCTAGTTCTGTTCTAGTTCTGTTCTAGTTCTGTTCTAGTTCTGTTCTAGTTCTGTTCTAGTTCTGTTCTAGTTCTGTTCTAGTTCTGTTCTAGTTCTGTTCTAGTTCTGTTCTAGTTCTGTTCTAGTTCTGTTCTAGTTCTGTTCTAGTTCTGTTCTAGTTCTGTTCTAGTTCTGTTCTAGTTCTGTTCTAGTTCTGTTCTAGTTCTGTTCTAGTTCTGTTCTAGTTCTGTTCTAGTTCTGTTCTAGTTCTGTTCTAGTTCTGTTCTAGTTCTGTTCTAGTTCTGTTCTAGTTCTGTTCTAGTTCTGTTCTAGTTCTGTTCTAGTTCTGTTCTAGTTCTGTTCTAGTTCTGTTCTAGTTCTGTTCTAGTTCTGTTCTAGTTCTGTTCTAGTTCTGTTCTAGTTCTGTTCTAGTTCTGTTCTAGTTCTGTTCTAGTTCTGTTCTAGTTCTGTTCTAGTTCTGTTCTAGTTCTGTTCTAGTTCTGTTCTAGTTCTGTTCTAGTTCTGTTCTAGTTCTGTTCTAGTTCTGTTCTAGTTCTGTTCTAGTTCTGTTCTAGTTCTGTTCTAGTTCTGTTCTAGTTCTGTTCTAGTTCTGTTCTAGTTCTGTTCTAGTTCTGTTCTAGTTCTGTTCTAGTTCTGTTCTAGTTCTGTTCTAGTTCTGTTCTAGTTCTGTTCTAGTTCTGTTCTAGTTCTGTTCTAGTTCTGTTCTAGTTCTGTTCTAGTTCTGTTCTAGTTCTGTTCTAGTTCTGTTCTAGTTCTGTTCTAGTTCTGTTCTAGTTCTGTTCTAGTTCTGTTCTAGTTCTGTTCTAGTTCTGTTCTAGTTCTGTTCTAGTTCTGTTCTAGTTCTGTTCTAGTTCTGTTCTAGTTCTGTTCTAGTTCTGTTCTAGTTCTGTTCTAGTTCTGTTCTAGTTCTGTTCTAGTTCTGTTCTAGTTCTGTTCTAGTTCTGTTCTAGTTCTGTTCTAGTTCTGTTCTAGTTCTGTTCTAGTTCTGTTCTAGTTCTGTTCTAGTTCAGTTCTAGTTCTGTTCTAGTTCTTTTCTAGTTCAGTTCTAGTTCGTCTCTGACCGACTGTAGTTTCCTCATCTGATTTGATTTTTTGCCTTCATTTCTTACACGTTGACTAAATTTTTTCGTTATGATTTACGTGTTTAAAAACTTTACAAACCGCTAGAGTGTTTTTGCCTCTGCTGCTCTGAGTTGTTGCAAACTTATTTGCAGTTTGCCAAAGTGATATTAAATTATATATTTTTGTGTATTATTAACAATATTTTTGTTCGCAAAAAAGATTTAGTTCATGAACATGTTTGAACCAACATTCAAATATTGGCTGGTTGGTTGCAGAGCTGAACTGTTAGATCTTGGGTGAAATTATTGTTAATCATAGAGTAGCAGCGGTAAGAAAATCATATTACTCTGGCTGATGATGATTGGGTTGATGGTGGCTGGTGGTGGCATGTTTACAGATTATAGAAATATGGCCAGTCAATAGAGTAAGAAGGAGCGAATTGGCTGGAAAATAATCTACATAAATAACATTTTAATAATCATATACAACAAAATATTGACAATATTAACATTAATTTATGGATATATGCTCGTATGTAATCGAAATAATAATTATTTTTCGACATGCAGGTTTTTCTTTAGAAGAGTTTTATTCAGACAAACCAAATGCAAAAGGCCCCCATTTCACCGGATTGTATGTGTGAAAGACATAAATATTGTAAATTTTAGACTAATGTTAAGATTTGTAGTTGCTATTAAAATTAACCCAACCATAAACTTTCTTGAGAATATTTAAAAATTCTATTGTTTTGTGTGAAATTTTGATGGCACATTTCTTGTTAAAATCAACCACCACCTTCGGAGGAAAAACAACTTCTTCACTTACACAAAATGTGGGAAATTTCTTGGTTGGTTGCAAGTCGTCTTCAGGCCGACAAGAAATTTCTTATCTGATTTTCTAGATCAAGTGTATGTTAGTATTTTCTTATAAGAAAATTATATGATTTTTTTTTTTGGTAAATAAAATAATTCCAAGACATTTTCATGTAGGAGGGTGAGTGCATGAGTTGGTGGTGTCGTTATTTGTCTTCAAGTACTTGAAGAAGATTCCCCTTCCTACGGGTGCAACCATCTTTATAAATTTGAATAATTTAAAAATGTTTTGAGAAACAAGAAAGAAATTAAAATAAAAATCAAAATGCATAACGCTTCCCACATTTTTAAATGCTTCAAAGATTGTGGTATTTAGATAATTAATGTGAAATTTTAGAAAATTTAATTGCAATATTCAGAAAAGTAATATATTATTCAATTGAATTCAAAAAATTCTCACCATTAAAAAATTAAATAGTCCAAATATATTTAGAAATCTGGGAAATAAGAACAAAACTAGAACATAATTAGAACAGAACTAAAACAGAACAGAACTAAAGCAGAACTAGAACAGATCAGAATAAAACTAGAGTAGAACTAGAACAGAACTAAAACAGAACTAGAACAGAACTAGAGCAGAACTAGAACAGAACTAGAACAGAACTAGAACAGAACTAGAACAGAACTAGAACAGAACTAGAACAGAACTAGAACAGAACTAGAACAGAACTAGAACAGAACTAGAACAGAACTAGAACAGAACTAGAACAGAACTAGAACAGAACTAGAACAGAACTAGAACAGAACTAGAACAGAACTAGAACAGAACTAGAACAGAACTAGAACAGAACTAGAACAGAACTAGAACAGAACTAGAACAGAACTAGAACAGAACTAGAACAGAACTAGAACAGAACTAGAACAGAACTAGAACAGAACTAGAACAGAACTAGAACAGAACTAGAACAGAACTAGAACAGAACTAGAACAGAACTAGAACAGAACTAGAACAGAACTAGAACAGAACTAGAACAGAACTAGAACAGAACTAGAACAGAACTAGAACAGAACTAGAACAGAACTAGAACAGAACTAGAACAGAACTAGAACAGAACTAGAACAGAACTAGAACAGAACTAGAACAGAACTAGAACAGAACTAGAACAGAACTAGAACAGAACTAGAACAGAACTAGAACAGAACTAGAACAGAACTAGAACAGAACTAGAACAGAACTAGAACAGAACTAGAACAGAACTAGAACAGAACTAGAACAGAACTAGAACAGAACTAGAACAGAACTAGAACAGAACTAGAACAGAACTAGAACAGAACTAGAACAGAACTAGAACAGAACTAGAACAGAACTAGAACAGAACTAGAACAGAACTAGAACAGAACTAGAACAGAACTAGAACAGAACTAGAACAGAACTAGAACAGAACTAGAACAGAACTAGAACAGAACTAGAACAGAACTAGAACAGAACTAGAACAGAACTAGAACAGAACTAGAACAGAACTAGAACAGAACTAGAACAGAACTAGAACAGAACTAGAACAGAACTAGAACAGAACTAGAACAGAACTAGAACAGAACTAGAACAGAACTAGAACAGAACTAGAACAGAACTAGAACAGAACTAGAACAGAACTAGAACAGAACTAGAACAGAACTAGAACAGAACTAGAACAGAACTAGAACAGAACTAGAACAGAACTAGAACAGAACTAGAACAGAACTAGAACAGAACTAGAACAGAACTAGAACAGAACTAGAACAGAACTAGAACAGAACTAGAACAGAACTAGAACAGAACTAGAACAGAACTAGAACAGAACTAGAACAGAACTAGAACAGAACTAGAACAGAACTAGAACAGAACTAGAACAGAACTAGAACAGAACTAGAACAGAACTAGAACAGAACTAGAACAGAACTAGAACAGAACTAGAACAGAACTAGAACAGAACTAGAACAGAACTAGAACAGAACTAGAACAGAACTAGAACAGAACTAGAACAGAACTAGAACAGAACTAGAACAGAACTAGAACAGAACTAGAACAGAACTAGAACAGAACTAGAACAGAACTAGAACAGAACTAGAACAGAACTAGAACAGAACTAGAACAGAACTAGAACAGAACTAGAACAGAACTAGAACAGAACTAGAACAGAACTAGAACAGAACTAGAACAGAACTAGAACAGAACTAGAACAGAACTAGAACAGAACTAGAACAGAACTAGAACAGAACTAGAACAGAACTAGAACAGAACTAGAACAGAACTAGAACAGAACTAGAACAGAACTAGAACAGAACTAGAACAGAACTAGAACAGAACTAGAACAGAACTAGAACAGAACTAGAACAGAACTAGAACAGAACTAGAACAGAACTAGAACAGAACTAGAACAGAACTAGAACAGAACTAGAACAGAACTAGAACAGAACTAGAACAGAACTAGAACAGAACTAGAACAGAACTAGAACAGAACTAGAACAGAACTAGAACAGAACTAGAACAGAACTAGAACAGAACTAGAACAGAACTAGAACAGAACTAGAACAGAACTAGAACAGAACTAGAACAGAACTAGAACAGAACTAGAACAGAACTAGAACAGAACTAGAACAGAACTAGAACAGAACTAGAACAGAACTAGAACAGAACTAGAACAGAACTAGAACAGAACTAGAACAGAACTAGAACAGAACTAGAACAGAACTAGAACAGAACTAGAACAGAACTAGAACAGAACTAGAACAGAACTAGAACAGAACTAGAACAGAACTAGAACAGAACTAGAACAGAACTAGAACAGAACTAGAACAGAACTAGAACAGAACTAGAACAGAACTAGAACAGAACTAGAACAGAACTAGAACAGAACTAGAACAGAACTAGAACAGAACTAGAACAGAACTAGAACAGAACTAGAACAGAACTAGAACAGAACTAGAACAGAACTAGAACAGAACTAGAACAGAACTAGAACAGAACTAGAACAGAACTAGAACAGAACTAGAACAGAACTAGAACAGAACTAGAACAGAACTAGAACAGAACTAGAACAGAACTAGAACAGAACTAGAACAGAACTAGAACAGAACTAGAACAGAACTAGAACAGAACTAGAACAGAACTAGAACAGAACTAGAACAGAACTAGAACAGAACTAGAACAGAACTAGAACAGAACTAGAACAGAACTAGAACAGAACTAGAACAGAACTAGAACAGAACTAGAACAGAACTAGAACAGAACTAGAACAGAACTAGAACAGAACTAGAACAGAACTAGAACAGAACTAGAACAGAACTAGAACAGAACTAGAACAGAACTAGAACAGAACTAGAACAGAACTAGAACAGAACTAGAACAGAACTAGAACAGAACTAGAACAGAACTAGAACAGAACTAGAACAGAACTAGAACAGAACTAGAACAGAACTAGAACAGAACTAGAACAGAACTAGAACAGAACTAGAACAGAACTAGAACAGAACTAGAACAGAACTAGAACAGAACTAGAACAGAACTAGAACAGAACTAGAACAGAACTAGAACAGAACTAGAACAGAACTAGAACAGAACTAGAACAGAACTAGAACAGAACTAGAACAGAACTAGAACAGAACTAGAACAGAACTAGAACAGAACTAGAACAGAACTAGAACAGAACTAGAACAGAACTAGAACAGAACTAGAACAGAACTAGAACAGAACTAGAACAGAACTAGAACAGAACTAGAACAGAACTAGAACAGAACTAGAACAGAACTAGAACAGAACTAGAACAGAACTAGAACAGAACTAGAACAGAACTAGAACAGAACTAGAACAGAACTAGAACAGAACTAGAACAGAACTAGAACAGAACTAGAACAGAACTAGAACAGAACTAGAACAGAACTAGAACAGAACTAGAACAGAACTAGAACAGAACTAGAACAGAACTAGAACAGAACTAGAACAGAACTAGAACAGAACTAGAACAGAACTAGAACAGAACTAGAACAGAACTAGAACAGAACTAGAACAGAACTAGAACAGAACTAGAACAGAACTAGAACAGAACTAGAACAGAACTAGAACAGAACTAGAACAGAACTAGAACAGAACTAGAACAGAACTAGAACAGAACTAGAACAGAACTAGAACAGAACTAGAACAGAACTAGAACAGAACTAGAACAGAACTAGAACAGAACTAGAACAGAACTAGAACAGAACTAGAACAGAACTAGAACAGAACTAGAACAGAACTAGAACAGAACTAGAACAGAACTAGAACAGAACTAGAACAGAACTAGAACAGAACTAGAACAGAACTAGAACAGAACTAGAACAGAACTAGAACAGAACTAGAACAGAACTAGAACAGAACTAGAACAGAACTAGAACAGAACTAGAACAGAACTAGAACAGAACTAGAACAGAACTAGAACAGAACTAGAACAGAACTAGAACAGAACTAGAACAGAACTAGAACAGAACTAGAACAGAACTAGAACAGAACTAGAACAGAACTAGAACAGAACTAGAACAGAACTAGAACAGAACTAGAACAGAACTAGAACAGAACTAGAACAGAACTAGAACAGAACTAGAACAGAACTAGAACAGAACTAGAACAGAACTAGAACAGAACTAGAACAGAACTAGAACAGAACTAGAACAGAACTAGAACAGAACTAGAACAGAACTAGAACAGAACTAGAACAGAACTAGAACAGAACTAGAACAGAACTAGAACAGAACTAGAACAGAACTAGAACAGAACTAGAACAGAACTAGAACAGAACTAGAACAGAACTAGAACAGAACTAGAACAGAACTAGAACAGAACTAGAACAGAACTAGAACAGAACTAGAACAGAACTAGAACAGAACTAGAACAGAACTAGAACAGAACTAGAACAGAACTAGAACAGAACTAGAACTAGAACAGAACTAGAACAGAACTAGAACAGAACTAGAACAGAACTAGAACAGAACTAGAACAGAACTAGAACAGAACTAGAACAGAACTAGAACAGAACTAGAACAGAACTAGAACAGAACTAGAACAGAACTAGAACAGAACTAGAACAGAACTAGAACAGAACTAGAACAGAACTAGAACAGAACTAGAACAGAACTAGAACAGAACTAGAACAGAACTAGAACAGAACTAGAACAGAACTAGAACAGAACTAGAACAGAACTAGAACAGAACTAGAACAGAACTAGAACAGAACTAGAACAGAACTAGAACAGAACTAGAACAGAACTAGAACAGAACTAGAACAGAACTAGAACAGAACTAGAACAGAACTAGAACAGAACTAGAACAGAACTAGAACAGAACTAGAACAGAACTAGAACAGAACTAGAACAGAACTAGAACAGAACTAGAACAGAACTAGAACAGAACTAGAACAGAACTAGAACAGAACTAGAACAGAACTAGAACAGAACTAGAACAGAACTAGAACAGAACTAGAACAGAACTAGAACAGAACTAGAACAGAACTAGAACAGAACTAGAACAGAACTAGAACAGAACTAGAACAGAACTAGAACAGAACTAGAACAGAACTAGAACAGAACTAGAACAGAACTAGAACAGAACTAGAACAGAACTAGAACAGAACTAGAACAGAACTAGAACAGAACTAGAACAGAACTAGAACAGAACTAGAACAGAACTAGAACAGAACTAGAACAGAACTAGAACAGAACTAGAACAGAACTAGAACAGAACTAGAACAGAACTAGAACAGAACTAGAACAGAACTAGAACAGAACTAGAACAGAACTAGAACAGAACTAGAACAGAACTAGAACAGAACTAGAAGAGAACTAGAACAGAACTAGAACAGAACTAGAACAGAACTAGAACAGAACTAGAACAGTGGTGTATCTTTAAAGAAACAACTTCGATATTAAAAAAGGAAATCCGCTAATGATTCGTGGATCTTTGAAGAGACACTTTCCAAATCATTGGTGGGTCCTTGAAGAAGAAGCTTTGTAATCAAATCCTTTCGTTAAGAGACAACTTTTTGATTCTTTGAGAAGACAACATCCAAATCAGTCGTAGATCTTTAAGAAAAAATTCACTAATCAGTCGTGGATCTTGGAAGAAACATTATTCAAATCAGTCGTGGTTCTTGGAAGATATCCTCCAAACCAGTCGTGGATCTCTGAAGAGACATCTTCCAAATCAGTCGTAGATCTTTGAAGGGGAAGCTATTGTTATCAAATTCTTTCCGTTTAGAGACAACTTTTTGTTTCTTTAAGAAGAAAACATCAAAATCAAATCGTTGAAGAGACTACTTCGAAATCTGACATTGATCTTTAAAGGGATCTATAAGGAGAAACTCACCAATCGGTCGCGGATCTTTATAAAAGAAACTCACTAATTAGTGGTGGATCTTTTAGAAGAAACTTAATAATCAGTCGTGTATCTTTAAGAATAAACTTAATAGTCAGTCGTGGATCTTTAAGAGGAAACTTAAAAACCATTCGTGAATCTTTAAGAAGAAACTCACTAATCGGTCGTAGATCTTTAAGAAGGAACTTTATAATCAGTCGTGGATCTTTAGGAAGAAACTAAATAATCAGTCGTGGATCTTTAAGAATAAACTTAGTAATCAGTCGTGGATCTTTTAGAGGAAATTCACTAATCGGTCGTGGGTCTTTAAGAAGAAACTTAATAATCAGTTGTGGATCTTTAAGAAGAAACTTAATAATCAGTCGTGGATCTTTTAGAAGAAAATTAATAGTCAGTCGTGGATCTTTAAGAAGAAACTTAATAATCAGTCGCGGATCGTTAGGAAAAAATTTAATAATCAGTCGCGGATCTTTAAGAAGAAACTTAATAATCGGTTAAAGAACTGAACTGAACTAAAAATCAAACTTAGAACTTAACTTAGAACTGTACTTACAATTGACTACAAAATCGATCGGCGATCTTTTTCAAAATCTATCAGAATTGATCGTCTATCATTCAATTTTTTGAAATTTTCGTAATCATTCTTTAATCCCCTTCGGAGAGAACTTTCGTAATCGCATGTCGATCTTTGAAGAGTGAGTTTTCGCTTAAAGTTGAGGTTTTGAGAAGGAAAGATGTTAACTTCGATGTTTAGTTTGGGGTTTCGGTACTAAGGTTACGTTGAACTAAACTCGGAACCGAAACTAGAACTAAAGTTGGAACTAAACTATAAGTTAAACTTAAAGCTGTTCTAAGAACTCAATCTGGAACCGATCTTCTCCTAGAACTTAATCATAACAGGAAGACGTAATTTATTATTTCCGAACGCAGATTAAACCGATTTGTAAAGTTATGCTTATTTTGTGAAGTTTCCAAACGCTCTACCAAACTTTTAATACCTTTATTGTTTGTAGTGATAAGCCTAAAAAGCTTTTACACCATTACTTCTGGAGATCAATAAAACTGATCAAAAGATTTGAATTTCTTGTAATAATTCACTAAAATGAAAAACTGTTGCACTCTGCAACCAAAAGACCCAGTTTATAATTTAAAACTTTTAACGAAATTCACTGCCGCTGCTGCTGATAAATGTGGAAAAAAAATAACTTAACAAAATTATGAAGTGTAAATCATGGCGGCAATACTTTAGTGGCTCATATACCACCAACATTTTAACACACTCGTAAAGATATCAGATTTTAATGTTTAAACGAACAAATAAAGAAAGATTCAAAGAAATTGGTAAATAAAAAAGAAACTTGGTTCCATTAGTTATGATAAACATTTATACGGCGATATATATTTATGAATTTACTTTTATTTTATGTTAAACTTAAAAAATCCATCGTTTATATTATAAATTGAAATGCACGTCGGCATTTACTCTAGTCTAGTAAGAGTACTCCCAAAAGAGGTCAGTGGGAAATTTGATATTAAGATGACAACCAATACAAAATCCTGAGTTTGGTTAATACTACTTAAGATTCTATAAACATTGTGTTGTAAATTTGAAATATGGTAAAAATTTTTGATTTAAAGTCCCAAATTTCCCAAAAGGTTTCCCTAGCTACTGGCTTACTCCAAAACTTAAAAGCCCATTTGTGATATTTGGAATGTGATTAAAAAGATACATCTTTTAACTTATCATTGATCAATTTCCCTTTGGGATTTCATAAAAATTTAAATCATATGCCTTACTGCAAATCTGTTTGCAAATACAAATGCATCTCTGTCCCTCCAAGATCCACACATAACCAAACTTCGGCAACAAATTCAAAATATATGTGGATGCATAAATGCGCTGTTTAAATTATGTGCTTTCGCTGTGCACAAACTGTATTGAAAATAGAAAATAATCTGAAACGAATTTATCATAAAACGTGCATAAATTGACATCATATACAGCAACCAATAACTGCTGTTTAGTTTGCTGTGCAACTTTAAGAGCAATCCGCTCCTTCTTCCACCTCAAGTTAAGATTCGAAAACAACGATTTTCTTAAGTTTAACGCTTTCCAATTCAATTGCAAAGCTGTTTTTCTGTTTTTTTTTTGTGCTGCGCGATACTGTTGCATTAAAACGGGGCCAGCACCAAAACCAAAGCACTTTTACAAGGTGTGTTTCGGTTGATTTGTCCATATTAGAAAATATGAAATAGAAATGCAAAGATCAAATAGACCAAACGAAAATAGTTTAATATTTAATGGTTGCTCCAGAGAGATTATCCAGTAGGATAAAATGCTATTAGGGAACCAGTTTTAAAAGTCTTTTGGTTTTTCTAGTTATTTTCTTTAAGGAACGGTATTGAAAGGGCGTAACGGTTTATACTTGGAGAAAAGTTTGATTTGAAGAATTTAAAAGAGTAGAATGAGACATGTTAATGCTTTGGTATTAACTTAGGTGTATCAGTAAAGCAATATTTCTAAATTTACCGCCGTTTTTTGTGAAAGTTCTTTAGAATTTAAGCATTTTCAATAGGAGTAATTCTAAATCAGTGCTAAGGAGGAAGCCAGCGCAAACGATAGTTATCTCTAAGCCTTTACAATAAGTCGTGGATCTTTGAAGATAAAGCTTTTGCAATCAATTCCTATTCGTTAAGATACAACTTTTTACAGTTAGTCGTGGAGCTTTGAAGAGGAAGCTATTGTAATCAATTTCTTTTCGTTAAGACAACTTCGAAGTCCGTTGCGGAACTTTAAAAAGCAACTCACTAATCAGTCGTGGATCTTAAAGAAACAACTTCCAAATATGTCGTAGATCTTTGAAAAGATTAGTCACGGATCACTAAGAAAAAATTCTATGATCAGTCGTGGATCTTTGAAGAGACATCTTTCGAATCTGTCATAAATATTGACAGAGATTTCTTCCAAGTCAGTAGTGAATCTTGGAAGAGATATCTTCCACATAAGTTGTGGATCTTAGAAGAGATATCTTTAAAATCAGTTGCGGATCTTGGGAGAGACATTTTTCAAATAAGTCGAGGATCTTGGAAATACTTCTTCGAAATCAGTCGTGGATCTCGGAAGAAACATCTTCCAAATCTGTGGTAGATCTTGGAAGAGATGTGTTACAAATCAGTCGTGGATCATGGAAGAGATATCTTCCAAATCTGTAGTGGATCTAAGAAGAGACATCTTCCAAATCAGTCGTGAATCTTGGAAGAAACATATTCCAAATCAGTCGAGGACCTTGGAAGTGACATCTTCCAAATTAGTCGTGGATCTTGGATATTCCAAATCAGTCGAGGATCTTGGAAGTGACATCTTCCAAATCAGTTGTAGATCTTAGAAGAGACATCTTCCAAATCACTCTTGGATCTTTGAAGAGATACCTTCAAAATCAGTCATGGATGTTAGAAGATATATCTTCCAAATCTGTCGTGGATCTAAGAAGAGACATCTTGCAAATCAGTCGTGGATCCTGGAAGAGACATCTTTCAAATCAGTCGTGGATCTTGGAGAGACTTCTTCAAAATCAGTAGTGGATCTCGGAAGAGACATTTTGTAAATCAGTCGTGGATCTTGAAAGAGACATCTTTCAAATCAGTTATGGATCTTGCAAGAAACATCTTCCATCTTCCTTCCCATCTTCGAAATCTGTCGTGGATCTTGGAAGAGATGTCTTCCAAATCAGTCATGGATCTTGGAAGAGACATCTTCTAAATCAGTCGGAAGTCTTGGAAGAGACATCTTCCAAATCAGTCGTGGATCTTGGAAGAGACATCTTTCAAATCAGTCGTGGATTTTGGAAGAGGAAGCTATTGTAATCAATTCCTTTTCATTAAGAAACCATCTTTCGATTTATTGAGAATACAACTTCCAAATCAGTCGTGGATCTTTAAGAAGAAACTCACTAACCGCAAGAGATGTGTTACAAATCAGTCGTGGATCATGGAAGAGATATCTTCCAAATCTGTAGTGGATCTAAGAAGAGACATCTTCCAAATCAGTCGTGAATCTTGGAAGAAACATATTCCAAATCAGTCGAGGATCTTGGAAGAGACATCTTCCAAATTAGTCGTGGATCTTGGAAGAAACATATTCCAAATCAGTCGAGGATCTTGGAAGTGACATCTTCCAAATCAGTTGTAGATCTTAGAAGAGACATCTTCCAAATCACTCTTGGATCTTGGAAGAGATACCTTCAAAATCAGTCGGAAGTCTTGGAAGAGACATAGTCCAAATCAGTCGTGGATCTTGGAAGAGACATCTTTCAAATCAGTCGTGGATTTTGGAAGAGGAAGCTATTGTAATCAATTTCTTTTCATTAAGAAACCACCTTTCGATTTATTGAGAATACAACTTACAAATCAGTCGTAGATCTTTAAGAAGAAACTCACTAACCAGTCGTAGATCTTTGAAAAGGAACTCACTAGTCAGCTATGGATCTTGAAGGAGACATTTTGAAAGTCAGCTTTAAGAGGAATCCTTGAGAATAAATTATGGATCTTAAAGAGAAAAACTTCGCAGTCAATCGTTGTTATTGAAAAGAAACCTTAACAATCAATTGAGAGTTTTTTCTCTATGTGTAATTACTTTAAACTTTTATATAGTTCAGTTCCCTTTCAACCAACGCCCCCCAACCATCCACAACTTTTAAAAGCACTTAAACACAATATTGAATTTCTTATTTTTTTGGTGATGTTGCCGCTTAAGTAGACTCCGAAAACAATAAATTATTAATACAACTTTCATCGTTCTTTCTCCAAGGAAAATTGCACTAAATAAAAAGAAAAACGTGTAATATTAATAAATGGAAAAACGAAAAAAAACAAAAAATCCAAGGAAAAAAAATAAAACAAAAAAATCATATAAAAAAAGAGATAAACGGAAGGATATCTTGTTATTTTTATAGTTCATATCAATTTTTTATTACACACAGATTTTTTTATGCATTTGATATTATTGCAAACAGACAGACAGACTGAAAGACATGTGTTGCTACTTTTAACTGTTGAAAGTAGGAAACTCCCTCTGGTTTTAAGAACAATTTTTCTATTGCTTTATACTTATTATAGATAATATGAATGCACATAAGTATAAAGCCAGAGTGAAAGTTTTATTTCTTTTCCTTTTCGAAAATCTCTCAGTAGCACAATTTTAAGCATTTCTAACAAATTTCATCTATTTTGCATATTTTGGATTCTTTCTTTTTTTGTGGTGCCAGAAACTAACTGTTGCTTTAATTCCATTTGTAAGAATTTATTTTAATTTTTTCTACAAAGCTGGAATTTTCAGTAAACTCTTTAACTATGTCATTTGATTTTATGGTGGCCACCCGTTAAGTTTGTTTGGAACCGTTAACTAAAACGTATAGTCAAATTTCTTGTGAGTTAAATTTAGAAAATTCACTTGATACTTAAGGAAATTCTAAACTTCAATTAAAGTGAACTAAAAATGGCAACTTAACTTTAATTTATGCTCTTCTAATAACAGCTATTACACTTTTAATACTTTAACGACAATTGCGCTTTGGTCATAAACGTTTTTGGCGAAGAAGACATACTTGCATAAAATCATTATAATTGAAGCGATGGATGTTGGCTAGAGACGAGAGTTGTGTGAGAAGTGATTGGAAGAGGAAGTAACTTCAATAGTGGAATTATCGAAAATCAATGGTGGATTTTTCAAGAAGAAACTTCTGAATTGGCATCATCCAAAGTCAATCGTCGATCCTTAAAGAAAAACATTTGAAGTAAAATTATTTAAAATAAATCCAAGATCTCCAAAGAATAAACTACAAAGTGGAATTTTTCAAAATTAATCTTGGATCTTTAAAAAAGAAACTTCCATAGTGGAATAACTGAAAATAACCTTAGATCCGTGGATGTTCAAAGAAGAAACTTCAATAGTAAAATCTTCCAAAATCAATCTTAAATCTTTAATAAAGAAACTTCTATGGTGGAGTCATCCAAGTCAGTATTGGATTCTCAAAAAAATAAATTCGGTAGGGAAATTTTTCAAAATCAATCTTGAATCTTTAAAGAATGAACTTTGATAGTGAATGGAATCATTCAAAAACTTCGATATTGGAGTCACCTAAATCAATTGTGGATGGTCAAAGAAGAAACTTCGATAGCGGAATCATCTAAAATCAGTCGTGGAGAATCCAAGAAGAAGAACCTTCCAAACTCAAGGTGGATCTTAAATGAAGAAACTTCCAAACTTGAGAAGAACCCTCCAAACGCAATCATGGATCTTTAAAGAAGAACCTTCCAAACTCAAGAAGAACCTTCCAAACTCAAGAAAAACCTTACAAACTCAATAATGGATCTTCAAAGAAAAACCTTTTAAACCTAATCGTTGATCTTAAATGAAGAAACTTCCAAACTTAAGAACCTTCCAAACTCAATCGTGGATCTTTAAAGAAGAATCTTCCAAACTTAGTCATGGATCTTTAAAGAAGAACCTTCAGTACTCCATCGTGGATCTTGAATAAAGAAACTTCCAAACTTAATCGTGGATCTTAAAAGAAGAATCTTACAAACTTAACCGTGGATCTTTAAAGAAGAACCTTTCGTACTCAAACGTGAATCTTTAATGAAGAAACTTCCAAACTTAAGACGAACCTTCCAAACTCAATCGTGGATCTTTAAAGAAGAAACTTCCAAACTTAAGAAGAACCTTTCAAACTCAATCGTGGATCTTTAAAGAAGAAACTTCCAAACTGAAGAAGAATCTTCCAAACTCAATAGTGGATCTTTAAAGAAGAAACTTCCAAACTTAAAAAGAATCTTCCAAACTCAATAGTGGATCTTTAAAGAAGAACCTTCCAAACTCAATTGTGGATCTTAAATAAAGAACCTTCCATACTCAATCGTGGATCTGTAATGAAGAAACTTCAAAACTTAAGAACAACCTAACAAGCTCGATCGTGGGCCTTTAAAAAAGAACCTTCCAAACTCAATCTTTATTGAAGAAACTTCCAAACTTAAGAAGAACCTTCCGAACTTAAGAAGAACCTTAAAAACTCAATAGTGGATCTTTAAAGAAGAACCTTCCAAATTCAATAGTGGATCTTTAAATAAAAACCGTCCAAATTCAATCGTGGACCTTTAATGAAGAAACTTACAAACTTAAGAAGAACCTTCCAAACTCAATCGTGGATCTTTAAAGAAGAATCTTTCAAACTCGATCGTGAATCTTTAAAGAAGTACCTTCCAAACTCAATCGTTGATCTTTAATGAAGGAACTTCCAAACTTAAGAAGAACCTTTCAAACTCAATCGTAAATCTTTAATGTAGAATTGTGAATCTTTGAATCGAAATTTTAGGTAACCGCGACAATTTTAGGGAGAATTACGGACGTTTTAACCCTAAATTTGGTCATGTTTTAAGAAGAATCAAGTGCAATCATTGATATTTGAAGAAAAATCATTG
Organism: Stomorhina lunata; assembly: GCA_933228675.1. Taxonomy (NCBI): domain Eukaryota; kingdom Metazoa; phylum Arthropoda; class Insecta; order Diptera; family Rhiniidae; genus Stomorhina; species Stomorhina lunata. The sequence goes on along the minus strand of OW121742.1, from coordinate 46,600,642 downwards.
GATATTTGAAGAAAGATCATTAGCAATCATGGACATCTACAGAAGAATCTTGGATAGTTCAAGAAGAATCTTAGGCCCTCATGAATCTTTTAAGAAGAAACTTGGGCAATCGTAGATTTTCAAAAAGAATCTAAGGCTATCTCGGATCTTTTCAGAAAAATCTTTGACACTTGTGGATATTTAAGAAGAATATTTATGATATCGTGAATATTTTAAGAAAAATCATAGGCTATCTTGGATCTTTTCAGAAGAATCTTTTAAGAACAGTATTGGGATATCACGGATCTATTTATCCACGATTTAAATGTATTAATCGTGAATGTTTCAAGTGAAAATCTGAAAACTTAGTCTCTAAAATTTAAGTAGTAATTGTGAATGTTCCTCATATAAATTTAAGAACTAAATTTTGGATATTCCAAGTGATAGTCGTGGATGTTAGTCATATCAACCGTAGATGTTTCACAAATAAATCGTGGATGTTCCATATGAAAATTTTGGATATTTTAAGCGAAAATTTGCGAAATCAGTCGTTGACATTCCAAGTGGTAATCGTGGATGTTCTGCCTGTTAATCTTGGATGTTTCGAGTGAAAATTTTCGAACTAAATTGTGGATATTCTTTGTGTTAATATTGATTGTTCCATGCATTAACCGTGGATTTTTCAAGTGAAAATTTTTGAACTCAATCGTGGATATTCCAAGTGATAATCATGATTGTTCCATGGATAAATCGAGGATGTTTCAAGTTAAAATCTGAAAACTTAATATCAGATATTTCAAGTGGTAGTTGTGGATGTTCTTCATGCTATTCGTGGACGTTTCATTTGAAAATCTGGGAATTCAATCGAGGATTTAACTGATTCTATACCATCTCCACAATTCCTTAACACACAACCCTTCCAACATTTCCCTGCACACAACGAGTAATTATTACTTTTTGACAACAACGTCGTATGCGAATAAATTGCCTTACACTACTCAACTTATGGCAGTCATCAACATTTTCTTCATCTTCTCCACATCCTACAGTTTATAAATGGCATTGAATAAGTTGCTGCTCTACTAAGAGGCCAACTTAAACAAGGAGACAGCCAGGACGGCATTGAAGGAGTCGCAGCGGAGGAATAAGAAGTTATAAGATGCTCTTTTAATAACAACTTTCATACAGACGCTTAAGAATGCAAAAAAAACTAAAACGAAGCATTTAAAAAAAGTAACTGGATAGTTAGTGAGTGTTGCAGTTTATTGCTTTTTTTTTGCATATGTATTCACAAGATGTATAAAATACTTAGTGGTAGTGATGGTTGTCGTTGGTGATAACTTTTGTTGCAAGTGTAATAATAATTATAAGTTCATATTTGTTGCACATGTTCATCAGCAGTAACGAGTACTTAATATGCAACTTAAAACATCAACAACTCTATGGCAGAGAGCAACAAAGACTCATTGCTCATGTTCAAGACTAGCAAACATATTTGCCTGGCAGTAACAATAAAAATAACAATCACAAGTGTTGCGAATATTTTATGAATGCAACGTATAAATTGCAGCATATTGCAGCTTCAATAACAAAATGCCATAAAAATACAAAAATACATCACCAAAGTGGTATTTAAATTTAAATTGTCCTCTTAATACGTCTCACAAAGTGAATTTCATTAAATTTTATGGCATTTTTTTAAGCTTTGTTAAGAAAAACTTAAACATTTTTGGTTGTTGTTACTCCTTTGCTGTTTTCGCTTAAAATTTGGTTGAATTTTCTTTGAGTTTTATTTATGTATATATGTAAATTGTTTAAATATTTCAATATTTGATTTAATTTTTTTTTGTAGTTTTTGTTGCAGTAACCCTCACCATGATTTTGTATGCTTTTAACCATGACACACATTCCATACTTTTTTGTTTTGGCATTTATTTCCTCCGTATCTATCACTATTGAGGTGTGTAGTTTTCACAATCAAGTGATGCATTTTTTCACATTGATTATATGTGAAAATGTAAGAGACACTCGAAAAATGTTGATGGTAAATTGTTGATTTTGAAATAACATACTTCCAAAATCAATTTTGTTTCTTTTAATAAAAAAATTTTTAAAGTCTTTCATGTATGTTTTAAGATTCAATCATAAATGTTTAAAGAGAGATATGAATCTTATATGTATCGCGAATGTTACAAGTGAAGACTTTAGAAAGCAATTGCTGATAATCCAAAAGGAACCGACGATATTCCATATGTTGTTTTGAGTGAAAATCTGACATTCCAAATAGAAATAGTGGATGTTTCGAATGAAAGTCCAGTCGTCGATATTTAAAGTGAAAATCTAAGTACTTAATCGCGGATATTCCAAGAAAAAATCGTGGATGTTTCAAGTGAAAGTCTGTGAATCCAATCATCGATGTTTAAAGTAAAAATCTGAGAACTAAATCGCGGATATTACAAGTAGATATCGTAATATTTCAAGTGAAAGTCTGCGAATCCAATCGTCGATGTTTAAAATGAAAATCTGAGAACTCAATCGAGGATATTCCACGTAGAAATCGTGGATGTGTCAAGTGAAAGTCTACGAATCCAACGTCGATGTTTGAAGTGATAATCTGAAAACTCAATCTCGGATATTCCAAGTAGAAATCGTGGATGTTTCAAAAGAAAATTTAAGAACTAAATCGCTGATGTTAATCGAGGACATTTCAAATAAAAGTCTAGGAATCCCATCGTCGATGTTTGAAGTGAAAATCTGAGAACTCAATCGCGGATATTCCAAGTAGAAATCATGGATGCTTCAAGTGAAAGTTTGCGAATCCAATCGTCAATGTTTAAAGTAAAAATCTGAGAACTCAATCGCGGATATTCCAAGTAAAAATCGTGAATGATTCAAGTGAACTTCCGCGAATTCAATAGTGGATATTCCAAGTAGTAATCGTGAATGTTTCCAGTAAACTTCTTCGAATCCAATCGTGGATATTTCATATAGTAATCGTGTATGTTTCATGTAGTAATCGTTAATGTTTCATGTAGTAATCGTGGATGTTTCATGTAGTAATCGTGGATGTTTCATGTAGTAATCGTGGATGTTTCATGTAGTAATCGTGGATGTTTCATGTAGTAATCGTGGATGTTTCGTGTAGTAATCGTCGATGTTTTAAGTGAAAATCTGAGAATCTAACCGTGGATTTTTCGAATGAAAATTTGCGAATCTAACTGTGAATGTTACAAGTAAATATCTGCTAATTCCAATCTTGGATGTGGAGGTTTCATGTAGTAATCGTGGATGTTTCAAGTGAAGTTCTGCGAATTCAATCGTGGATGTTTCAAATGAACTTCTTCAAACTCTATCGTGAATGTTTCACTTAGTAATCGTGGATGTTTCAAGTGAAGTTCTCTGAATCCAATCGTAGATGTTTCAAATAAACTTCTTCGAACTCTAACGTGGATGTTTAAAGTGAGCTTCTTCGAATCCCATCGTGGATGTTTCAAGTGAACTTCTTCGAATCCCATCGTGGATGTTTCATGTGAATTTCTTCAAATCTCATAGTGGATGTTTCAAGTAAACTTTTTCGAATACTATCTTGGATGTTTTAAGTGGAAATCTGCTAATTCAAGTGAAAATCTGAAAACTCAATCGTGGGAGTTTCAAGTGAAAATCTGAAAACTTTATTATTGATATTCCAAGTGGTAATCCTGGATGTTCCAGATGAAAATCTCCACACTTAATCGTTAATATTCCAAGTGGCAATCTTAGATGTTCCACATGCAAATAGTGGTTGTTTTAAGCGAACTTAATCGTATATGTTCCACATATAAACCCAAGTAGTAATCGTGGATGTTTCAAGTGAACTTCTTCAAGTGAAAATCTGAAAATCCAATAGTAGATATTCCTAGTAATAATTGTGGATTTTTTAAGTGAAAATCTGTGAATCCAACCGTGGATGTTTCAAGTGAAAATCTGCGAATCGAGCTGTGAATGTTTCAAGAAAACATCTACTAATCCAACCACGTATGTTTCAAATGAAAATCTGCGAATCCAACAGTGAATATTTCAAGTGAACATCTGCGAATCCAACCGTGCATATTCCTAGTAATAATCGTGAATGTTTTAAGTGAAAATCTACAAATCCAACCGTGGATGTTTCAAACGAAAATCAAAGCATGAATGTTTCAAGTGAACATCTGCTAATTCAATCTTAGATGTTTCAAGTAGTAATCGTGGATGTTTTAAGTGAAAATCTGAGAATCTAACCGTGGATTTTTCGAATGAAAATCCGCGAATCCAACTGTGAATGTTACAAGTGAATATCTGCTAATTCCAATCGTGGATGTTTTGGTAGTAATCGTGGATGTTTTAAGTGAAAATCTGCGAATCCCACCGTGGATGTGAACATCTGCTAATTCCAATTGTGGATGTTTCAGGTGTTAATCGTGAATTTTTCAAGAGAAAATCTTAAATCTTAATCGTTGATATTCCAAGTAGTAACCGTATATTTTAAGCGAACTCAATCGTGGTAGAATATCCAGTGGTAGTCGTGAATGTTCCTCATTTTAATAGTTGATATTCGATACGTAAATCGTGGATTTTTCAAGTAAACTCAATCGTGGATATTCTAAGGGGTAGTCGTGAATGTTCCTCATGCTAATAGTTGATGTCCGATACGTAAATCGTGGATTGAACCCAATCGTGAATATTCTTAGCGGTAATTGTTGATGTTTCACATATTAATTGGGGTTGCTTTATATTTAAATATTGGATGTTTTAAGTGAACATCTGAAATTTAAATATAAATACTGGATGCTTTGAGTTAAAATCGTTGAAAATAATATTTTCACATACAAGTCGTGGATGTTTAAAGTACAAACTTTGAAATCAGTCGTTGCGGAAATTGTGGATGTTGTCGTTATAGTGAATGTCATAAGTGTAAATCAGAGAGGAGATCTCCAAAAAAAAATCGTGAATGTTCTACGTAGAAGTTAAGTCTAAATAAAAAGAAACTGCCAAAAACAATCGTAAATACTAAGAGCCCCACCATCTGGGTGACTTTTATAAGATTTACACACTTTTTTCTATGAGTCTTAAATCAATGCAGTTACAAACAAATTTGATTTGCACGTTCTCAATCAAATCATTTTTACACTTCATTTATAAAGCTTCAATCAAAATAATGCATTTCACATACGACTGACAGACAGACAGTTGAACAGACAGAACCACTAAAGATTTCGAAAAAAAGTACTTAAACCGTTTGCTGAATATCTTTACGAGTACATCGTTCTCATGCGAGTTTAAGCTCATCCCAATATTCCAAAATATAAAATCAATAATTGAGCATGAGCAATTCAATGGTAGAAATATTTCAGTTTTTCGATATGAAGAAAAAAACGAAATTTATTCAAGGGAAAATAAAAAAGAAATAATTTAAATAAAATTTTGAAAATTTAACATAATTTAAATGTATTTCATAAATTTAAGAATCCAATTCTTATGAAGTTTCTGTAAAGGATTAAAGGGCATGAAACAAAGTTGTACAATTTTGGAAATTTGGCATCATTTTTTAAGGTTTTATTTTAAATTTTCCCTTAAAATGAGGAAAAACACATTTCACATATCGCATTTAAATAAATAGATAAATATACATTTCATAAATAATAAAAGTAGTTCACGGCTAAATTTTTAATGCAATCAATTTATAGCAAAAACATTTCTCAAGACCATATTAAAGTCCTCACACATCATAAAAATTTCTACACTAAAATGCACTTAATAACTTATTTATTATTTAAAAGCTTCAAGTGTTTGTTTGTTGTAGCTTGTGTAAATTTCTAAAATTGATTGTAAGTGAACCTTGACGAAATGTTGACTGCAACCGCTGAAACAAACACTCGACCATTACTTAAATGCAGCATCAAGTAATAAATTGATACCATCCCCAAGATGTTTATTTCTCCCCCTTTCGTCAGACCATAAACAATTTTTTTTATTGCGCGTAAGTTAGATAAAATAAACGGATGTTGTAATTCAGTAATTTCAAATGGGAATTGGAAAAATATGGGAATTGGTTTTCCTCTCAACGAATAATGGAAACCAGAAACTTTATTAAATTTGTTTATAGTTCAAGTTTAAAATTAAATTATTGTTTCAGTTCAAATTATAGTTTTAGATTCAGATCCAGGGACCAAATTACGGCATTCGATATCGATCGAAATTTTAGATATTTTCAAAACATTTGAATAGCATACTTTAAGGATAAACAAAATTATTTAAAAGATGCACAGTTTACTATATTTTTTTGAAGCTATTTACCAAAAGATGGACAATAGTAAAAGAGTTTAAATTGAACCATATGTTTTTAAAAACGAATCAAAATGGATACCAAATTTCAAAAAATTTATTGCATCGAAGTAACTTTCAACATCCCTAAAGTATACTTCACAATATTCGCTTAAAAGTCTGAGTTTTCGATCGATATCGAATGCGGTAATTTGGCCCCAGGTTCGATTCTAGATTCAGATTTTTATTCAGTTTTAGGCTCATTTTTAAATATTCTTGTCAACTAGCTATAGATATTTTACATAAGCTATTTAAAATCATGATTATCCACGTAGAGTAGATCTGAACTGGAGAATGAGATATTACACATTCTTTCTGCGACTTGAAATTTTACGATTTCAAGTCGCAGGTATGGCGAAACCATATAAGTTATCAAAATGAGCTTTTTTGGATTTTATTACCACATCTATCTATTTTAATATGCCGATCAAAAATTTTGAAATTTTGAATATTTGTGTAACAAAATTTTCCAAAACTTAAAAAGTGAGTTTTGAAACGGTCCCTAAAAAAAGTACAATTTTCCAGTATAAAAAAAACTATGTAAATTTAATTATATTTTAACAAATTTCAACTATTTAGTACTTATAAGTCTTTAGATGATAAGGAATGTCTTACTTTGTAATTCTTGTACTGTAAAGTTAATTTTTTGCTGCAGACGTGTTAAAAAGAACACGAATTTTCTGGGTAAAATTGCAATCACTTAAAAACTACTGCATAGATTTTTAGTTTTTATAACTTTAATGAAAGCTGATTTAGTTGTCTTCTATATTCAATTATTGGTTCTGCCTAAAACATATCATTATTGGTTGAAATTTACCAAAAAAAAAACTCCCATTTTCCCCATACAAATGGGTCCTAAAAATAAGTGTCCTGTGCGCCACCTCAGGACATTGACCTAGAAAGACAACATTTTTTTTTTCTAAACACCTTGGGATGTAGAGCATGGATTTTTAACCCATACGTATCGAATTTCAATAAAAGATCTTTTCGCTCCACCCTAATGTGTATGCAAAAAGTAATCGGTAGTATTTTGACTACTTTATTCCCAAGAACCATGGAAAATTCAGATGCGCTTCGCACAAGCAAACATTTCCACACATAATTACAACAATTGGTCTTTAAAAAAAACTAAGTATTTCAATGATATCGCATACATTTTGTTATATCTCGAAAATCGAATATATCATTAAATGTTTTGAGGTTATGGTGAGGTAAAGCAAGTTTAAAGGAGGGAATTCTGATTTTCTTGGGCCCTTGATATGGTCCTTTTTTGTTATCTGCAAGAGGCAGAAAAACTGGACTTTTAGACTACCAGTAATTTAATAATGGCCAGTTACTGTCACGCAGTTGCTAAAATAATTGAGTCTATTTTGAACAATTTGATAAAACGTTCTGAAAAAAATTCTCAGATGATTTTCTCCGAGATTCGTATATTTTGTATTGTATGTTTGTTGACAACGAGTAAGGAAAAAGTTTTTGGGTTTAATGTAAATTGTTGTTTTTCTCCTGCCACGCAAATAATTTCCAACCTTGGTTTAAAGTCCTTCTGATTAGTGTGGAGAGCTTTACCAGCTTTAGATATAAAAACTTCCTTACATCTGACTGATGTGACAGCTGATGAGTAGATGGACCAAGTCTCCTAGTTCTTTTTGTAAGAACCCGAAACATTGTCGTTTTATTTATGGGACCAACTGTCGTTTCAACGTAACCACAGAAAATCTTTTCAGCTAATGAGTCAGATGATAATCCTTAGGCTCAGAAACCTTCACTATCTTCCAGTTATGAATGATGGCCCAAAAGTCTTCTTTTTGTTAGTATCCGATACACTGTCGTTCTGTTTACCGCATCTCCTACTACCTCCTCGGTAGATAACCAGGATGATTTTCATAAAACCTTAGGAAATTACCCACGCATCTGCCGAAGTGATATTAGGGATTCAGAGTAAGAGCCCCATTGATCCAGTCATTTATGGGTATATTAAGATAACTGAGTCAAACAAGCTTTAGAATCTCCTATTTAGATGACTCACCATCGCGTAAAAGGGCTGAGAACCTTAGCATACGTGAAATCTCTTCCAGAGAAACCACAACCGTCAATGAGCCTAAAAGACTCTCTTTAAAGAAAAATCAAACCATTCACTATCGAAAGCGATCCTGATACCAGTCAGCATTGTCGTAGTTTGTAGAAGGTTAATGATTGTCCTTTAAAGACATCAAAGACTACCCTCAGAAATTCCACCTTTCGGCAGAGATAGAACGTCAGGATTGCCCCTGCCAAAAACTGTCTTCATAAGATGACCTTGTTGTAGGATCTATCCATTTTGACAGACGGCTTCGGGCGATTTAACCAGGATGAGCTGTTTTCCTCACATCGTTACCGTTTAGGCGCTGAGGAGGCCTTACTCGAAATTTAGAACAAAGCTTAGTAGCCCTATCTTTAACCACAATATACTATGGATTAAGGAAATAAGCAGAAATGCCCTTTAGTTCGGAGAGATGTGCTTCTTAGGATGGTCAGAAGCAGAAAGAGGACCCTAAAATTGTTCGCAGTCCCCTTGCTACCAGGATTAGAAGTCTTCAGAGAGAAAAAAATATTCTCAGTTCTGGGATTCCTAGGAGAAAATGCAGAAAGGGAACCTGAACAAAACTCCACAATTCCCTTTTGCACAGAAAGCACTTCGTTTTTAGCCGATGCAGGGGATTTGGCCAATGCAGATTTAGAATTGCTTGGAGCATAAGATAAAGGAACTTCCGAAGCTTAACCATCTTTTATGGGTGGCGTTTTTTTGGCATGTATCTCTGTTATGTATCTCCACCAAACTAGTCGAATTTGTGGTTTTGCCTTTGTTGTATCATATACAACTTATTACGGTCCAAGACTGGTACTGTGAGAGCTTTGTAAAGCAGACGCAACTTAAAGGGAAACGTTGGGTAGTTCTTTTTAGAATTCTCCGCCTAAGCTTATCTGGTATGGGCCATCCTTTCGATGGTAGCAATAATACCATCACCCCCATCATAGCCTATAAGTTTTTCCAGTTAAGTTCTAGCAAAGACTCTATTAAATAAAAATGTTGCATTTCCATACATTGATTTGTAGTATGGTCGTTTTGAAAAGTCCGCTTTTACTCTAATTCGGAAACAACTAATAGAGAGGACTATTCAATAAGAAAAAGCTAAGACACACACACGTACTCATAAAATGTATGTTTGTATATATTGTCTTTGCCCTGCAAGCAACTCAGTTAACTTAAAGCAAACTTAAAGTGAATTTTTCGTCAACCAGTTGTGCTTGGATTACTTTTACCTATGAAAACTGAGGTTTTCGATCTGTCTAAATTGGGAATACTCCTCCTGAAGAGATGGCCTAACCAACCATCGAAACGCGTCGAGGAATTTTGGGTTCTCCGCAAACATTTTATGACTTTTTATCAATAAATTGGTTTGTTACATTAATAAATAAATAAATAAATCTAACAGATATGGGATCAAATGCGAATAGTCATTTTTTTTGAATAATATTTACATCCCGACTATTTTGTTATTTTTTGAGAAAACTGACTATTTTAATATGGCGATGTCATTAGAGGTAGTCAGCTGTCCGATCTTGCGTCACTTTTAAACTAACTTCATCTTTTAATTAGTCAACTAAAGGCTGATTAATTTGTAGTTAGTTTATAGACAGTATTTCAAAAAAAAGAGAAGTAACACTCAGGCAAATACAGCCTATACAATTGTATATAAAGCATAAACGAATTGGGTTACCTTCTTTGGAAAGGGGATAGTAGAGAAGCTAAAGGTGGTGAAAAAGAGAGATAAGTCTTTATATTATTATATTATTATACTGGAACGACTGAAGTTGATGTTGCCTAGACCGGGGATCGAATCGAGGCAGAATATGATATGTTATGTTTAGGCGACGTGCTAACCATCAAAGCAACGTCTTCTATAAAAATGGGAAAAAAATGACCCAGCAATAAATGCGGAAAATAAAACAACTTTACTGCACAAGGATTCGGGGAAATTCTGCATGACTTTGTAGTTAGCTTAAAGTTAGTTGTTGCAAAATTAAAAATAAATGGATAACTTTTGGAGTCTTAAACTATTGTAGGTTGTTTGCATTACTGAATTACTTTGAAGTTAGCTTGTAGTTAGCTGTTAAAAAGTTGACAATAAATGGATTACTTTTTGAAGTCGACTACCGATGTGCTTGCAGGGTGGTTCTAGTTTTAGTTAAAAGTTTATTACTTGGTTAACTCATAAATCCACTTTAGTTGAGATTTTAATTCGTGTCTAAGTTTAGTTCTACGTTCACTTAAAGATTTTATTTTATGTTCAATTTTATGAAGAGTTCCCATTTCAGTTAAGTTTATTTCAAATTTATTAATTGTAGTCATTTTAAAGGAGTTCAAATTAAATTGTTTTTATAAATAAAATGTCTCATATGTCTGTTGCATCCAAGACATTTAATAAGTTGGTTCTTACAAATTTGAAAAGAAAGTGATTGTATCGCATTATTGTCACTTGGAACACCATTTGTTTTTGTAGTCTGCCAATGTAAACACAAGCCATGGGAGATTTTTGTCATTTTCCCCCTTATTCAATGATAATGTTTTGATGGTATTGTACTTCCTTCCCCTAGAACCAGACTCCTAAATAATTCCTCCGCAATGAAGTTAAATGAAGTTGTTGTCTTTATGGGTTTTTATTGTAATTTTCTCACACTCGCCCAATTGTAAATGTGATGTAATGAGTACAAGTTTGTAATGAAAACTCCAGAAAATGAGTTTGTGTGAGAGTTTTTGTTGTTGTTGTTATTTTTGTATCTGATAAATTACTATTTCTGTCTAATGTCGCATCTGTTGATGTTGCAAGTTGATGCCAATGATGATGCTGTTGTCGTTGATGGGGTGAAGATGTTGTTGAAGTTGTGTGTTTGCTTTGCAACATTATAATTAAATTGTAACACAATTACAACGACTTTGAACGAGTATTTCTTTATGTTTGTAACGTGCAACGTGTATAGTATGTTATATTGTGTTGTATGTTGCATTTATCCAAGAATGTAGTTTAATTAAAAGACGGAAAACTTTCAAAATGTTCTTCTTCAATGTCGACATCGTTTAAAATGTTAAAAGCGGTAATTTTTCTTCTATTTTAATATGGGAATTATTTTGTTTCTTTTCTTCGTCTTTCATACATTTTGTGTAATTTGTGTTGGTAATAAAATAGTTTTTTAGTTCAGGACAAGTTAATGAGATTGTGTATGAAATATGTGGCATAATAAAGAGGAGGTTTAAGGAGTCTTAGCATCATAAGATGAATTTGGAAAAAAAATTTGTTAAGAAAAATATGAAGACAGTTTGGAGTTGTATCAAAAATTAATGAAACTCTTCCAAAATTTACTATTTAAAGGAAATTTTTCAAAAATTTAATATTTAAAGGTAATTTTTCGAAAATTTATTCTTTATAGCAAATTTTTCTAAAATTTTTAAATTATAGGAAATTTTTCGAAAATTGACTATTTAAAGGAAATTTTTCAAAAATTTAGTTTTTAAAGAAAACTTTTCGAAAATTGACTATTTATAACAAATTTTTCGAAAATTGACTATTTATAGAAAATTTTTCTATAATTGAATATTTATGGAAAATTTTTCGAAAATTGAGGAAATTTTTCTAAAATTGACTATTAATAGGAAATTTTTCAAAAATTTACTATTTATAGGAAATTTTTCGAAAATTGACTACTCATAGGAAATTTTTCAAAAATTTATTATTCATAGCAAATTTTTCGAAAATTGACTATTTATAGGAAATTTTTCGAAAATTGACTATTTATAGGAAATTTTTCAAAAATTGACTATTTATAGGAAATTTTTCGAAAATTGACTATTTATAGGAAATTTTTGGAAAATTGACTATTTATAGGAAAATTTTTCGAAAATTGATTATTTATAGGAATTTTTTCGGAAATTGACTCGTTACAAGAAATTTTTCGAAAATTGACTATTTATAGGAAATTTTTCTAAAATTGACTATTTATAGGAAATTTTTGGAAAATTGACTATTTATAGGAAATTTTTCGAAAATTTATTATTTATAGGAAATTTTTCGGAAATTGACTCGTTACAAGAATTTTTTCGAAAATTGACTATTTATAGGAAATTTTTCGAAAATTGACTATTTATAGAAAATTTTTCTATAGTTGAATATTTATAGAAAATTTTTCGAAAATTGACTATTTATAGCAAATTTTTCTAAAATTGACTATTTATAGAAAATTTTTCAAAAATTTGTTATTTATAGGAAATTTTTCGAAAATTGACTACTCATAGGAAATTTTTCAAAAATTTATTATTTATAGCAAAATTTTCGAAAATTGACTATTTATAGGAAATTTTTCGAAAATTGACTATTTATAGGAATTTTTTCGAAAATTGACTATTTATAGGAAATTTTTCGAAATTTTACTATTTCTATAGGAAATTTCTCGAAAATTGACTATTTATAGGAAATTTCTCGAAAATTGACTATTTATAGGAAATTTTTCGAAAATCGACTATTTATAGAAAATTTTTCGAAAATTGACTTATTACAGGAAATTTTTCGAAAATTTAGTTTTTAAAGAAAATTTTTCGAAATTTGACTTGTTAAAGAAAATTTTTTCGAAAATTGACTATTTATAACAAATTTTTCGAAAATTTACTATTTTTAGGAAATTTTTGGAAAATTGACTACTTATAGGAAATTTTTCGAAAATTGATTATTTATAGGAAATTTTTCGGAAATTGAATCGTTACAAAAAATTTTTCAAAAATTGACTATTTATAGGAAATTTTTCGAAAATTGACTATTTATAGGAAATTTTTCGAAAATTGACTATTTATAGGAAATTTTTCGAAAATTGATTATTTATAGGAAATTTTTCGGAAATTGACTCGTTACAAGAAATTTTTCAAAAATTGACTATTTATAGGAAATTTTTCAAAAATTGACTATTTATAGGAAATTTTTGGAAAATTGACCATTTATAGGAAATTTCTCGAAAATTGACTATTTATAGGAAATTTCTCGAAAATTGACTATTTATAGGAAATTTTTCGAAAATCGACTATTTATAGAAAATTTTTCGAAAATTGACTTATTACAGGAAATTTTTCGAAAATTTAGTTTTTAAAGAAAATTTTTCGAAATTTGACTTGTTAAAGAAAATTTTTTCGAAAATTGACTATTTATAACAAATTTTTCGAAAATTTACTATTTTTAGGAAATTTTTGGAAAATTGACTACTTATAGGAAATTTTTCGAAAATTGATTATTTATAGGAAATTTTTCGGAAATTGAATCGTTACAAAAAATTTTTCAAAAATTGACTATTTATAGGAAATTTTTCGAAAATTGACTATTTATAGGAAATTTTTCGAAAATTGACTATTTATAGGAAATTTTTCGAAAATTGATTATTTATAGGAAATTTTTCGGAAATTGACTCGTTACAAGAAATTTTTCAAAAATTGACTATTTATAGGAAATTTTTCGAAAATTTACTATTTATAGGAAATTTTTCGAAAATTGACTATTTATAGGAAATTTTTCGAAAATTGATTATTTATAGGAAATTTTTCGGAAATTGACTCGTTACAAGAAATTTTTCAAAAATTGACTATTTATAGGAAATTTTTCGAAAATTGACTATTTATAGGAAATTTTTGGAAAATTGACTATTTATAGGAAATTTTTCGAAAATTGATTACACAGGCCAACATGGTTTTGTTGTCAAAAAGTGGAGGGTCATTTCCGAAGTAATTTTTTGCGTAGAATCCGAATCCGGGGTCCGAATTGCTCTATCACGTCAGGATTTTGAGATATTTGAGGTTTTTTACCCAAAAAATGGCGTTTTTGGCTACTTTTGAGGTTATGTACAGAAGAGACAAAATTTTTTGGGAGTTTTTTTTTAGTTGCATCTTATAGCACTCCTCTTTAATTTAAGAGTCGCAGAGTTCAATTACGATTTTTCTACACCAAGTTACGTCAATTTGAAATTACGAGCGGGAGTCCCTTCGCCAATATTAAAACATGTTTTCTTTTTAATTTTGCCCCGTCTCACTTTGGAATTCCTTTAAGCATACATTTCTTTAGTGTGAATCATTTAGTATAATTTTTCCCCGTCTTATTGATATACAATTTTTTATTATTTGTACAAAAAAGACCATTTGTATTGATTCTGTATTTCTTGTAATCGCAAATAAATCATTTTTTTAATAACATTTTAAGCAACAATTTACTAGATAGCTCTTAATTGTTCGTTCATGGTGCCTTATTTTTTGGAAAAAATTTTGTGAATATTTGTATTTGATCTGTTGGTTAACAACTCGCTGGAGGTATAAAGTATTAAATTAAATATTCTAACTGTTGATCATTTCAATAATGACCTCGCGTAAGTGTTTAAATAATCCTGACAGCTTTTGCTACATTTGTAGTCGCTTCGTGTTCAAAAAAAATGCGATGAAAATCAATGAAACGATAAAAATATTTTATCTTAATTACTTCAATATTTCGATAAGTAATCAGGATAAGTCTTGGGTTCCACATACGGCTTGTAAATCATGTGTTGAAACATTAAGACGTTGGTATAATGCCCATAAAGAAGTAACACCAATGCCTTTCAAAACTCCTGCAATTTGGTGTGAACCTGTTAGCCACAATGAATGTTATTTCTGTTTAACCAAAACATTTGGATATAATATTAAAAATGCTTGTAATATAAAATATCCGAATGTAGCAAGCGTAACGAAGCCTATTCCTTTTGCATCTGGTGATGTTCCTCCAAGCCCTCCATTTGTAAGAATAAATGCTGAAGACCATACAGTCTGTGACGATATTGAAAATCAGGATTTTGAAGACATCGAATCAACCTCTGATGCTCCTATTTTATTTGATCAGGCTTCTTTAAATGATTTAGTCAGAGATTTAGGCTTGTCGAAAGAAAAATCTGAGTTGTTAGGATCAAGACTTCAAGAGAAACACCTTCTTGCTCCAAGAACTACTTTTAGTTGGTATCGTAATCGAGAGAAGGAATTAGTTGAGTATTATTCTGCATGTGATGAATATGTTTTTTGTAATGATGTTAAAGGCTTAATTGAAAAATTAGAACTTCCTTATGATACTGATCAATGGAGATTGTTTATTGATTCCTCAAAAACAAGTTTGAAAGCAGTTTTATTGCATAACTCAAATAAATATGCGTCAATACCTATTGCTCATTCTGTACACCTAAAGGAATCATATGAAAATGTAGAAACTATTCTTAAAGCAATAAAATATGAACAGCATAAATGGGAAGTATGCGGAGACTTAAAAATGGTTTCAATGCTGCTTGGACAACAATTGGGTTATACAAAATATCCGTGCTTTATATGTTTGTGGGATAGCAGAGATAGAGTTAAGCATTACGTTACAAAGGATTGGCCTCTTCGTAAAACTTTAAAACCTGGAGATCCCAACATTATTCAACAACCGTTAATTGACTCTAAAAAAGTTTTGTTGCCTCCGCTTCATATAAAATTAGGATTAATGAAGCAATTTGTAAAGGCTCTTGATACCGATGGTGCATTATTTCAATATCTTAGAGATAAATTCCCTTATTTAAGTGAGGCGAAGATAAAAGAAGGAATATTTGTTGGACCACAAATAAGAGAATTAATGAAAACAACAGAGGTTGAACAGGTTATGACAAATGTAGAAAAAGAAGCCTGGATTAGCTTTAAAAAAGTTGTTAAAGGATTTTTGGGTAATAATAAAGTTAGTGATTACAAAGAAATAGTTGACGATATGATTAAAAAATTTCAGAATTTAGGTTGCAATATGAGCGTAAAATTGCATTATTTACACTCTCATTTAGAATGGTTTCCAGAAAATCTAGGTGCCGCCAGCGAAGAGCAAGGTGAGCGATCTCATCAGGACCTCAAAGAAATGGAAAGACGTTATCAGGGTAAATGGTCTCCAACAATGTTAGCGGACTATTGCTGGTGTCTTCAACGAGATGAGCTAAATGTTCGTCATAAAAGACGGTCTGGGTCAAGATCTTCACTAGATCAAAAAAAAAAGATTTCATAAGTTAAACTGAAATAGTTTCTAATCGTGAGAGGCGAGGGGACTCACGTAATGCTAAATGTAAAAAAAAGTTTAACTTGAAATGCACTTGAAGATCAAGCTGAAGGTCAAATTCAATGTCACGATACCTGTGTAAATATAAATTACTATAATGTATTATGTTTATCGTAACAACAAAACTTATTAGATAGCAGAAAATGAAAATATGTTTCATATTTGCAATGTTTTTTGAAAATTTTTATACGCCATTTTGAATCCGCCATCTTGAATTTGATAATTTTAATATCTCAACTTCATATTCGTAATCAGTAACCCCAAAAATCCCCAAGTAAAAATTTTGAAGAGAAAATACCCAGTAGACAAATGTCTGCCTCAACGTATTCAATGCAAATGGTCATGCAATTAATAGGACATATCTCGTAATTTCAAATTGACGTAACTTGGTGTAGAAAAATCGTAATTGAACTCTGCGACTCTTAAATTAAAGAGGACGAGTAGTGCTATAAGATGCAACTAAAAAAAAACTCCCAAAAAATTTTGTCTCTTCTGTACATAACCTCAAAAGTAGCCAAAAACGCCATTTTTTGGGTAAAAAACCTCAAACATCTCAAAATCCTGACGTGATAGAGCAATTCGGACCCCGGATTCGGATTCTACGGAAAAAATTACTTCGGAAATGACCCTCCATTTTCCAACAACTTCCATGACCCCAATATTTGTAGGCCTGTGTTATTTATAGGAAATTTTTCTGAAATTTTTCAAGAAATATTTCGAAAATTGACTATTTATAGGAAATTTTTCGAAAATTTATAGGAAATTTTTCGAAAATTAACTATTTATAGGAATTTTTTTTTGAAAATTTACTTTTTATATGAAATTTTTCGAAAATTGACTATTTTTATTGTTCTAGTTTAGATTTAGGTATATTTGGGAAGAAATTGGGGTTATATTAAAATGTTATACCAATCTAAGGCCATATTAAGAACTTTAACACGTGTGCATTACTTATTTTATGTTTAATGCAGAATAAAACTCAAAAACATGAAAAACCGAATGCCAATTATACTTAATGGCACAAACTACTCTTCAACACCAATTCCATTTAATTACATCACGTAGTCCATAAGAAAATGAACTGAACGGATGAAATAAATTGGAAAAATGGAGAAACACATTTAAGTCAATTCTATGATTTCCTCATTATAATTATTATTAAGACCGTAATTCTTAATCGATTTACTATTTTTTGCGCTTCACACATCATTCTACCGGCCAAATCGTTGAAAGAAAAACTAAACCATTATTTATAACTTTAACGGTTTTTTAATTAAACCGTTTTTTTGCCTTCTTATTTGTTAACTGCATTTTCATGCCACAGTTGGTGAAGTGGCAAAACTACTTTGAATCTCAAGTATTTTAGTATCATTTTGATTCAAATCTTTAAAAAATCTCTAGGCTTTATGCCGCTATGTCTTTGGATTTCAGATTCAGTTAGAAAATTACACACATCCATAAAGACTCATTTAAGCATTTTTATAATTTTTTTCGGCTTTCCTTGTAATTATCTTTGGTTTTTAGTGAGTGTTTGATGGTTGCTTAGTTTGGTCCATTGATGCTGCCATCAATCTGAATGGCATCAGCTGTTGCAAATATTTCTTGCATATATTTTCTTCTATTATTTGTTTTAGGCCATTTTTGTTGTGTATTTAAAAAAAAGTTGAAACATGTTTATCCTATAAATATTCAATTTTAGAAAAATTTCTTATGAATAGTAAATTTTCGAAAAAATTTTCTATAAACAATTTTCGAAAAATTTCCTGTAAATAGTCAATTTTTTAAAAATTTCCTATAAGTAGTCAATTTTTTAAAAATTTCCTATAAATATTAAATTTTCGTAAAATTTCCTATAATTAGTCAATTTTCGAAAAATTTCCTATAAATAGTCCATTTTCGAAAAATTTTCTATAAATAGTCAATTTTCCAAAAATTTCCTATTAATAGTCAATTTTCGAAAAATTTCCTATAAATTGTAAATTTTCGAAAAATTTCCTATCGTCAATTTTCGAAAAATTTCCTATAAATAGTCAATTTTAGAAAAATTTCCTTTAAAGAGTAAATTTTCGAAAAATTTCCTATAAATAGTCAATTTTCGAAAAATTTCAATTAAATAGTCAATTTTCGTAAGATTTCCTATAAATAGTCTATTTTCAAAAAATTTCCTATAAATAGTAAATTTTCAAAAAATTTTCTATAAATAGTCAATTATCGAAAAATTTCCTTTAAATAGTCAATTTTCGAAAAATTTCCTATAAAAAGTCAATTTTCGAAAAATTTCCTTTAAAAAGTAAATTTTCGAAAAATTTCCCATAAATAGTCAATTTCAAAAAATTTCCTATAAATAGTAAATTTTCGAAAAATTTCCTATAAATAGTAAATTTTCGAAAAATTTCCTATAAATAGTAAATTTTCGAAAAATTTCCTATAAATAGTAAATTTTCGAAAAATTTCCTATAAATTGTAAATTTTTGAAAAATTTCCTATAAATTGTAAATTTTTGAAAAATTTCTTATAAATAGTCAATTTTCGAAAAATTTCCTATAAATAGTCAATTTTCGAAATATTTCCTATAAATAGTAAATTTGCGAAAAATTTCCTATAAATAGTCAATTTTCGAAAAATTTCATATAAATAGTCAATTTTCGAATAATTTCCTTTAAAAAGTAAATTTTCGAAAAATTTCCTATAAATAGTCAATTTTCGAAAAATTTCCTACAAATAGTCAATTTTCGAAAAATTTCCTATAAATAGTCAATTTACGAAAAATTTCCTATAAATAGTCAATTTTCAAAAAATTTCCTATAAATAGTCAATTTTCGAAAAATTTCCTATAAATAGTCAATTTTCAAAAAATTTCCTATAAATAGTAAATTTTCGTAAAATTTCCTATAAATAGTCAATTATCAAAAAATTTCCTTTAAATAGTCAATTTTCGAAAAATTTCCTATAAAAAGTCAATTTTCGAAAAATTTCCTTTAAAAAGTAAATTTTCGAAAAATTTCTTATAAATAGTCAATTTAAAAAAATTTCCTATAAATAGTCAATTTCAAAAAATTTCCTATAAATAGTAAATTTTCGAAAAATTTCCTATAAATAGTAAATTTTCGAAAAATTTCCTATAAATTGTAAATTTTTGAAAAATTTCCTATAAATAGTCAATTTTCGAAAAATTTCCTATAAATAGTAAATTTTCGAAAAATTTCCTATAAATAGTCAATTTTCGAAAAATTTCCTATAAAAAGTAAATTTTCGGAAAATTTCCTTTAAAAAGTAAATTTTCGAAAAATTTCCTATAAATAGTCAATTTTCGAAAAATTTCCTATAAATAGTCAATTTTCGAAAAATTTCCTACAAATAGTCAATTTTCGAAAAATTTCCTATAAATAGTCAATTTACGAAAAATTTTCTATAAATAGTCAATTTTCGAAAAATATTCCAAAAATTTCCTATAAATAGTCAATTTTCAAAAAATTTCCTATAAATAGTCTATTTACGAAAAATTTCCTAGAGGTAGTCAATTTTCGAAAAATTTCCTATAAATAGTAAATTTTCGAAAAATTTCCTATAAATAGTAAATTTTCGAAAAATTTCCTATAAATATTAAATTTTCGAAAAATTTCCTATAATAGTCAATTTTCGAAAAATTTCCTGTAAAAAGTCAATTTTCGAAAAATTTCTTATAAATAGTCAATTTTCGAACAATTTCCAATAAATAGTTAATTTTCGAAAATTTCCTATAAATAGTCAATTTTCAAAAAATTTCCTATAAATAGGCAATTTTCGAAAAATTTCCCATAAATAGTTGATTTCGGCTTTAGAACTGGTAAACTCTTCTTTGTCTTTTTTACCTATCAAAAATATTGATGTACATTAACTTTTTCAAATATTCAAACTCTTTTCATAAGTTTTTCTAAAAACACTTATTTTTAATATTTATTCCGGAAATTGAGCTAATTACAAAAGTTATAAAAAGAAACAGAAGTTATACTCCAAATGAAGAACTTCGACCAGACACTGGCACCTATTAAATTATAATATTTCTTGTTTTTTTCAGTTTTTTTAATATTTCTGCAAATTAAGACTCTTGATTGTTTGTCTTTCATTTGTGACACTCTACTCTTGATTGTATGAAGTATTTGTTGTCTGTCTGTCTGTCTGTAAGTCATCAACCGTGTAAATGATGTTTTCCTGTCGTTGAATTAAAAACTATAAAATGAAATGAAATAAAACTTCAACTTCATTTACTTGCGCTTCAGCTGTGATTCGTAAAACAAATAGTCTCAGCAACGAACGGTTTTTGCAAAAACTACTTAAACAGTAGTTAAAGCCTAAAAAACGACAAATTAGATTTAAATGGCTATTTCTGCTGCAGCTGTCGGCCATAACGATGACGAAGTAGAAGAAGAAGTATATAAAATCATATAAAAAAATTAAATTATTTGTTTGATTCAACTTTAATCTTGGTCATTTATATTTGTGATTTTTAGTCATACCATGACTGGGTCCAAATGAAATTGTGAGAATTAGTTAGGGTGAGAAATATGGAAAAAGTAAGGGGAGCAATTTTATATTAATGTCAAATTCAAATATTTATCACTTCTGAAAGAGCTGCTAAGGAATCCATGGCATTTTAGATGTAAGTTTCTACAAATAAGAATTTCACTACTTTCTATAGAAAAGTGATCGAGATCACTTTTCTTTAGAAAACTAAAGTGATCGAGATCACTTTTCTTTAGAAAACTAAAGTGATCGAGATCACTTTTCTTTAGAAAAGTAAAGTGATCGAGATCATTTTTCTTTTGGAAAGTAAAGTGATCGAGATCACTTTTCTATAGAAAAGTAAAGTGATCGAGATCACTTTTCTATAGAAAAGTAAAGTGATCGAGATCACTTTTCTATAGAAAAGTAAAGTGATCGAGATCACTTTTCTATAGAAAAGTAAAGTGATCGAGATCACTTTTCTATAGAAAAGTAAAGTGATCGAGATCACTTTTCTATAGAAAAGTAAAGTGATCGAGATCACTTTTCTATAGAAAAGTAAAGTGATCGAGATCACTTTTCTATAGAAAAGTAAAGTGATCGAGATCACTTTTCTATAGAAAAGTAAAGTGATCGAGATCACTTTTCTATAGAAAAGTAAAGTGATCGAGATCACTTTTCTATAGAAAAGTAAAGTGATCGAGATCACTTTTCTATAGAAAAGTAAAGTGATCGAGATCACTTTTCTATAGAAAAGTAAAGTGATCAAGATCACTTTTCTATAGAAAAGTAAAGTGATCGAGATCACTTTTCTATAGAAAAGTAAAGTGATCGAGATCACTTTTCTATAGAAAAGTAAAGTGATCGAGATCACTTTTCTATAGAAAAGTAAAGTGATCGAGATCACTTTTCTATAGAAAAGTAAAGTGATCGAGATCACTTTTCTATAGAAAAGTAAAGTGATCGAGATCACTTTTCTATAGAAAAGTAAAGTGATCGAGATCACTTTTCTATAGAAAAGTAAAGTGATCGAGATCACTTTTCTATAGAAAAGTAAATTGATCGAGATCACTTTTCTATAGAAAAGTAAAGTGATCGAGATCACTTTTCTATAGAAAAGTAAAGTGATCGAGATCACTTTTCTATAGAAAAGTAAAGTGATCGAGATCACTTTTCCTATAGAAGAAAGGTAA